>OY740824.1:2581861-2738534 GCA_963514005.1 Raja brachyura
CTATTTACCTTTTTTTCTCTCCTACCGAAAATCCTTCCGGTTGTCGGCGCTCACGGCTTTTGAAGGTAATTTTTCAATTACTCTAGTTAATAAATAATTTAGAGTAATTTAAAAATACCTTCATTGATGAAATGTCGGAGCGATTTTTCTTCCGCAACGAAATCGCCCGACATTCATCGATTATCCCAGTCTGTCGAAAAACCGCACTTTAAGCCCACCCCCCTCTGAAAGGCGCCAAAGTCGCGCACACGGGGAGCGGCAGAACTGCAGCGCTGCTCAAGGTAAGTTTTGCAACATACCTAATATTGACACATTATTTAGAGCTGACATTCCTTGGTTTCCGAGTTTATTATCTCGCGCAGCAATGGCACCCTGCCTGCCTTTTCAGAACAGCAGGCAGTGGAGAGTGGAGTGCCGCAAGGCTCGGTGTTGGGACCGCAATTGTTTATCGTGTCTATTAATGATTTGGAAAAGAGAATTAGGAGCAACACTAGCAAGTTTGCGGATGGCACAAAGGTGGGTGGCAGTGTGAACTGTGAAGACCATGTTTGGAGATTGCAGGGTGACTTGGACAGGTTGAGTGAGTGGCCAGATGCGTGGCAGGTGCAGTATAATATAGGTAAATCTGAGATTATCCACTTTGGCGGCAAAAACAAGGGTCTCAATGGGGTTATCTCAATGGGGTTAGGTTAGGTAAGGGGGAGGTACAGCGAGACGTCCTTGTACACCGGTCACTGAAAGTTGGCTTACAGGTAGAGCAGGCAGTGAAGAAAGCTAATGGAATGTTGGCCTTCATAACAAGAGGATTTCAGTATAGGAGTAAATACGTTCTTCTGCAGTTGTATAGAGCTCTGGTGAGACCACATATGGAGTATTGTGTAGAGTTTTGGTCTCATAATTTGAGGAAGGACATCCTGTGATTGAGGCAGTGCAGCGTAGGTTCACGAGATTGATCCCTGTGATGGCGGGACTGTCATATGAGGAAAGGTTGAAACGACTAGGCTTGTATTCACTGGAGTTTAGAAAGATGTGGTGGAATCTTATAGAAACATAGAAAATTATAAAAGGACTGAACAAGCTAGATGCAGAAAAAATGTTCCCAATGTTGTCCGAGTCCAGAACTCGGGGCCACCTCTTAGAATAAAGGGAAGGTCATTTAAGACTGAGGTGAGAAAACATTTTTCACCCAGAGAGTTGTGAATTTATGGAATCCCTGCCACAGAGGGCAGTGGAGGCCAAGTCACTTGATGGATTTAAGAGAGAGATAGATAGAGCTCTCGTGGCTCGTGGAACCAAGGGATATGGGGCGAAGGCAGGCACGGGTTATTGATTGGGGACGATCAACCATGATCGCGATGAATGGCGGTGCTGGCTCGAAGGGCCGAATGGCCTCCACCTGCACCTGTTTTCTATGTTTCTGTGTTTCTATGCTGACACAGTGCACATGCAATCTGACCTCCATGTCATCTGATACAATGGTCATGATATTCGCATATCATCATCCTCATGAATCATCGCCATGACACCCCTCCTTTACCGAATTAAACTTTAAACTAATATGTATTCTTTCTAATATAGATTCCAATTAAATTCTTACAAAACAAATTTGTTTCATTTGTGTTCAAATAACTCACGAAACGGATACGTTGCAACTACAAAACAAATGCAACTTTTTACACACTTGTAACCTTAATAAACTGCTTGCTCATAATATCAGTATTATAATAAACAGTATCATAATAAACAATATCATATTAAACAGTATCATACTAAGCAGTATCATAATCTACAACACAAAATCATCGTTGCGCTTGGGGACTCCCCTTTCACGGTTTGTTCTACCAGTTGGCACAGAAGCATCAGAGACGGTTGAATCTGCCAAAGTGTTGTCACCCAGACAACACATCTTCTCTTCACACCACCGGCGTTGCAGCGTGCTGCCTCCGGAACTCTGGTCACCAGCAGGAAATGTCGTCTGTCCCCTCTGAAAGTAGCTCTTGGTAGATTTTGTCCTACTTCCTTTTGTGTGCCCTTTTTACTTTTTCACACTCGATACATTTCTCTTGTAGACAACACCTTCTGGAGACCTGACTGCCACCAAGCTGCCGCTCCTCGATACAATATTGTATGGATGGCAATGGTAAGGAGTGTCTATCTTCCCGACATCATCTCGCCTCACTAGTAGATCACCCGCGGGAATTATTCCAGAGTGCCTGGCTTCTCGTTTCAAGTCGGCATACCATTTTGCCGCACCTTTCTTTTCGGCATCACAGTCTCTCAGCTCCTAGTCTTCCATGATCTCCCGCAATTCTGGCATTTTAGTGCGAATTTTCCTTCCAAACAGAGCTTCTGCTGGACTTTTTCCTGTCGCTGAGTGAGTGATCGCCCGATATGCGGCTACGTATTCTATCAGTGCCTCCTTCCAGTTTTTCCCTTGGGAATTGGCGATTCGTATCCTCTTCTCTATGGACTGGTTTTGTCTCTCTACTTCTCCGTTAGCCTGCGGCCATCTTTGAGTCACTTTGTAATGATGGATACCTGTGATTCCCACGTATTGAGCAAACGTCTCGGAAACAAAACTGTGGCCCGTTGTTGTAGTCAATGTGACAGCCAGAACGTGTCTGGCGAAGATCTCTGCTAATGCCTGTACAGTATTTTATTCTGTAGTTGACTTAATCACTGCATACTCGTAGTACCTACTATAGTAATCTACCACTACCATAATTGATTCACCTGTTGGAAGTGGTCCAAGAAAGTCAACAGCTACGTCAACCCATGGTCCTGTTGGCAACTTTGTACTTCTAATTGCTTCTGGTGGGTTGCTATTGCTTGTGATTTGGCAGCCCTGACATGTCTTGACAACATTATCCTCGTCTTTTTCACAGCCTGGCCACCACACTTTGCTCCGCAAATTCTTTTAGTACCGACGATGCCAAAATGTTCTTCCTGAGCTAATGGCATGATCCTTGGCCGTAGACTCTGCGGTATCACCAATCTGCTACCTCTCTGCGCACACTGACCCATGGCACAAATGTCATGGTATTGATCCCTTTGCCCACTCTGTGTACACTCTCTGATATGTTTGAGTTCAGGATTATGTTCTGATTCCCTTTCATCTTCCTTCGTTGTCACGGCTCCTGGCGTTGACTGAATTGCGACGAATCGCACAAAGTTCTCTGCTTCCATCTCCAGCGTGGATATTGCTTCCAGCTGTTCATCCTTCAACAGTCTCGACAGCGTGTCCGCGATGTTTGCTTTCCCACCAATGGGGACTACTTTGTTCTTGTACTGTTGGAGTCTCGTCAACCAAAGTTCTATTCAGGCACATGGCTTAGACCTTGTCGAATAGATCACTTCTAGCGGTTTGTGATCTGTATCAAGTTCAAAAGCAATGGCGTACAAGCGTGCACGAAACCTTTCACAGGCCCACACTAGTCCTAGTGCTTCGTTCTCTGTTTGGGAATACCTTCTCTCCACGCTGGTTAACGATCGACTGGCATATGCTATGATTCTGGGTCCATCTGCATGTGCCTTTACCAACACTGCTCCTAAGCCGACCGGACTAGCATCTGTTATGAGTTTTGTTGGTGCAGTTGGATCATAACATCCAAGGATTTCTGCACTAATTAGATTCTGTGAACGCCTGTCTCTGCTCACTACCAAACTGGAATTGTACGTGTTTCCTAATCAACTCTCTCAGTGGATCTGCCAGTTGAGCAAAATTTGGAATACATTTTGCACAATAATTGACCAGTCCTAGAAAAACCTCATCTCGGTTGCTTTCTGATGTTCACGTGTATCTGCAACAGCTTTCGCGTTCGCTTTGGCTGGGTTCAGCCCGTCACTTGTGAGTTTGTGTCCCATAAAATCCATCTTGCCAAACTTGCACTTGTCTTCATTCACAGTGAGTCCTACTTCTTGAAGTTTAGTCCACACTAGCTTCAAATTCCTGACATGCTCTTCGCCGATAGATGCATGGACGATGATGTCATTTGATATGTTTGCTGCTCCTGGTACACCTTGAATCACTCTGATAGATCTCGGGAGCAGCATTGATTCCAAACATCGGTCTTTTGTATCGGTGCAATCCGCAGTGAGTGACGAATGCTGTCACCTCTCTTGTTTCTGGAAGTAATTCCAATTGATGGTATGCCCACTTGAGATCAATTTTGGAAAACACTTTACTGGTTGATAACTCTTGTAGCACCTCATAAACCGTAGGAATTGGGTATCTTTCTCTGATTATTGCCAGCTTTCTCTGTACCGCTGTGTGGACACCCCAGCGGATGAATAGTAAGATTAAATGAGAACTTACCAGTTTGAAGTTTGATCTTTATTTTATGAGGAGTTACGATGAGGGATTACGTGAAGACCCCGCCAGCACGCATGCGCGACATTCTTCAAAGCAGTGGTGTGAAATCACAGATAGCAACGTAGACTAATATAGTAAGATAAGAGAGAACTTCCATACCAGTTGAACTTTATAATAGAGGGTTCTGGGAGCGGAGGGCACGTAATCCCTCATCGTAACTCCTCATAAAATAAAGACCAAACTTCAAACTGGTAAGTTCTCATTTAATCTTACTATTTTACTTCGGAGTCACGTGAGTGACTACGTGAAGATTCCAAAGCTCTGTGATTTCATGCCCTGGAACGAGTCCATGCTCACACACTGCCATGCTAGGGATGGAGGATGAACGTATTTCAGACATGATACTGTGCTGAAAAACAAAGAAGGTATTTAATCATACCTAAAGTGATGTGCCCCACATTGGGTAAATCATGTAACAGAAACTTAACATTTTCCCCTCCAAACGTCTCAGGAGCGGCCACGGGTTTATAATAGAAGTGCTAAAAAGTCCGTTTACTGCTCCAACCCGCTGTAGCAAGGATGTGGTCCATAGGAACTCCCATCATCCTAGCCGCCGATGTGGATGCAGCCTTGGTGGAGTGAGATTTAAAACATTAGTGTCCATCTCCGCTGCACCCAATACCACCCTTAACCAACTCTAAGTGGCTTGCACTGTGACCTTATTATGAGGGCGTTTGTGGCTTATGGGTAAAGTCCTCTCCGAGCCCCTAGATTCTTGGTTCCTTCTATATCGTAAAATATATGTCACAATGCAGAGACGACTATCTGCAGGGTAGGCCAGAATGATACTTTTAGGCCAGAGGAACTGGGTCGATATAGTTTGAGTAACCCCTGTATCAGAAAGGTTATCTACCATAGGTAAACACATGGCATCCATACTTAGCTTATAAAGACTGGACCCGTTGTGCTGTTACAAGTGCCATAACATAACCATATTATATGTAGTTATCCAGAGCGAGCCCCGATATTGGTGTCCATCCTCGAAGCATAGTAAATTATATGCCTGTCCCATGTATGGGTGTATCTAGCCATGGGGGAATAGAATTAATACCCCTCATCAGTTTAGATACCAGTGGGTTTGATCCTATAGGCAGGTGATCACTCCCTCGGCCCAGGTTAGTAGGTAGGGCACTCCTTGCAAAATTAATGGCACTGTAGCTCAAACCTTCATGGAATGAATGGTGGCCAGAACTCCAGCACTCCAGTGATGGTGGCCGAGTCATATGAAGTGTTTGTTCTAAAGCAGAACACTCCCATCTTCTGACATATGTCAGTGCTGTCTCTGGTGGACTCCCTGCACGACGATGTGATGACATTGATCGTCCTGTCGGAGAGTCCGAAGTCCAGAAATGGCCTGTTCAGAATCTGCATCAATAGGTTCATTCGATCATGGCACGGATGACTTACCCGTCACAGGGTGTGCCAACAGGCCAGGCCGTTTGAGGATCCGAAAGCAGTGTTCTGCGGCCATCTTTGTACTGCTGGGGACCATGGTTCGGTAGGCCAGTCGGGAAACCCGAAATACCCGTTGCGGAGTCTATTTAATTTTTTGTAAGACCCGACTGATGAGGCAGAAGGGGGGAAATGCATAGCAAACAATCCCCCCCCCCCCCCCCCCCCCCCCCAATGCAGCGAGAAACATCCATCGCTGCTGGCCCCGGGTCCCGATCCAACATCCATTCAATGTTGTCGTTGAATTGCGTGACCTGGTGTTCGCCACCGTATTTAGTTTACCTGAAAGGTAAGTGGCTGAGATCCAAATCTCTCTATCGAGACACCAGTGCCCGATGTAATTAGGCAATTCATCACATGATATCGATTTTATTCCACACATATGATTAATATAGGCCACTACTGTGGTATTATTAATTTGTAACCGTACATGCAACTGGTGCATATCTAAGCAGTAGGCCCGGAGTCCATGAAATGCTCCCAGCATTTCTAGATAATTAATCCCTAGTGCTCCCAACAGGGTTAAATCTTGTGCACTCCATCTGCCACCACAACTAGTGGTGGTATTAGCTGCTCCCCACCTTTAACACTGGCATCAGTCTGTAATGTAACCGAGGGATTCATGATAGTGATGGGTTTGGAACAGAATTGAGCATTTTCCATCCACCAATTTAATTCAACTCTTGCCTTTTCTGATAACTTCATAGGCCTGTCGAAATGGCCTGCATGACTTTTGAGAGCTATAATTTTAGCTCTTTGCAGGTTTTGATAATGTAGTGGTCCGAATTGCGCTGCGGGAAAGCAGCCACTATCTTCCCAATAACCCTGGCCACCTGCCGTATGGATGGATCCCTGATGCCAGTAAGGCTCCTGCAAGCTTCTATCAAGTCCACCACCTTGTTCGGTGGTAAGATGATAGACATTTGCACCGAGTCTATGGTGCACCCCAAGTAATCCATGGTGGTAGAGGGTTCCAACTTTGATTTATCTGGATGTATGATGAACCCCAGCTTTTGAAAGAGACGTTTTGTGGCTAGAACTGCCAATGTAGCCGTTTCCAAATTCTCCCCGACAATGAGGATATCATCAAGGTAGGCCATAACAGTATGGTTTTGTTTCCTTAAATAGGCCAAAGCTGGTTTCAATAATTTGGTGAACAGCCTGGGTGCTGATGATAACCCATTGGGTAAGGCTTTATATTGCCATAATTGTCCCATCCAGATAAATTTAAGGTATTTCCTATGATCCTTGTGTATTGGCACTGAATAGTATGCATCTTTGAGGTCAATGCATGCCATGTAGTACCCATTAGCTGTCTAGCTGTGTCAAAAGTGTCCATTTTGAAATGAACATACTGAACAGAAGTATTCAGTTCGGTCAGATCTATGATTATGCGGCATCCGCCACCTTTTTTATTTTTGGTAAATATATTAGATACGGACTCCTGAGATTCTCTGGTGGTTCCCTCAATTACCCCTTTACTAATTAGTCTTAATAGTTCAGCATGGTCCGCCGTTCTTTCTTTTTGTGAAAGTATAAACTTTCGGCTAGGCGAATGCTGGACCGGGGTAGGGAGTTCGTAAATGAATTCAATTTTATAGCCCTGAATACTTCCGAGTATGTAAGGATCAGAGGGAAAAGTGCGCCATACTTCATAAAACAAGTGCAACCGGCCTCCCACATAAGATGAATTTAGACAACCGATGTTCCTGGGGGAGCCAGACCCACCTACCTCCAAGGTTATTGCCGGTGTTGCGGTCTTTGCCCTTGTTTCTTCTGTTGAGTTGCTGCGTTGTAGGGGTGGCGCATTTTCCAAGAAGGCCGGGCTGGGCCATGGCCTAAAAAAGACCGTTGTGCAGGTGGGCCGGCCTTCGAGCTTTCACCACCGGACGATCTGTTGTGATATCGCTGTCCGGTGGGTGTGTAGGGGTGCTGTCGCTGTTGGTAGTGCGGTTGGGAGGTACTGGGTACCTTTATCAGGCCTATGGCCTTGGCCCCTTCGTCCAGGTCTTTCACCTGTTTGGGGAGGTTATCTCCGAACAGCAGATTTGGTGGTTGAGCGTTACCTGGTTTGCATAACCCCGCAAATTTGGGGTTGAGTGCCGGTTTAATAATGCTCTTCCTGTAGTTATTTATCTCAAACTGTGTGTTACACAGTAAGGCCAGAGCATCCTGTAATTCTTCCGGTAGCTCTATTCCCACCGCAGTTCTGGCCACTGCCGTAATCCCGGCGGTCAAAAGCTTCAGGATCCTCTGAAGTTTGACTTCTTGCCCTCTAATCGTAGGGCTCATGTTCCCCCAAATAGGGTTATTCACCGCGGGAACAATCAGCGAGTTACAATTTTCAGGAGCAAGATACTTATCAGCTGTGGCATTGATGGCTTGCTCCTGAAGCTGGTTTGTAGTCATATAATTGATACTAGCTGCCAGCTTAGGGTGGATAGGTAGACCTTTTTGAGAAGGAACTGCATGTTTGCTTACCATATCCAGTAACTCCTCTTGCACCCCTGACACTGTTGGTTGTTCAGCCAACTCCCCCTCTTCAGGGTCAGCCCAGTTCTGACCCCCAATGCTCCCCTGCGAAGAGGGTGAGACATTAGGCAGTCCATAATAGGATCCTGCCGTGGGCCTGCGAAGAGGCCCACCGTGACCCTGCCCCTGCAAAAGCAGGTCACGCTGGAGCAATTGCTCCACCATCCGCTCCATGCGGGCAAGACGACCTCCGTCGCGAACGGGGTGTCCTCGGGACTGGACCCAGCTGAGTCAGCAGTCCCGTCCGGCTTTCGGGTGGATTTACCGCCTGTCCGTGGCGAACCAGCGGCCCTCACGGGCGAGAAGTCGGGAGCTGCAGGTAACACCTGCAGCTCAGGAGAAGCGGCACGCTGCTGGCTGCTCTCCATGGCAGTAGCTCTTGCCGCTGCTCTTTTCGATTTCCCACGCTCACCACTCCGGTGAGACTTACCTTTCGTAAGTTTTTTAAAACTTACGCTGGAGGAGCCCCGCTCCTCCCGACTGTCGCTTCCGCATGCGAACGACGATATGTCGCGCATGCGTGCTGGCGGGGTCTTCACGTAGTCACTCACGTGACTCCGAAGTAAAATTGGTTATTTACTCTCAGACCGATCTTGCCGTCTGACTTGTGGGTTTGAATACACATATAACTGTTGACTGGTCTGAAGTAGTTCACTACAAAAACAAACTGCAGATTTACCAGAGCCATGGCTAGTGTTCACCGATTGGAACGATACTCCCCAATGGACGAAGGGCGCAGCACAGTTATTCAACTTCCCTTTCTCTGATCTGAAGCTGCATTTTAATTTTCAGCACTATGTGTCATTCTTTCAATTGTATGCCGAGAGAGGCAAATAGTATTTCTATCCTCTGTTAATTAAGATGAAAATAACAAGTGAACGAAACATCATCTGCGTTGTTTACCACCATGGATAGAGCAGCGAGATTAAGTCATGCTCATTAACGACGAGATTTATTCTAGATACTGAACCTGCCCTAACATTTAATATTTGAACAGTTGAAATAAAAAGAATGGATTATTTATTTTACATCATGTCAAATGCAAAGCATAGGGGGCAATTTAATAAGATCATGTCACTGCTTATCCAGACGCATCAATAACTACACTGACGTCAAACACAGGTAATTTATTTGAATCCACCATTCCCAGGACATCTCGCACAACAACCAGTTACCCAGTTCCGTCGCAAAATGCTCAGATATATTTCCACCAGTGACTACATTGACAACATTTGCCTTGTGCTGTGTTACAGTAGAGGATTGGACACGTTTTCATGTTGCCTTTCCATGGGTGAAGATGGGACAGAACTGCTGGAATAATAAAGTTGAAAAGTGGGATTAACCGGTTTTGTCTCAAAGGGAATCTGTTCTACAATCCCAGGATAGAGAGCGATGGCCAAGTGAGGAATATATTACTGCATTATTTGTGTAAACACCCTCCACCTATAGAGCCACAGAGCCATAGTCTCACAGCGCCTTCGGCCCAGCCTGCCCTCACCGGCCAACTGTCTCATCGCCATATTCCTCCAAATGGCCTGTCAATGCACCTGTCTAAATGTTCCTTAAAGTTTGCGATAGTACTTTTCTGTTCGTAGCTTTATATAGTTACAAGGAGAGATCATAATCAAAGCAAACTCACCGAAAGGCCGCTATGCCAAAACGCCAACACACCGAAAGGCTGTGTCAGGCCAACTCACCGAACGACAAAAAGCCAAATAACCTAAAGCGTACGAGACGGAAAAGCCAACTAATCAAAAGGGAGGGGCGCCTAAAAGGTAACTAACCGAAAGGGTGGGACGCCTAAAAATAAACTCTCTGAAAGACCGCTATGGCGAAGCGCCAACTCACCGAAAGACTGCGTCGCCTAAAAGCCATCTCACCGAAAAGTCAAATAACGGACATGACGTCGTAGGGGGGAAGGGACTGGTCAGCGATTGGTCCATACCGCCGCGTCCATCACATGACTGACAAGTGGAGACGGGACAATGGGGGTCATTTTCTCTTATAAGTCATTACTGGCTGGGCATTCTGATCCCTAGCACCAAGTTGTAAGTGGCCGAAGGAGCGCATCCCTCGGGACAATGCACACTCTGCCACGGCCACGGCCGCTCTCTGCCTCGCTAACCCCGTGCGGCCGCATGATGACGGGTTGTAGGTCGGCAACGCACAGACACACACACACACACACACACACACACACACACACACACACACACACACACACACACACACACACACACACACACACACACACACACACACACAAACACACACACACACACACACACACACACACACACACACAAACACACACACACACACACACACACACACACACACACACACACACACACACACACACACACACACACACACACACACACACACACACACACACGCAGACGGGGCCTGGTGTGGGGGTTGGGGTCCGATGGCGGTGTATGGCGGTTAGTGACTCTGGTTGGACGGAGGGACCAGCCTGTCCCACACCTCTGCTCCACCCGGCCGACTCGAGGGAGACGAGGCGTAGGGCGGCCCAACTATTTGACTTTTCGGCAAGAGAGAGAGAGAGAGAGAGGAGAGAGTTGGGAGATGAGAGTGAGGAAGGGAGAAATAGAAGGCAGAGAGAAAAATAGAAGACGGAGAGGTAGAAGGTGGGGAGGTTTACAGAGAGAGGGGGGAGATTGTGAAAGGGGAGAGAGGGAGAGAGTGGGAGAGAGAGGGGGCAGAGAGATGGGGCTAGAGAGAGAGGAGGAAAAGGGAGAGGACGAAGAGAAGGAGGGGGAGGGAGGGGGAAGAGAGGGGGAAGAGTGGGGAGAGGGGCGGTAGAAATAGACAGAGGCGGGAGGGAGAGAGTGGGGGAAGAGAGTAGGGGAGAGGATGGAAGAGAGAGGGGTGGGAGAGAGAAAGGCATAGAGAGGTGGAGAGAGGGTCTGGAGAGAGTGGGGAGAGTGAGTGGGCGGGAAAGAGAGGCGGATGAGAGAGAGTGGGCGAGAGATGAAGGAGAGAGCGATGCGGAGGGAGAGGGCAGATAAAGAGAGGGGGAAGGAAGGGGAGGATGAGAGAGGGTAAGAAATACTAACATAATTTATTGCGACTTTATTATAATGAAGTGGAGAGGTGGGAGATAGGTTAGAGTTTTGATTTTGGTTTGACTTCTTTTTTGTGAAATGCAAGGTGAGAGAGATGTGGTGAGGGGAAAGGATAGAGAGGGGAGAGGGAGGGGAAAGAGTGCGTACCAAATATTTGTTTACTTTTCGCGGTGTATCTCCAAACTGGTAAATGAACGGCCGATCGATGGTCGACACTGACATGGTGGGCCGAAGGGTCTGTTTCCTCGCTATTTTTCGGAAGGAAATTGGAAAAGGTGAACCATGGAGCGGAGGGGGAGAGTTTGCGGCCTGTTTGGATGTAGCCAACATTTTGACTCCTGTTCCCAGTGGAGAACGAGAACATGTCAATTTCCCCATGATATCCTCAGAAAATCAATATCCCCACTCCCTTATCCAGGGCCCATGCTGGTCAACATTTACACTGGATTAGTTGTGTATTCGGTCAGAGAGAGGGGGGGTGAAGAGTGAGAGAGAGGAAAGAGATTGGCGGTGAGACAAATATGGAGAGAGAGGGGGAGAGAGCGGGGATGAGAGTGGTTAAGGGGGAAAGAGAGAACGGTTAGAGAGGGAGGGAGAGAAGGCGGGGTGGGGGAGAGAGGGGGAGAAGGGAGGCAGAGATGGGGAGAGAGGGGGCAGAAACAGAGGGCAAAGAGAGTGGTGGGAGAAAAAGAGGGGGAGGATAGTGAAGTCGAGGGAGAGGGCAGAGAGAGAGGGAGCAGAAAGGAAATGAGATATGTAAGAGTGAGGGAGGAAGATGGGGAGAGAGGGGGAAATATTTCAAATGTCATTAGAAACGGGAATAGTCCCCGAGGATTGGCGTACTGCGCATGTTGTTCCATTGTTTAAAAAGGGTTCTAAAAGTAAACCTAGCAATTATAGACCGGTTAGTTTGACTTCAGTGGTGGGCAAATTAATGGAAAAGATACTTAGAGATAATATATAAGTATCTGGATAAAGAGGGTCTAATTAGGAACAGTCAACATGGATTTATGCCTGGAAGGTCATGTTTGATTAATCTTCTTGAATTTTTTGAAGAGGTTACTAGGGAAATTGACGAGGGTAAAGCAGTGGATGTTGTCTATATGGACTTCAGTAAGGCCTTTGACAAGGTTCCTCATGGAAGGTTGGTTAAGAAGGTTCAACTGTTGGGTATAAATGCAGGAATAGCAAGATGGATTCAACAGTGGCTGAATGGGAGAAGCCAGAGGGTAATGGTGGATGGCTGTTTGTCGGGTTGGAGGCAGGTAACTAGTGGGGTGCCTCAGGGATCTGTCTTGGGTCCTTTGTTGTGTGTCATGTACATCAATGATCTGGATGAAGGGGTGGTAAATTGGATTAGTAAGTATGCAGATGATACCAAGATAGGGGGTGTTGTGGATAATGAAGAGGATTTCCAAAGTCTACAGAGTGATTTAGGCCAGTTGGAAAAATGGGCTGAAAGATGGCAGATGGAGTTTAATGCTGATAAATGTGAGGTGCTACACCTTGGCAGGACAAATCAAAATAGGACGTACATGGTAAACGGTAGGGAATTGAAGAATACAGTTGAACAGAGGGATCTGGGAATAACCGTGCATAGTTCCTTGAAGGTGGAATCTCATATAGATAGGGTGGTAAAGAAAGCTTTTGGTATGCTAGCCTTTATTAATCAGAGCATTGAGTATAGAAGCTGGGATGTAATGTTAAAATTGTACAAGGCATTGGTGAGACCAAATCTGGAGTATGGTGTACAATTTTGGTCGCCCAATTATAGGAAGGATGTCAACAAAATAGAGAGGGTACAGAGGAGATTTACTAGAATGTTGCCTGGGTTTCAACAGCTAAGTTACAGAGATAGGTTGAATAAGTTAGGTCTTTATTCTCTGGAGCGCAGAAGGTTAAGGGGGACTTGATAGATTATTTAAAATGATGAGAGGGATCGACCGAGTTGATGTGGACAAGCTTTTCCCTATGAGAATAGGGAAGATTCAAACAAGAGGACATGACTTTAGAATTAAGGGACAGAGGTTTAGGGGTAACATGAGGGGGAACTTCTTTACTCAGAGAATGGTAGCGGTGTGGAATGAGCTTCCAGTTGAAGTGGTGGCGGCAGGTTCGTTGGTATCATTTAAAAATAAATTGGATAGGCATATGGATGAGAAGGGTATGGAGGGTTATGGTATGAGTGCAGGCAGGTGGGACTAAGGGAAAAAGGTTGTTCGGCATGGACTTGAAGGGCCGAGATGGCCTGTTTCCGTGCTGTAATTGTTATATGGTTATATGGTTAAATGGAAATATAGAGTTGGGTGCAAGAGGATTAGGAGGGAGAGAAGGAAGGGCAGTGAGGGAGAAGGGAGAGCGGGGAGAGAGATAGAGGAGAGAGAGGGGAAAATGGTAGAGCGGGACAGAGTTACTGGGGAAGCGAGAGTGGGGTGAGAGAGAGTGGCGAGAGAGAGGGGGAGGAGATGGGGAGATAGATAAGAGGAGAGAGAGGGGAGAGGGAGAGTGGGTGGAGAGAGAGTGGTGACCAGAGAGATAGGTGGGAGGTAGAGATATAGGGGAGAGAAAATGGTGAGCGGGAAGAGAGTAGGTAGAGAGTAGGAGAGAGAGAGGCGGGAGAGGGGTAGCTCCTCAGAGTGTTTATCGATGTGCATCAATAAGACCTTTACTATTCCGCCGTGTAAGGTGGACACGCCACTGAACTCCCAGCTGCTTTATTTTACACATGTGCCTCTCTGAGTAAAGTCAGATATAGGATAGAGTGCAACACAAAATAGCACAGAACCTCCTCATACATACACGGTGGTGTGTGTATGGAACGAACTACCAGAGGCATGTACGATTGCAACGTTCAATAATCATTTAGACGTGTACATTGATATGACAGGTTGAGAGTGATACGGGGCAAACGCGGACAGATGGAACTGGGATAGAAGCGGCTTGTTGCATTGGAGTGGACGAGTTGGGCCAAATATGTTTCCGTGCTACAGGACTCCATGACTCTCTGACTCCTTGAGATGGGGCAGTGGACCCTGGGGGAAGGACACGCCAGATGGACCAGTCACTAGTGAGCGACTGGACAATCATTTTGGGGATGGTTATACCAGACGGAACACGTTCAAGAGGGAGATCTGGACGCGCAGTGAGTTGGGACCATTGGTCCGAGGGCGGAGGTTAGCCCAGATTGTTGCCCACTGCGGAGGGTGACGTGACGATTGGGTAAATGCGACTGTTCGCGATGTGACGAGCTGGACGTTCCGGGGCGGGGCCGTCGATCGGATAATCCGCCCCGGACTGACACATGGCAGATCCGGCGGTAAACATCAGGAGCTGAAAGCCGGAGGCGAAGGACTGCGGCCGCCCCTGCGGTGCGCTCCGTGCGCGGATGTATTAATGAGTCGAAGCACTGAGGTGAGCGGATATTTCACCGCTCTCTTCAACTGCTCCCTGAACCTGGACTGGGTCGTCGCGTAAATGAATGTGTTCGTGCAGCAGCTGAGATTTTTCAGCACATATTTGAAGCTGTAAAATATCCATTGAGAATTATTCAGATCATTTCCAATTGCTGTGACACGAGAATAGACGAATTCTACAACATACGTCAGCCACAGGAGGATGAAGCTGCCGGAGATGGTGAAGAGTAAAACCACAGACCTCCTCCTGCTCTCCATCTCCGGGTCACTGCGGTTCTCCCCGCTGCTCTCACCCCTCAGCCCCTTACGGACCCGACTGGCCACTAAAATGTGGCGGACTGTCAGAGCGTTGAGCAGCAGGATTACAGCGAAAGGGAGGAACGGAGTTAAAACCGTGTCGAACCAGTCAAATGCCACCCACCCGGGGTCAGTGTATACATTTTCCACCGCGACACAGCCCCACGGGACATTGTGGATGATTGTCCGGGGTTCCACCGTGAAGTAGCGGGGAACGTTTTTCAGACAGAGCAGAACGCCGGCTGTTGCCAGAACCGCAGCCGCAGTTTTCCCGCTGCAATATTTTGTTTTCAGCTTCTGGCAACAAATGGCGACAAACCGATCAAAGGTGAAAGTGACGGTGAACCAGACAGAACAGTCTGTAGCTGCAAACCTCAGTACAGTGTCAACACTGCACACAGGGGTGATGGACAGGAAACTCCAATTAAAGTAATGAAATCGGATCCAATAGAAAATTACCTCGAAGATGTAATAGTAGGTCGGCCGCTGCCATGGCCACCAGGTAACGAGTGGTGCAGGTGGAGAGTCCGCACTTTCCCCGGGACAGGATCACAATCGCCACTAAATTCACTGCGGAAACAGAAGGGAACAGACACTGGGCATTACTGAACACGTTCTCCGGGACTGAATACCGGCTCGACTTTCAGCCAAAGTTCAGTGTAGATTAATGTCACATATGGTGACTCAGACTGTGGCTCCGCCGACCGGTTTAAAATAAAGCCCTGTTCCTCTCTCTCCTTTAGTGTAGTGCTATATGAAGTTACATATGCTGAATGGCAAATAAAGATTTTGGATCCTATTCAAATGTATGAGCCTTGTCCTGTCAACATGGTGTCTGAAAGCTCGCCTCCTCGCCTGATTGTTCTACATTTATTTTAGTCTGTTTTTTTTGTCCAGTTTATGTTTGATTATGGGGTCGTCCGCAGGAATCCAGAACGTTGGTGTGTGATGAAGACCTTGCCGAGCGATGGCGCATCTTTGACGAAGATTTCACCGTGTATGTGCACGCGGCATCCGCTCCAGACGTTCGTGCCTCTATTCTCCTTAACCCAGCGGGCACAGAGGCTGCTCGGCGTGCCAGAATATTTAATTATGAGCTAGCTCAATTCGATCCAGCTGGTGTCCTGATTGCTCCGGCTGAATCTATCCGCGACCTGGACTTTCTGCTAAACAGGTTCCGACAGCTATGTGAGCTACGCACTAAACTTGTAATGGAACGCTATAAATTATTTTCGCGAAGCCAGAGACGTGGCGATCCTGTCGAAACGTACGTTACTTATATGAAACACATTGCCAGCAGATGAAAATGTATCCGACAGTCTGGCGCGTGACAGGCTGGTCTGTGGGATTCTCAATTATAAGGTGCGTGAGGAACCTCTACGCGATCCTGATCTCACTCTGGAGACTGCTCAAAACCACAGTCGCATTGCTGAAATGGCTAATTCTCATACTAAAACTTTGGGACGTAGCCCGCACTCCCATAATGATGTTAATGTTGCCGGTACATTTTATCAAACTTCTCGCCAATATTCCCAATTGTCCGGCAGGTCTGCTGTTAAACTCATTAACATTTGTGTCAACTGTGGAGGTTCGCATGTTGCTGTTCGTGAACGTTGCCCAGTTTATGAAAAGTGTTGTCACTTCTGTAAAAATGGCAACCATTTCCTTCGTTGTGCCCAACCTGCTTGCTTCAGGGGAGAGGAGATAAGGCTCCGGGCGGGTTAAAGGGTGGGTGGGAATGAGCAGCGACCCGCTACAATAGGTGGATGATTTACACGGAACAACGCTACGCTCAAATTGAAATGGAGCGGGTAGCAGTCGTTTACGCATGCAAGCAATATAATGACTCTATCTTTGGACATACAGTCATGATTGAAACAGACTGGACAGCATCTTTAACAATCCGATACATGCCTCTCCAGGGCGCTTTCAGCTGATGTTGCTGCAACTTCAAAAGTATGATATTACCCAGACCTACATACGCGGTAAGGATATGCACCTGGCTGACACCCTCTCACGTGCTCGCCCAAAGACCTGTGAGGGTTCGCCCTCACTGGATGACGACTTTGTGGTAATGACGGTGTCTTTTATTCCCGCGTCCTGCATGGAGGGCTTGAAACTGTTTGACGACGAAGAAACTTGTTTTACTGGCCTGGTATGACTGAATGCATTCTGGAGAATGTGGCATCCTCTGCAGTGTGCAAAAGGTTGGCACCTCATCAACAAAAGCAACCGCTTCTCTCACACCCGGTTCCTGCCGTCCCGTGGTCTACAGTGGCAACTGACGTATTTGAGTGGCATGGCAAGCAGTACCTGGTTTATACCGACTCGTATTCCGGTTTGTTTGACATCAATCTTCTTAGTAGCACCACTTTTCACGGAAGAGTTCTAAAACTCGCTCGCCACTTCGCAGACCACGGTGCTCCTTGTCAACTGCTATTTGACAGCGGTAGTCAATTCACCAGCCAGCACTTCCCAGACTTTGCTGCACGTTAACGTTTTCCCCACATCACCAGCAGCCCTGAATACCATCAATCGAAAGAGCTGACTGAAGGGGCTGTCAGGCGTGACAGACAATTAATGGAACGATCCCACAGAGCTAAATCCGATGTATACCTGGACCTGCACATCTGCGCAACATTTCCCGCGAACCTATCTAGGGTTCACCTCCTCAGCGTTTTTGTCCAGACAGACCCGAGCCACATTGACCGTAGCGGATCAGGCACTAGTCCCGCAGCTGGTCGCGCCATCAGGGGTCCAGTCCAGGCTGCAACAGAAGCGCGACGTACAAAAAGAATGGTGTGACAAAACGAGTAGACGGTTGCCACCATGAACAGAGGGGCAAATGGTTCGTTTGCAAACTGACAAAGGTCATGGCCGTATCGGTGTAATTTCTGAAACTTCATCCGAGCCGCGTTCATACTTGGTCAGAGCTGAGGTCGGCATCTACAGACGTAATATGCAACACATCCTATCTGAGAGTGAGCCAGCTCCACCTCCGTACTATCGTAACCGCACAGGTGTATTTCCATCCACGTCCAGCGACATCGGCCCGCCTGCACCAGCACAACAACCTGCTTCTGAAACGGTTACTTTGCCAACGGCCACACCACCTCTGCCTGTGCCAAAGTCTCCTGTTTCGTCACCGGGAATGCCGTTTCAATCTCCGACATCAATTATATCATCGATTCTGTCCCCAGTGGCGACAACTGGAAGTGGTCTATGTCGTACACGTGCTGGTCGTGTTCGTAAGCCCAGCGTAAAGTACCCGGGCTAAGTATGACTTTCCGCCATGGCCTTTGACGATGTATGCTTTATTTAGTCAGTAGGTTTGGATTTGCATTTAATTCTTTAAGAGGGAGGATGTACATTAGTGTCACTCATATCGTCACTCATACAGTGGCTCTATCCACAGGTTTAACAGAAAGTCATTTTCTTCTCTCTCCTTTAGTCTAGTGCTGTCTGCTGAAATGAAGTTACCTGTGCTGAACTACTAATAAAGTGTTTGGATCTTATTCGTATTTTCTGAGCGATGGCCTTTCAACAGTCAGGGTTGTTCGTGTCGGTGCGCGGCTGCAAGTTTAACAATGTCAGAACAGCTCCGACTGTGCCCGACCTGCTTGCTTCAGGGGAGAGGAAATAAGTCTCCGGGCGGGGTAAAGGGCGGGTGGGAGCGATCAGCCACTCGCTATGATAGGCGGAATGGTCCTTTCTATAGTTAACCCTGCTCACAATTTCTGATGGTGCCAGTTTCACATACATAACCGTGACCGACCGCGTTCAACCAGAGCTCTGGTAACTCGGCATCTGATGGGGAAGAGGAGGTTTTCAAAGGGAAGGTAGGGACAACAGAATCCAGCAGCAGAGTGGCTCCGTTAATGGATTAATACCACATTTATTAGATTCGCGGCCACTCGTTCACCAATTCTATATATGAATTGTTGACCAATAGGCTGTGGAATCCGAATGCGACAGACTCTAAAGTGAGACCGGTCCACAGGAGCGGGTGTTCATTCTGATCAATAACACAGGCACAGTCAACTTCACAATGTAAGCGCGTCCCAGTCACACCGTCCCAGAGAGCTGTCTGTCCCGAGCACTGGGACAACTCTTGTCAAAGTCCCACTGAAGGCAAGAACAACATTCTAGTGGGTCTCGGCAGTGAGCGAATGGGTTCGGCTGCCTGAAGAAAAATCACCGCGTTAATTCAAAAACATTTCACAGAGAGAATCATTTCACAGAGAGATATACAAATTCAAATTATTGTACACCGATCATTAGTTGAGTAGCTTGTAACATGATTAGAATCAGATTACACCGGTTAACAGACGGACTTATAAAACTTGAATGTTTCTGCTCACATACCAGGCACTCCAACGGCAGCAATGATCACGTACATGATTTTCTGCACACTGGCATATCTGAACCACAATTCCCACATTTTCTCTGCCCAGCGACGTGTCCCAGTGAGCTACCGGTAATCTCTCAGAATGAAATGCTGGGGAAAAATATTCCATGAGATTTTATACCATTTTCCGTCTGCATCGTGATTGTAAAGTTTCAACAGAGTTTAAAAACAGAGATTTTGAAATTATTCGCAAACAAATGACATCAGCCAAACGATATCCCTGCTGAGACAAATTCTGATTCATTCAGGGAATTGAATAAAAAATTTCATAGGCTGGGAATTGTGGAGATACCGTGGCATGGAAATTAGGGGCGGCATTGTCCCAGCAAAGGGGATATTGCTTCAAAGTCCATCAGATACAACTCTCCACCTCATGTTGTTTGTCTGATTCCTTTCAATGCGCTTCGCCCAACAAAGCAATCCCAAATTCCAGGGACCCTCTCTTGCGTTCTGGTGCCTGTTTGAAGGTAGACTGGGTGACCTTTGTCCACAGGTTGAGTAATTAGTTCAACAGATCACCTCAGATTAAAATGACCTCTCCGCTATGCTTCACCATTCAGTATGATCGTGGCCCATCTGACTGTAACCTCAACCCCACACTCCCGGCGATCCCGGAAACCATTCACTCCTTGCTTGCATGGAATGGATCTGACTTTGCACTGGGATAATAAAATACTCTGCGTTCATCACCTCCGAGGAGGATCGACCAAAAGACTAGCGACACTCAGAGAAACAAAAACATTGCCGCCTCACAATTGACCTTAACCTAAATAAAACAGCGATTGATGCAGCATATCTCCCTCCACCCTTTCTCTCTCCCTCCATACTTACTGCTACCCTCTCTCTGAACTGTTACTCCCTTCCTTACACTTTATATTTTCCATCTGTGCGCCGCCCTCTCTCTGTCAACCTCTCTCCTTACCACTCTTTCCCCTCTCACTCTAACTGCACCTCTCCCTCCGTTTCTCTATTTCTCAGACATTTCCCTCTTTCCCTTTTGCCAACCCACTCGCTCTTCATGTTCCCACTCTCCCTTTGATAGTTCACTCTCCCTCTATCTCTTTCTCTTTTCGCTTCTCCGCTATCTTCCCCTTTCATCTTTATACTCTATATCTGTCTCTCCATTTCCCCAATTCGCTTCCTGCTCGCCCTCACTTCTCCGCCAACGCCTTTCTTGGGATGTGCGGTTTAACGGTTGGTCACCATGGGGTGTAACAGTGTCCATCACACCCCTGCGGCCCTTCCAGGTGAGACAGATGTTCACCTGCACCTCTTCTAATCTCATCAACTGCATGCGGTGTTCAGATATGGCCTCCTTCACATCGGCGTGGTCGAGCGCAGACTCGGCGAGCGTTTTGCCGAACACTTATCCTGGTTCCGCCAAGGCCTGCCGCATCTCCCCGTTGTTAAACTTTGTAACACCTCTTCCCACACTGACCTTCGTGCTGTGGGTCTCCTCCATTGTCATAGTGAGGATACATGCAAACTGAAAGAATTTCACTTCATATTTCTCCCAACTATTCATCACCTCAACACCCCCCCCCCCCCCCCCCCCCCCCTTCCTCTCTCTTTATAATTCCATCCACTTCAATCCTTATCTCCCAACTTTTAACTTTTAATTTCTGGTCTCAGCCACCTGGCTATGAAAACCCCATTCACTTGCATCCGTTCATTATTGAACTCGCATTGTGCTCCCTCCCTCTCTTCCAGCCTTCTCCCGCTTTCCATCTCGATATGTCAGTAAAAGGGTCCGGTACCGGAACGTCACCTATCCACGTTCTTGAAAGGCTTTGGAATTACGGCATGTCCCGACAACTCTCACCAAGTTCTACAGATGCACCATAGAAAATATTTTATCAGGATGCATCACAGCTTGGTTTGGGAACAGGTCCATACAAGACCGCAAGAAATTGCAGTGAATTGTGGACGCAACACAGACAGTAACAAAAAACAACCTCCCTTATATTAACAATTTATATCTCACGCTGCCTCGAAAAGGCCAAAAACACAATCAAGTACGATTCGCACCCTGGCCACTCACTTTTCTCCCCCACCTATCAGGTAAAAGATACAGAAGTGTGAAAACGCACACCTCCAGATTCAGAGACAGTTACTTCCCAGATGTTATCAGGCAATGGTATCATCCGGTAGGAAGGTGCCGATTCGGGCACTCCAAGCCGCGGAGTGCGTTTGACCGTCCCGACGTCGGAGGTTTGATTATCCCGACGAGAGGGCCTGCACATCGAGGGCCTTCGGCAGCGGCGACAGCGGACGTGTTTATGGCCCCGTCCACAGGTGAACAAAGAAGGAGGACTGACTGAAATGTGTTGCCTTCCACCGCATTGAAGAATGCTGTGGTGGATGCTTGTGTGTAATCTTATTGTGTATTGCGTGTTATTGTTAAGTGTATCGCTGCTAGAAAATTCAATTCACTACACCTCCGGGTGCATGTGACGAATAACATTCACTTTGACTTTGACTTTTTATTTTGTGCGTGTGTGTGTGTGAGTATGTGTAAGTTGTATGCGTTTGGAATAATATCAATGATCCCGCTATACATTATTGTTACTTGTATCCCGGTACAGTGAAATGCTGTGTTTTGCAGACCATCTGGTAAAATCATGTATCGGACTTCACCTAGGCAGCGCCACACTTCACCAAGTGTCGCCACATTTTGGCGCTGACAAAGTTACAAACGTTGGCCCAAATACTTCTATCTCCTGCCTGTCGCCGCACCACGGATCCCCCGTTCGTTCTCGGCTGCCATTCTCGCTATCCGATGGTCTACCTCGCTCTCTGCAGTTGCTCGCGACTCCCTCCTCGCTCCCGACGCGCAGCTCCGATCGCCCTCCGCGGTGGGCGAGCTGGGTCTACCGGGACGCTTGAAGGGCTTGGACCCGCTCACCGGGGAGACTCTCGCCGTGAAAACCCCGGGATCTGTGCGTGTGAGTGCGGCATAATTTGTAAGAGTGTCTGCATTTGTTTGTCGATGTGCATTAGTCGGTGTGGATGCAGGTGCGATTGATTGGATCTGTGTCTCTGGGTGGAAGAGTGCCACGTCTCACCACGCGCCATGCGCGCGTAATGCATGAAATACACGCGTCACATGCGCGTGACGACGCGCGTGCGAAGGCACGTGTGTGTGTGTTCGTGCGCAGGAGTGTGCTAATGAGTGCGAATTAGTGCGTGTGCCTTAGTGCTGGTGCATGTGTATGTCAGTTCGTGTGAGTGCATGTGTAAGCAATAGACAATAGGCGATAGGTACAAGAGTAGGCCATTCGGCCCTTCAAACCAGCTCTGCCATTCAATGTGATCATGTCTGATCATCCACGATCAGTACCCCGTTCTTGCCTTCTCTCCATATCCCTTAACTCCGCTATCTCTAATAGCTTTATCGATCCCTGTCTTGAACTCATCCCTAGAATCAGCTCCCACCGTCATCTGAGGCAGAGAATTCCACACGCTTACAACTCTCTGAGTGAAAACGTTTTGTTTCTCACCTCCTCAAACGTTCTCATAGGCTTACCACTTATTCGTAAACTATGGACCGCCCCAACATTGGGAACATGTTTCGTGCCTCTAGCGTGCCCAAACCCTTGATAATCTTATATGTTCCAAGAAAATTCCCTCTCACCCTTCTAAATTCCAGAGTATACAAGGCCGACCGCTCCATTCTATCAGGATATGACACTCCCGCCATCCAGGGAATTAAGCTGGTGAACATACGTTGCACCCCCCATAGCATGAATGTCCTTCCTCAGGTTTGGAGACCAAAACTGCACACAATACTCCAGCTGTGGTCTCACTGAGGTCCCGTACAACGGTAGGAGGACCTTTTGCTCCTATACTCAAATTCTCGTGTTATGAAGGCCAACATGCCATTCGCTTTCTTCACTGCATTCTGTACCTGCACGCTTACCTTCAGTGACTGACGAACAAGGACCACCCACATCCTGTATGGAGTGATACGCTATGGGGTATTACTATCTGAATGACACAATTTGTGGTAGTAGAGATGGAGTAACTCAAGATGAGGCAGAGCTAATGGAGTAATGCATTGTGGAGTCGTACTGATATAGTGACACTCTATCTGGTAGTACTGACTGAGTGGCGCAATATGCGATAGTGCTCACTGAGTGACACACACTGGGGTAGTATTAATGGAGCGACACTGTGGCGCAGTACTGATGGAATGATACCGTGTTGTATGTTACTGATGGATTAATACGCTGTGGCTATTACTGATGGAATGACATACTTCAGGAAATACTGTGGGGTAGTACTGATGGAATGTTATAATGTGCGTTCACACTGATGGAGTGACACGCTCCAGGGTCGTACTGACGGAGTGACATAGCGTGGTGTAGTTCTGATGGAGTGACAGACAGTGGGATGGTGATGATGGAGTGACACACGGTGGGGCAAGTCAAGTCAAGTCAACTTTATTTGTCACATGCACATACAAGATGTGCAGTGAAATGAAAGTAGCAGTGCCTCCGGTATTGTGCAAAACAATCGAACAACAGAACTTACATTTAAATAAGAAAATAGTCTTCCTGCCCTGGGCAGAGCTGTTCCCAAACCAGATTGAGATGTTACCGGCCAAGTTGCGTTCAACAGCCCCAGAGTAGGTGCTGAAAGATCCTCTGCGAGACTCTGCATTTCCTGTGCTGCCTGAGGTGGTAACGGCGCTGCCTTGCCGTTCTCACCAGTGTGACGGTGTGCATTGTCCATGTCAGATGTCAGATCTTCTGTGATGTGGACTCCCAGGTATTTAAAGCTGCTCACCCTAACTACAGTAGTCCTATTTATCTCCAGAGGCGTGTACGTCCTCGGTTGGTGTGCCCTTCTAAAGTCCACAATCAGCTCCTTAGTGTTGGTGACATTCAAGAGGAGGTCGTTATTCTGATACCAGAGTGCCAGATCAGCCACCTCCTCCAGGGCCTTTTCGTCGTTATCGGAGAGCAGGCCCACCACCAATGTGTCATCAGCAAACCTCATGGTGGAGTTGGAGCTGTACTCCTTGTTCACACGTGTGTACAGGAAGTAAAATAGGGTGCTGAGGACGCAACCCTGTGGGAATCTGTGTTCAGGGTGAAGGGGTTGGAGGCATTTCTCCCCATCTTGACCACCTGGGGCCCGGTGGTGAGAAAGTCCAGGACCCCGGCACACAGGAGAGTGTTCAGCCCCAGTTCCAACAATTTCTCAGCATGCCCGGTGGGAATTATAGTGTTGAAAGCTGAACTCATTTCAATGAACAACTTCCTCACATAGCCGCCTTTCTGGCTCTCAAATACTGATGGAGTGACCCACGGTATGGTGGAACAGTTGGATGGACGTACTGTGGATTCGTACTGATGGAGTGACATTCTGTGTGATAGTACTGATGGAGCGACACATGATGGGGCAGGACTACTGCAGCGACACACTGTGTGGTGGTACTTAAGGACAGACACACCGTGGAGCAGTTCTCATGTAGTGAAACGCAGTGGCGTAGTACCATGGAGTGACCACTATGGGGTAGTACTGATGGAGTGAAAAATTGTGGGTTGGACTGATGGAGCGACGCACTGTGGGGTAGTGCTGGTGGAGTGACATACTGTGGGGTAGTGCTGACGTTGTGATACACTGTGTGGTAGTGCTGTTTAAATGAAACTGAAATAGAACTGAAATTATGTCACATTGTAGGAGAGGTCGATGGAATAACATACTATTGGGTATGCCGCTGGTCTGACACAGTTCATGTAGTACTGATTTGGGCTAGTAGATTTGGAATGACGCGGTAGGTTAGTCCTGATGTAATGGCACACTGTGTTACACAGAATAATTAAAAATAGGTGCATGAGTAGGCCATTCGGCCCTTCGAGCCAGCACCGCAATTCATTGTGATCATGGCTGATCGTCCCCAATCAATAACCCGGACCTGCCTTCTCCTCATATCCCTTGATTACACTAACCCGTAGAGCTCTATCTAACTCTCGCTTAAATCCATCTAGTGACTTTGCCTCCACTGCCCTCTGTGACACAGAATTCCACAAATTCACAACTCTCTGGGTGAAAACGCTTTTTCTCACCTCAGTCTTAAATGACTATTTATTCTAAGAATGTGGCACCTGGTACAGGACTCGCCCAACATTGGGAACATTTTTCCTGCATCCAGCTTGTCCAGTCATTTTATAATTGTATATGTTTCTATACGATCCCCCTCATCCTTCTCAACTCAAGTGAATACAAACCTAGTCTTTTCAATCTTTCCTCTTATGACAGTCCCGCCATTCCCGGTATCAATCTCGTGAACCTACGCTGCACTGCATCAATCATAAGGATGTCCTTCCTCAAATTAGGAGACCACATCTGGACACAATACACCGGATGTGGTCTCTCCAAAGCCCTGTACAACTGCAGAAGAACCTCTTTACTCCTATACTGAAATCCTCTTGCTATGAAAGCCAACATTCCATTGCCTTTCTTTCCTGCCTGCTGTACCTGCACGCCAACTTTCAGTGACTGGTGTACAAAGACGTTCAGGTCTCGCTGCATCTCCCACTTACCTAACCTATCCCCATTGAGATAATAATCTGCCCCCTTGTTTTTTGCCACCAAAGTAGATAACCTCACATGTTTCTATATTATACTGCATTAGCCCCGCATCTGCCCACACACTCAACCTGTCCAGGTCACCCTGTAGCCTCCTAACATCCTCTTCACTGTTCACACTGCCACCCTGCGTTGTGTCGTCCGCAACCTTCCTAGTGTTGCTTCTAATTCCCTATTCCAAATCATTAATATATTTGGTAAACAGTTGCGGCCCCAACACCGAGCCTTGCGGCGCTCCACTCGCCGCAGATATGGCATTCTGAAAAGGACCCGTTCTACACTTTGCTTCCTGTCTGCCAACCAATTTTAAATCCGTCAACACCCTAACCACAATACCATGTGCTCTAATTTTAGGCACAAGTCGCCCGTGCGGGACCATTATCAAAGGCTTTCTGAAAGTCTAGATACACTATATCCACTGGCACCCCTTCATCCATTTTACTTGACACATCCTCAAAAAATTCCAGAAGATTAGTCAAGCATGACTTCCCTTTCACAAATCCACGTTGACTTGGACTGATCCTTTTACTGCTATCCAAATGCCCCATCATTACATCCTTAATAATTAACTCCCGCATCTTCCCCACCACCGAAGTCAGGCTAACCGGTCTGTAACTCCCCATATTCTCTATCCCCATCTATACCCATTTCGTCTCCGCTATCTCTCCCTTTCATATTTATACTCCCTTTCTCTCTCTCTCCCTTTGCCCAAACTTTCCTCCTGCTCGCCCTCACGTCTCTCTCCAACGCCTTTTTTGCGAAGTGCGGTTCAAATGGTTAGCCAGCATGGGATGTAACAGCTGTCCCTGAAACCCTTCCTTCACACTCCAGCAGCCCTTTCAGGTGAGACAGATGTTCACCTGCACCTTCTCTAACATCAGGCGGTGAACGCACTGTGGGGTAGTACTGATGGAATGAAACACTGTGCAATAATACTGTTGTGATGACAAAATGTGGGGTAGAATTGATGGAGTGAAACATTGTGCAGTAGTACTGTTGTTATGACAAACCGTGGGTAGAACTGATGGAGTGACACTGTGGGGTAGTACTGATGGATGGACACAAAATGGGGTACTACTAATGCAGTGACACACTGTGGAGTAAAAGTGATGGAGTGAAAAACTGTGGGGTAGTACTGATGAAGTGACAAATTATGGGCTGTACTGATGGACTGACACACAGTGGCGTTGAATGGTGTTATCTGTGCAATTCTCTGCCACAGAAGGCAGTGGAGGCTAATTCATTGGATGTACAGTATTCAAGAGAGAGTGAGATTTAGCTCTTTGGGCTTACAGGATCAACGGATGTGTGGAGAAAGCAGGAACGGGGTATTGATTTGGGATGACCAGCCACGATCATATTGAATGGCGATGCAGGCCCGAAGGACCTAATGGCATAATCTTGCACCTATTGTCTAAGTTTCTATGTAGTACAGATGGACTGACATGCGCTGGGTTAGCACTGTTGGAAGTGAGACACTGTGGGGATGTACTGACGGGATGACACTCTGAAATAATACAGATGGAGTGCCATATCGCAGGGTAGTTCTGATGGAATGACACACCGTGGGGTGTCGTGATGGAGTGACACCGTGCCGGTAGTACTCATATATTGATGCATTGTGGGGTAATACTGAAATAATGAGACTTTGACCGAGTGCCTATGGAATGACACACTGTGGGTAGCCTGATGTAATGACACACTGTGGTGTAGTACTGATCGAGAGACTCAGACTGTGGGGCAGTACTCGCGTTCACATTCTAGCGCAGTGCTGATGGAGTGACACGCTTTTGGGTAGCACTGACGTAGTGACACATTATAGGAAAAGCACTGATGAAGGGAGGCACTGCGCGGTAGTACTGATGGAATGACATTGAAGAGTAGTACTGATGGAGTGACACACTTTGGGGAAGTGCTGATGGAGTGACACTCTGGGGTAGTACATTTGAAGTGACACAAGGGGTGGGATAGTACTGATGGAGTAATACGCTGTGTGGTAGTACAGATAGAATGCACACTGTGGGGTAATATTGATGGAGTGACTCACTGAGGGGGAGCGTTGATGGAGTGACACACTGTGGGGTAGTACTGATGGAGTGACACATTGTGGGGTGGTGCACAGGTAGTACTGATGAAGTGATAACATGTATGGTCGCACGAATGGAGTGACACTATGTAGGGTAGAAAGACACACAATGCTTGAGTAACTCGGCCGGACAGGCAGTATCTCTGGATAGAAGGAATGGTTGGCGTTTTGGGACGAGACCCTTTTTCAGACTGATGTCAGGGGAGCCGGCGGGACACAGATATAATGTAGTCGGAGACAGTAAGACTGGTGGGAGTACTGGGAAGGGGAGGGATTGGAAAGAGAAAAAAAGCAAAAGCTATCTGAAGTTAGACAATTCAATGTTCAGACCGTTGGGGTGTAAGCTGCTCAGCGAAATATGAGGTGCTGTTCCTCCAAATTGCGCTGGGCCTCACTCTGATAATGGAGGAGGCCCAGGACAGAAACGTCAGATTGGGAATGGGAGGGGAAGTTAAAATGCTGAGCAACCAGGAGATCAGGTAGATTTATGCGGACTGAACGGAGTTGTTCAGGAAAGCGATCGCCGATCCTGCGCTTGGTCTCGCCGATGTACATCAGTTGACACCTGGAACAGCGGATACAGTAGAAGAGTTTGGAAGAAGTACAAGTGAACCTCTGCTTCACCTAAAAAACGTCTGTCATGCTACCTGAATGGAGTCGAGAGAGGAGGTACAGGGACACGTGTTACATCTCCTGCGGTTGCAGGGGAAAGTGCCTGGGTGGTGTAGAGCTTTAACACATACTCCAAGTAAACATCCAACAACGTTATTGGCATATAATACAGTTAAACAACATGTTGACGTCACTGTAACTGCATCTCGACCAACAGCTGGTGTCTGGAAGCGTTAGTATTAAATGGTGACTCTATGGTAAAACTCGGACTGGATTATAGATCCGAGTGGTGTAACATATGTGTTAGTATTGGTGAACATATAGGTAGAGAAGATCTACATGCTTCCTCTTAAGAAAATAACGGAACTACGAATATATATGTGAGTACATCTAATCAAGTTTAACTGGCGTTGATAAGAATAGGCAGTCGCTTCAGCACTGGAGCAGGTTAAGCACAGTCCCCGTATCTGAGGGTACGTTTGCAAATGCGGCCCGCACGCATACGGAACAAGCTTGCATTCCATCCTTCACCGGAGAAAATTGTGAGACCGGCGGCTGTTGGAGCACCGGAAATCCGTGAGACGGGTGAGGTGAGACTGGAGACCGGGACATCGACCGTGTTGACGAGAAGGCAGGATACATGCTGGGCGCAGACTATGCAAACGGCCGCCGGGGCGGGGAACAGAGAATATCATTTATGCGGTGACACAGTCCAGGAACATCTGGATACGGGATCATGGGTTGCGGTTCCTTCAATGGTAGAAGGTGTTGACTGTTTCGCCGGTATGTCCTTCCATTTGAATCGACCATGTACGAACGTGGGCGCTGCGGATGAAACCAATGCGTCCATGACCCTAGTCAGTTTGAAGTCATACAACTTGACCACTTACCAGCGGCTCAAATGGCCTGCTTGTTTTGTCGTACGAGTGTTTCTGGACCTCGCGCTTATGCTGAAGTTGTGCTTGAATTTACCCCTGTCACACGGTGCGAGTCGACCCACGAGTGACCCCGAGCTTTGACTCGTGGTAGTCACGCACAATTAACGTAGCGGGAACGTCGGAACTCGCGGACGCAACATGGCGACTCGTGGCGCCAACGGCAGGTACCCGTGAAACTTTTAAAAAGATGACCAAAATCACAGCCGTACGTGGCGGCGTTTGTTCTAAAATCAATATAAAGCGCAAACAGGAAGTGGTCAATATTAGACTTTTAATTATATAGTAGGCAAGGCAACTTTAATTAGGCAAGGCAACATTAATTAGGCAAGACAACATTAATAAGGCACAGCAACTTTAATTAAGCAAGGCAACTTTCATTAGGCAATACAGCTTTAGCATTTCCAAACCAAAGGCAACACAGCGTTATCATTTCCAAACCAAAGCCAACACAGCTTGAGCATTTCCAAACGAAAGCCAACGCAGCTTGAGCATTTCCAAACCAAAGGCAACGCTGGTTCAGCATTTCTAAACCAAAGGCAACACTACGTTAGCATTTCCAGACCAAAGGCAACACACCTTTAGCATTTTCGAACCAAAGGCAACACAGCTTTAGCATTTCCAAACCAAAGGCATCACAGCTTTACCATTTCCAAGCTATATTTTTAAACCACATAAAGGGCACGGACAGGTCAGTAAAACCACTCACAGTTTAGTAGACATGTGTTAAGTGTTATTCACCGCTGAGACTAAGAGATGTGACCCTCTCGCTCCTCCATCTTGCACAGACTGACTGAGGCACTCAACACTTCCGGGTTTTACAGTCCCTCCGGAAGAAGCGTGGCCCTTAAAAGAGAAAATCTCCAAACATTTTAAACACTAATAATTATTTTATTTCTCATCGATGGGAAACATCCTCTTGTCCTGAGCAGCGGAGGGGGACTCTGAGTGAGGTGGCCAAAAATCACAGCCGTAGGTGCCAGCGTTTTTTCTAAAATCAATATGAAGAATAACAGGAAGTGGTCAAGATCGGACTTTTAGTAATATAGATATGACTGCGCTAAAGCTCTCAGGTCCGTCTCTGGTCAGGTCCGTCTCTGGTCGGGTGCGTCTCTGGTCGGGTCCGTCTTGGGTCGGAACCGTCTCATTTCGGCCCCTCTCTCCCCCCCTCCTCCACTCCCATCGTCCTGCTCTCCCCCTCCTCCTTCCCCCACTTCCTACTTCCCCCTCCTCCTCTCTCCCTTCTTTCTCCTCTCGCACTCTCTCCCCCCTCGCTCACCCTCCCCCCTTTCTGCCTCCTCCTCCCCCCCCCACATCTCCATCCCCCCCACATCTCCCCCCCCACCTTTTATCCCCGCCCCCGCTCCCTCGTCTCCCCCTCTCTCGCCATCTCTGCGCTCCTCTCTCCCCTCTCTCTCACCCCCTCCCCCACTCTCTCCCCCTCCCTCCCCCTCCCTCCCCCTCTCTCTCTTTCTGGCTCTGCCACACACTCTCTGCCGCTCTCTCTGTCTCTGTCCCACTGTCTGTGTCTCTGCCCCCTCACTCTGTCTCTGACCACTCTCTCTCCGCCCCCTCTCTCTACCCACTCCCTATTTTGACGCGCCTGCGAGTTGGGGGTTATGTTTCAGTGGATAGTGCGAGGATGGGGTAAAATGAGCCAATGAATAATATTCATATAATATCAAGGGGGTGGTTAGTGTGTGTGTTTGGGGGGGGGGGGTGGGGGTAGTGTGTGTGGCGTCACCCACACACCATATGACTGCGCTGCTAGTGAAGAACGATGAATTCGGGCCCTGTACTAGAGCGCTTGTCCCATGGTCGGGTCCGGCCCTATATTTCAACATATATATATATATATATATATATATATATATATATATATATATATATATATATATATATATATATATATATGTTGAAATATATATATGTGCGTGGGGGGGGGGGGGGGCTGTCTTGCCGGCGGGGGAGGGGCGAGTGCCCTGCAGCTGGGAGAGGGGCTATCGGGGACAAGGGGGGGGGGGGATAGATAGATAGATAGATAGATAGATAGATAGATAGATAGATAGATAGATAGATAGATAGATAGATAGATAGATAGATAGATAGATAGATAGATAGATAGATAGATAGATAGATAGGTAGGTAGGTAGGTAGGTAGGTAGGTAGGTAGGTAGGTAGGTAGGTAGGTAGGTAGGTAGGTAGGTAGGTAGGTAGGTAGGTAGGTAGGTAGGTAGGTAGGTAGGTAGGTAGGTAGGTAGGTAGGGGGGGATAGATAGATAGATAGATAGATAGATAGATAGATAGATAGATAGATAGATAGATAGATAGATAGATAGATAGATAGATAGATAGATAGATAGATAGATAGATAGATAGATAGATAGATAGATAGATAGATAGATAGATAGATAGATAGATAGATAGATAGATAGATAGATAGATAGATAGATAGATAGATAGATAGATAGATAGATAGATAGATAGATAGATAGATAGATAGATAGATAGATAGATAGATAGATAGATAGATAGATAGATAGATAGATAGATAGATAGATAGATAGATAGATAGATAGATAGATAGATAGATAGATAGATAGAGATCCTGTCCCTGGGAAAGTGCGGCCACTCCACCAGCATCACTCGCAACCTGGTGGCCACAGTAGTGGCCGATCAACTGGTGATTATCAAGGCCATTTTGTATCATATGAGATATCATTACTATTATTTAAGTTCCCTGTCCAGCACCGCTGTGTGCAGTGTTAATGCTGGACTGACGTCTGCAGCTACTGGGCTGTGGCCGAGCATCAAAAATCTGTCTAGAAATCAACTTTCATGACCCATGTCTCGGTACTACATGACATTTTGCACAGATTTAGGTAAAATATAATTGAGATTGAAGTTATAACTCTTCAGTGCCAAACGTTCCACATTAATTAATTAAACGAATTAGAAAATTAGATCGAAAAATTAAGCGCCATCTACTGTCCAATGTCCATATGACACCATGGGGAGCCTATGTCCATGTTGCAGTCTCTTTAAATCAAATATTATTAAACCATGTACATACACACATATATATATATGACTTGTGAATATGACTGTAACATATATAATAGTAAGATTAAACGAGAACTTACCAGTTTGAAGTTTGATCTTTATTTTATGAGGAGTTGCGATGAGGGATTTCGTGAAGAACCCGCCAGGCACGCATGCACGACATTTCTTCAAAGCAGCGCTGTGGAATCACAGAACCAACAACAGAGCAATGACTTGTTATAGTAAGATTGAAGAGACTCTATATACCAGTTGATCTTATGGTAGAGGGTTGGGAGCGGAGGGCACGAAATCCCTCATCGCAACTCCTCATAAAATAAAGATCAAACTTCAAACTGGTAAGTTCTCGTTTAATCTTACTATTTCATTTCGGAGTCACGTGAGTGACTTCGTGAAGACTTCAAAGCTCTGTGATTACACGCCCTGGACCACGTCCATGCTCACACACTGCCGTAATACTGATGGAGGAAGTATGTTAACGTATTTCAGACTTGAACAAGCTGAAAAATAATAACATTATTGTTAGTACAACAATGAACCCCTGAACTCGGGGACAAACGTTTAGGGACAGCACTTAACGTGCGTAACGTTGCGGGAAACGGCCACAGGTTAGTTATGAAACCACTGAAATGTAGTTTAATTGGCCCAGCCCGCTATCGTGAGGACATGCTCCATGAACACCTCCATGGTCCTCGTTCCTGATGTGGATGCAGCCTTGGTAGAATGACATTTCAAATGTTTAGTGCCTTACCTGCTGCATCGAATACCACCTTAAGCCATCTGGAGATAGTCTGCACCGTTACCCTGTGACGTGGGTTTCCATGGCTGACAACAGATCCGCCTCCATATTCCTGATGGCCATTTCCAGACCTGTAGTCGCAGGTCTGTATAGTTTAAGTAACTCTTTCATCAAGAAGTTACTTTTTTATGGGTCGATCATTCTATCCAGGTTTAATTCCTGTAGAGTCTGGACCCGTTGTGCTGTATTCAGTGCTATTGCCATCACCACTTTTAAAGGTGAGTAAGTCCAGTGGTACCTCCGTCATAAGCGACCACCTCCTGAGTAGGGTCAACACCACCCTAATCTCTCAGATATTATATCGTGGTCGGGAAGGGATGGATAGAACATATCCCTCGTAGTTTGGATACCAGCTGGTGAGATCCCACTCCAATGTTGAGCTAGGATGGCAGTGCACTATTGGCACTGTAAGCAGCACTGTAACTGAGGGCTCATCATAATGAAGACCAGTGAGCATGCCAGCACATTGGAGATCGTAGCAGATATGTAGGTCGTCTTGGTCCGACTACAAAAACCTCTCATATCCTGTGTAGGTGAGGTAGTGCTTCCCAGTGGACTTTCTCTGCACGATCTATATGACGTCCATGGTCCTGTATGTTTCCAGACCTGGGTACGTTTTCTGCAACACCTGTCTGATGAGGCAGAATGGGGAAAGCATCGAAATCCATTTCCCCCAATGTAGCGAGAACTCGTCCATCGCCACACTTGGAGACCACATTCTGCAGTTTCTCCTGGGTTTCCTCAGGTACTACAGGTTCCTCCAGAACTGGAGGACATCTGGTCCAGCTGCAGAGACTGTGCTCTAGGATACGCTCCATCATGCGCTCCATCCGAGCCATGCGACCACTGCCGCATCTGCGGACAATAAGTCGACTTCCTCAGGTTCTGGAGAATCTCTGAGGCTTCTGTCATTGCCCCACACCTCGTCGAGGTGATGACAAGGGTGCAAGACAGGATGTCGCTGCCTGCCGCTCCTGCGTGGCTAAGCGACTCCCGCGCGGACCTGCCGCTTGCTCCGCCGTCTTCCGGACGGAGGCGGCCCGCTGGTCTAATAAGACATGATAGCGGTGATGAGTCGGTCCCGGCCGCCGAAGCGTGGTACCCCGACGTCCGCGCGGGCTTGCCGCCTGTCCTCCAAAGGCGACGTTCGGTCACGTCCTCCACTACAAGGGGGTGTGGTGACCGAGATGAGACTACACCGACCTGCAACCAGGCAGGCTCCCTCGGTGCTGAGTCTGTGTCCTCCTTTGGGACAAAGCATCGTTCGGTCACGTCCTGCCGCTAAAGGGGGTGCGTGACCGAGATGAGACTACACCGACCTGCAACCAGGCAGGCTCCCTCGGTGCTGAGTCGGTGTCCTCCTTTGGGACAAAGCGTCGTTCGGTCACGTCCTGCCGCTAAAGGGGGTGCGGTGACCGAGATGAGACTACTCCGACCTGCAACCAGGCAGGCTCCCTCGGTGCTGAGTTTGTGCCGGCCGCACATGTGGTCCTCCAGACCCAGGCCTCAATCCTTCACCGGTCCACGATCTGGTGGCCTGCTCCAGTGGAAGTCGACCCCGGCTCTATGGCGGGTTTACCGACTGCTGTGCGATACTTCCCCTAGTCCTCTCTCTGGTGACCTGCATATTTGGGGAGAGAGAACGTGCCAAGAATATAACACGTTACGCACCTTTGCTCCACTGTCGCTATGGTTAAGTGACAGAGATAGAGAGTCAGGGTCTTACCTACCCTGCTCCTGTGCGGTTACCACTTATGGCACCATGGTCAGTCGTGGTGGAGAATCGGGTCCTGACTGCGCAGGGCTCCCCTGATTTCCGCGTTTTTATCCCGACCCGCAGAGCGGGTGCTGCCGACGTAGCGGGCAGCTCCAGGAATGGTGGGCGTTGACTCACATCTGGAGGCGCCGGTATGTAGGTCCTTGCTGGCCTTCCGGTTTGACCCCGTGGCCTGGAATATGGAGTTTTCCTGGCCGTTTGTCTGGTCAAGGTGTGCGACCTCAATACCCACTGTCTTGGCATGGTCGTCTAAATCCTTGACCTGCTTCAGAAGGTCTTCCCTGAATAGTTGTCTGGGTGGTGGTGTTGGAGATGCTCTGCATAGCCCCGCAAATTTGGGATTTAGCGTGAGCTTGATGGCACTTTTTCGAAACGCATTTATTTCGTATAGCGTGTTACATAATAAATCAAGAGCATCCTCCTGTTCGGTGTTTCAAGTCCATCCCGTCCACCGACCTCGCAAAAGCGGTAATCCCAGATGTGAGCAGTTTTAGGATTTTCTGTCATTTTTACTTCCTGCTCTTATGCCCGGGCTTATATTGCTCCAAATAGGCATGTTTACAATAGGTACATTAAGTGAGTTACAATTACTCGGTGCCTTGTACCCATTCATGGCCTCCGCAAGGACCTGATCCTGTAGCTGGTGGTTGGTGAGGAAATCAATGGTAGCGGCCAGTTTAGTTTTGAGAGGTTGTCCCGATGATTCGGGTAACGCAAACTTGGCTGCCACGTCCAAAATTTCTTCCTGAGGAACCTCAGGTGCCACTGGTTCGTGTACCAAGATATCCTCTTCTCCTGGCTGCCTCATGCTACCAATTGACGATGGGGATATATCCAAAAGTCCCCGGAACTGGACATTTCCTGCCGTTGATTTTGCTGCAGGATCCGTTCCATCATCCTCTCCATCCGTTCAATGCGCCCTTCATGGTGCGTAAATGGGAGGTCATAGCCCTCATGCCCGAAGGAACTCCTGATGCTCCTATCATCGGCCCGTACCTCATCGAGGTAATCTCGGTGCCGTGACGAAAAGTCGCTGCCAGCCGCCTCAGCGAAGCTGTACGACTCCCGCGCGGATCTGCTCATTCGCCTCCTTGGATGAGCTAGGCCCGACTGCCTCAAAGGGCATATGCGGTGTGAAGTCGGCACCTGACGCCTGCGGCGTGGTGACCCGACATCCGCGCGGGCTTGCCACCTGTCCTACTCCTGGACTCAGGCGGCGTACGGTCCCGTCCTGCCGCTATTGGGCGATGCAGTGACCGTGGCGAGACTCCACCTGTATGACTCCACCTGGTCCAACTAGGTGGTGAGTCTACACTGGCCCTCCCTGGTCTGCCAGTGGACTCGGGTCTCGATAAAACACCAGTCCGCAGTCTAGCGGTCTCTGGTGAAATTCCTGCCCTAAAAGGGCTTTGTTATTGAGCTCTATCCCTGGCTCTTTCACGAGGACTCGGGGAGAAGGGCCGTGCAACAGCATGTGAAACCCGTTTGCTCATATCAGCCAACGATTCTCTCCCTGTTGGAGATAGTGAAAAATGGAGTCAGGGTCTACCTGCTCCGGCGCCGTACCGACTTCCTGCTCTGCGGGTACCCCGCTTGTACACAGCTGTGTCGGTGGGTCGGGTCCTGTAATCACAGGGCTCCCCGACTTTTGCGCCTTTTTCCCGGCCCGTCTAGCGGGTGCTGTCGTTGTAGAGAGCTCCGGGAATAATGGCCGACGATTCCTTTCGGAAGTCCTGCGGCCTGTACTCCTCATTATCCATGTCCCTGTTGGAGAAAACACAATTCAAAACAGAAGGGACAACCAGCTCAAGGTTGCCTGTACTTACCTGAGTGGCCCTTATGAAGGGCTGGTGGTGAGCTGTCGTTCTGCCATTGCTGCGCAATGGTGAGCGTTGAGCCCGGACCCCGCAGGGTCAACGAGCTGCCCCATTGTAAAAATAAGTTGGGCTTAGAACAACATGATAATGGCTGCAACTCCATTCCCTCTTAATTACAGCACTGGGATAATACAGGCTGTGTAGAGTTGAGTTGGGGCTAACCCCTTACTCTGAGTAAATGCCGACAGCCCGCAGTATCGTGTGGGCTGCGGTGTAAGTCGGGCTGCATCTCTGCCATTGCTAACCGCGAATGGCGAGCCTGCAAGCCCCTAGTTCAATATAAATGCCGACAGCCCGCAGTATCCTTGCGGGCTGCGGTGTAAAATCGGGCTGTGCTCTGCCGTTGCTTACTGCACACGGCGAGTCTGCAAGCCCATACTACAATATAAATGCCGACAGCCCGCAGTATCCTTGCGGGCTGTGGTGTAAACTCGGGCTTATGCTCTGCCGTTGCTTACTGCATACGGCGAGTCTGCAAGCCCCCACTTACTTATAAATGCCGCCAGCCCGCGACCTGCGGGCTGCGGCGTAGAGTCGGCTGCCTCTGCCGTCCTCCGCCGGCGAGTGTGAACCCGGACCCACCTGGGTCAACGGGCTCTCCCGACTCCATGAGTTAGAGCCGCCGCTGACTGCCCGCATACCGCGGTCCGCAGTCGGTGTTGAAGCGGCCTGGAGCACTCTGGAAACAGAGTCTCTGTAAAGAAAAAACGGACGGCGGGTTAGTTTTCCACTTACCTGCAGGTCCCAGCAGTGGAGGAGCAACGCTCCTCCCTGCCCGTCGCTCGCACGCGCATCGACGATATGTCGCGCATGCGTGCCTGGCGGGTTCTTCACGAAGTCACTCACGTGACTCCGAAATGAAATTATGTATAATTATAATATATAAAAATAATATAATTAATATATATAGTTGTGAGTTTTTTTTTGAACGAGACTGCCACTGTGCAGAGTGGAGGTCACGGCTAAAGTGGGACTGGGGCAGTGCCAGGCTGGGGGAACGCTAAGGTATCTTCCACTAACAGGAAAATGCCTAACCCTAACCCGAACTCACCTCCTTCCAGAGCTGCCCAGGGCTGGAGCTGGAGCTGGAGCTGCTTTGGGACCGGCTGCGGGCTCCGTACGTGTGGCCCCGCTGCGCGTCCACCTCGGCCAGCATGCCGTTCTGGTGGTGATGATGGTGGGGAGCAGCACTGCCCTGCACGCCGCCCGGGCCGCCTTCGGCACCCCCATAGCGCCGGCTCCGTCAGACCGCCCGCACGCTGGCTGCAACACCGGCAGCCTGACAGCCCGAGCGACCCCTCGCAGCATCCACTGGAGGCCCGTCCCGGGCCAACGCTCATCACCCGCTGGAGGCCCGGCCCGACCGACCGCTCTCTCCACCCACATGAGCCCCGGCCCAACGCTCCCCACACGCCGGCCCGACCGATCCTCCACAGCATCCATCGACCGACCGACAAGCCCGACCGGCAGACTGACAGACTGGTCGATTGACTGATTGACTGACAGACATACCCTCTCCCTGGCCACACTTACCGTCTCTCCCCTCTCCACCACACTGCCCCTCTTTCTCTCCCCTCTCTCTCCCCCCACTCTCTCCCTCTCTCTCCCCCTCTCTCTCCACTACTTCCCCTCTCTCCTCCTCTGTCTACCACTTCCACCCTCTCTCTGTCACTCTCACATTCCCTCTCCCTCCCTTACTCTCCCCTCGCTCTCCGCCCCGCTCTCCCTCCTCTCTCACCGCTCCCTCTCTCTCTCTCTCTCTACACCCCTCTCTCCCCCTCTCTTCGCCTCTCTCACATCCCTCTCTTTCTCCCCCTCCCCCTCTCTCTCTCCTCTCCCTCTCCCCACTCTCCCCTCTCTCTATCTCTCTCTCTCTTACTCACTCTCCTGTTTCTCTCTCTCCGCTCCCTCTCTTTCCTTTTCCCCTCTCTCTCCCCTATCTTTCTCTCTATTCCTCTCTTTCCTTTCCCCCTCTCCCTCTACCTCGCCCCCCTCGCTCCCCCCTCTCTTTCTCCCACCCCCCCCCCCCCCTCTCTCCCCCCCACTCTCTCTCCCCACCCTCTCTTTCCTCCTCTCCCTCTCTCTCTATTCTGTAACACCACCACCAATCCAGTTGTTGTTGACTATCATGGTGACTCTTGATAGGGGGTGGGGGGGGGGGGTCCATCATGTCCTCGCCCACCGCTGGGATCAGCGGGCAAAAGTCGGCCATCTTGAAACAGGCCCCAAACTTCCGCCCTCCTCTCCCTGTTTCAGTTTTTCCATTTTACTTCGGAGATACAGCACGGAAACTGGCCCTTCGGTCCACCGATTCTGTGCCGATCAGCGAACGCCCGTTCAAACACTAGTTTATAGAGTTATAGCTTGGAAACTAAACTAATATTTGATAAACTCTCCCCCGCTCGCTCCCCTCTCTTTCGCCCACCTCTGTCTCTCACCTCTCTCCCTCCTCCCTCTCTCCCCCTCTCTCTCACATCCCTCTCCCTCTCCCCATCTCCTCCTTTCCTCTCACCCTCTCTCTCTCCTCCTCTCCCTCTCTCTCTACCTTTCCCTCTCCCCTCTCTCTCTCCACCCCCCGTCCCACTTCTCTCTCCCCCTCTCGCTTACCACTCTCCCCATTTCTGCCTCCCCCTCGCTCTCTCTCCGCCCCACTCCCTCGCCACCCCTCTCTCTCCTTCCCCACTCTCACTTCCCCGCTCCCTCTCCTCTCTCACTCTACTCGCTCGCCCCCCCCCCCCTCTCTCCCACTCCCTCTCTCTTTCCCCTCCCTCTCCCTCTCTTTCCTTTCCACTCTCTATCTCTCCCTTGTCTCTCTCACCCACTCTCTCTCTCTCTCTCTCTCCCCCTACTCTCTCTCACCCTCTTTCCTTTCCCCTCTCGCTCTCACCCTTAGCTCTCCCCCCACTACCCCCCTCTCTCTACCGCCTCTCCCCCTCCTGCTCTCCCCACCTCTCTCTCTTCCCTCTTTCTCTCCCCCTCTGTCTCTCTCCCCTCCCACCTACCACCTCTCACCCTCTCCCCCTCTCCCCCTCTCTCATCTCTCTGCCACCTCTTTCTCTGCCACCTCTCGGCAAATTTCTAGCGGGGTCGGGGCGTTTTGTTGCCCTCCGCTGGGAACAGGAGGCAAGAGTCGGCCATCTAGTAACAGCCTCACAATCGTGCCCTCCTCTTCCTGCTTCACTTTTTTCCTTTTTCAACTATTATTTGACACCCCCCCCCCTCGCTCCACCCTCTCTCTCCACCTCTCTCGCTCACCACTCTTCCTTCTCTCTCTCCCCCTCCCTCACAATCCTCTCTTTCTTCCCACCCTTACTCTCTCTTCCCCCTCACGAACCCCACACTGCCCCTCTCTCTCGCCCCCTCCCTGCTCCTCTGTATCTCACCGCCTCTCTCTTCCTCTCTCTCTCTCCCTCTCTCCCACTCTCTTCCGGTTTCTCTCCAGCCCCTACTTCTCCCCCTCTCTCTCATCCTCTCTCTCACCCTTTCTCTTCCCCTCGCTTTCTCCCCACCTCTCTTTCGTTTCCCCCTCTCCCTCTCTCTCACCCCCTCTCTCTCTCCTCCTCTCTTTCTCCCCCTCTCACACCCTCTTTCCTTTCCCCCTTCTCTCCCCCTCTATTCCCCTCCTTGTCTCCCCGATCTTCCTCTCTCTTCATCCTCTACCTATTCCCCTCTCCCTCTCCCCTCTCTCCGTCTCTCTCTCTCTCTCTCTCTCTCCCCCCCCCCCCTCTCTATCTCTTTCTCTCTCTGTCAAAGTTCGTTTCTTAAAAAGCAGATAGCAACAACAACTGTTCAAAGTAGACCATGGCAATCTTTAATTGATTCGTCAGACGGGAGTGGCAAACATCTGCAATGAACACAAACGGTGCTCAGTGTTTCGTGGGCTCCCACTCACAGAACAGAGGACAGCTAGCACGGTTAGACATTTTTCTTATCAGTAAAACACTCCTACCAAGTCTGAATATGGCATGAATGAAAGATTTTATAGCCTTTCACAATACAGGAAAGCTGGGTCCATATCAAGATCATCCAATAACAATGTATTACCTATCTCTGGAGCGTCAGCTATTTTTTTAGCTTCTTTTTGGCCTTGAATGAAGCACATGTTATTACACAAGCTGCCATCTCAATGTCTTTATTGAAAAGACAACCTGTCCTCCATACTGTGTTCCATATAATTTTCAAAGTCATTCACACTTGTCACCAGCCATTCTTTTGTTCTACTAGTCCATGCGATTGTATAAAAACGACTCAATTTTAGATCTGACTATTAGAAGGGGGCAGTGGAGCGCTCAGCTGTGATAAAAAATATCACAAATGAAGGAGTCGGGCGCCCTTTCGGAGAGAGAACCTGAGCCTTGGACCGTGTCGCGACGGTGCCAAGTGATCTTGAACGAAACACGCTGTGGCGTGCTCTGATGAGTTTGTGAGTGCGTCTGGGTTTACGTGACTGTATGTAGAAACACCCTTGAGCGTGCCCTGCTGTGTACTCGGGGTTTGCGGGCACGTTTGGGGATATTCGAGGATAACGTGAGTGTATGTGCCTTATTTAAGTAGTATAATAAATTATGGAGTGAATCAAAACTGTTAGCTGCATCCAGTGATTTATCGAACACAACATCGTTCTGCGACATCAAATCACTGCCATCTTGTGTTTATTATAAGCTTTCGGGAACGACATAGATTCCAAAACATTGGTTTGATAATTCAACGAATTGCATTCCTGTTTTTGCTCATTTTGAGAGGAGCCCTTTCACTGTTAGCACGTATTTCACGCCTTTTTTCAGCTCCTCTCTGAATTTCTTCTGTGTCAGCGTATAGATACAGGTGTTGGTACAAGTACTTAGATACTGGAACATAAAAGCACATTGCTGCATGATATATATCGGTGTATTCAAATACTTGTCTTTGTAAGATATATTCACTGCTTGCCAATTCATGGAGTGTATTACGTAGGGCAACCACAGCAACAAGAAGTTGGCTGACAGAGCGAATAGCAGAATCATTGATTTTCTCCGGTTCTCCAATTCTGAATCTTTCTGATTGTCATTGTTGTTTCGCAGTTCCCTGCGGATTTTATTTGCTGCAATAATGTGCCTGGCAGTTAAACCATTAAACAGAAGAATCAAACAAATGGGTAATAATGGTGTTATGATACTGTCAATCAACTCGTGTGTTTTCCAGAATAATGAAGTATAGTATTCAGGTACGAAGATGCAACCAAACGGCACATTGTCAATGATTACTTGAGGCCTCACTACAAAGTAAAATGGAATGCACCTCAAACAGCTCAGGATGCTCACGGCTATAATAACTATTGTCGCAGTTCTCTCGGTACAGTATCTATTCCGCAGGTTTTGACAAGATATCGCGATACAGCGATCGAACGTGAAAGCAACCGTTAGCCAAACGGACCAGTCTATACTTGCAAGCTCGAAGTACAGCGTCAGCGCACATATGGGAGTTATGAACAAGAATCGAGCGTACGAATAAATCAGATTAATCTGCCCTACAACAATAGCGATAACAACCGCCATGAAATCGGCCGCTGCCATTGCAACCAGGTAGCGAGTAATACATCTGGACAGTCCACATTTTCCACGAGATAGGATCACGATCGCCGTTACATTAACTGTAAGAAAAAAGAACACACTTTATTTATAAAATATTCTCATTCATCAGGTTCACGCGACTTAACTACAACGAAATGCCTCGGCCGTGCTCCGCAGCAATTATCATGCATCAACTTCCGCATATCTAGGATCTTCTTTGTAAAAAGCTGTCCATCAGATTTCCATTAAATTTCTCCCTAGATAAAAATGCTTCAATTCCTGGTGATTGTTCTGTCACTTTAGTTGAGTAAAGATATTGATAGTATTGTGAAAATCTGTCATTAATATATTTAGGGAGTGTTAATATTTCTCCCTTGTCTGATATAAATTTATAAATAGTTTTATCCCCGTCCAGTTTACGAAGCTGACGTGCAAATAGTTTTTGTGGTTCATCACCGAATTCAAAGTTTAATCGTTTTGTGTGTTGATAACGTTTTATAACTTGGTCTGAGTATATTTTGTTTAACTTATATTTCAGTGCTGCAATTTTATTGTGTTTTGCCAAAGAAGGTGCTACTGCATTTTCTATGTCTAATTGCCTTATTTCCATATCCAATGTCCGTTGTTTAGCCCTATTCTCTTTTTTAAGAAATGTCTGGGAGGAGATTAATGCTCTTCGTGTAAATGCTTTAAATATTTCCCAAAGAAGGGAGGCAGAGGTTCCAGGATGGTGTTTGGTCTCGAAAAACATATTAATCTGTTGTACAAGATATTCATAACATACCTTCTCATTTAAAAGTTGAGGATTAAGTCTCCATTGCGTCCGTTTCTTGTCCATTCGGTTTAGTTTAATCATAAATGTTAATGGAGCATGGTCCGAGATTATAATGTTATGACATTGCGAGTTGTTGGTGAATGGAATAAGTTTAGATCTACTAAGAAATAGTCTATCCTTGAATATGCTTTATGCACCGGTGAATAAAATGAATATTTTCCTCCGGATGGATTTTCAATTCGCCATACATCCTTGATATTTGTAGTATTAATATATGAGTTTAAAAATTCACTTGACTGAGATTTTAATTTTCTTTGAGTTGATGATCTGTCTAAATAAGAATCTAGTGTACAATTTAAGTCTCCACCAATTATTAAATTATTTTGTGTGCATTCCAGGATAGTATTAAATATTCTCTTGAAAAAAAATGGGCTATCACAATTTGATCCATATACATTAAGGAGGGTCACTTTTTTTCAGTATAACTAATCTACTATTACAATATATCTGCCGTCAATATCTTCGATAGTTGATATATGTTTGAAAGGTACACCTTTACGGATTAATATTGCAACCCCTCTAGATTTATTTGTGAATGAAGAGTGATACGTTTGAGCAATCCATTTTGATTTCAGTCTGTGTTACGTTAAGATGAATTTCCTGGAGAAATATTATATCTGTTTTAAGCGATTTTAAATGAGCTGATACTTTGCCTCTCTTGATGGGTTCATTAATTCCCTTCACATTCCAACTACAGAATGTAATTCCTTCACCCCCAGTTTTCACATTTACGTCTTGCATCTTATGATTAAGGTGGTCTATAATAGAGCAGATGGTTCAGCACATTAAACCCTACCTTACATCCGACTTCAGATAGATGAATTTTAGATCTCTTAGGTTTTCTTCTCGGACATATCTCCTTAAATAAAACTTATAATTCCATTCAAAATAAAAATGATACTGTAATATAAAATAGAAAAAAAAACTACATCTATAGTTAGTGCAGTTAGTGATAGCCACCCTAATGTGGCTGGACATCAAAGGGCCTCAGTAGCTTTTGGTAAAAACAAATATTACTAGCTCCGTACTTTCCTTAAAAGAAAAGCTTCAATTTCAATAAAAACAATATATGGGAGAGGAAAAACAATGGTTATATTCCACTGGTGGAATAATTATTAGTCTCAATGTAAAATATTAGTCTCGTAAAAAAAATATATATTAGTCAACGATTAGTCAAAAGTATCAAGGAGTAAACCTCTAATATATTTTTTTAATAAATTGGCTGAATCACGCTTAGTAGTAATAGGCTCATGATTAGTAGTAATTAGTAATAATTAGTACTAAACTATAGAATATTATATAACACTAACAAGATAACTACTCAATTCTCATTCTAATTTAACCATATAACCATATAGAAACATAGAAACATAGAAATTAGGTGCAGGAGTAGGCCATTCGGCCCTTCGAGCCTGCACCGCCATTCAACGTGATCATGGCTGATCATCCAACTCAGTATCCCGTACCTGCCTTCTCTCCATACCCCCTGATCCCGTTAGCCACAAGTGCCACATCTAACGCCCTCTTAAATATAGCCAATGAACTGGCCTCAACTACCTTCTGTGGCAGAGAATTCCAGAGACTCACCACTCTCTGTGTAAAGAATGTTTTCCTCATTTCGGTCCTAAAGGAATTCCCCCTTATCCTTAGACCCCTCGTTCTGGACTCCCCCAACATCGGGAACAATCTTCCAGCATCTAGCTTGTCCAACCCCTTAAGAATTTTGTAAGTTTCTATAAGATCTCCCCTCAATCTTCTAAATTCCAGCGAGTACAAGCCGACTCTATCCAATCTTTCCTCATATGAAAGTCCTGACATCGCAGGAATCAGTCTGGTGAATCTTCTCTGTACCCCCTCTATGGCAAGGATGTCTTTCCTCAGATTTGGAGACCAAAACTGTACGCAATACTCCAGGTGTGGCCTCACCAAAACCCTGTAGAACTGCAGTAGAACCTCCCTGCTCCTATACTCAAATCCTTTCGCTATGAATGCTAACATACCATATAACAATTACAGCACGGAAACAGGCCATCTCGGCCCTTCAAGTCCATGCCGAACAACTTTTTTCCCTTAGTCCCACTTGCCTGCACTCCTACTCATAATTTCTAGACAGTCCGTAAGTATAGCAATTTAAAGTTCAATTTCTTCTCTGTGGGGTAACAGTATCCGGTATCGTCAGGTGTATGTTGAGTGTTGAATGTTATTCAATCCTCAGTCTTACCCTCGCTCTCGATGTTCTCAGTGTTCTCTATGTTCTCGATATTCTTTGAAAATTCAATGGCCTCTGTGTGTTTGGTGAAGAAATATTCCTGCTTGTCGTAGGTGATTCTCAATGTTGCCGCGTACATCAGTCCATATCTCAGGTTTTGTATGTTCTTAAGTATTCTTCTTGTGTCTGTAAACAATGTTCTTTTCTTGGTGACCTCCGCAGGGTAATCTCGAAATAAACTGATCTTCTCTCCTTCAAATTCGAAATTTCTGCTGCGAACAATTTTCTTCATCATATCATCCAAAACATGAGCATATTGCACCTTCACTATCAGTTGTCTTGGGGGGGGGGGGGGGGGGGCGTCCGCCTTTGGGCGGCGTCTCAATACTCTATGTGCCCGAGCAAGTAAAGGTGTTTGATCCAGATTTAAAACTTTCTTCAATGGATCTGCGGCAAATTCACGGGGGTCACGGTTCCCCTCTCTGCTTTCCCGAACGCCCATAATTCTTAGATTCTGGCGGCTCTGACGTCCCTCCAAGTCAATATATTTTTCAGTTATTTTATGCAATAACTCTGATAAACGCTTGTTCTCGGAGAGAAGCTTTCTTGTAGTTTTAGAGCTCGTTTCAGCAATTTCTTCTAATTCAATTACAGTTTTATGTCGTTGCTCCAGTGTCTGGGAAATGTGGTCCAACGTTGAATTAAATCTGGATTCCATCAAATTCAATTTAACATTTACCTCTTCAATCTTTTGATTAAGATTTTATTCCATGTTCAAATTCCAGGCATACCGAACTTCATGTACAGAAGCTACGATATGTTCTTGAATTTCTTCTTGAATTTCTTTTTTTAAATTTTCAATTCTTCCTGTTTAAGTTTTCTCAATTCTCCCATTATAGAAACATAGAACAAAGAAAATTGGTGCAGGAGTAGGCCATTCGGCCCTTCGAGCCTGCATCGCCATTCAATATGATCATGGCTGATCATCCAACTCAGTATTCTGTACCTGCCTTCTCTCCATACCCCCCTGATCCCATTAGCCACAAGGGCCACATCTAACCTCCTCTTAAATATAGCCAAAGAACTGGCCTCAACTACCTTCTGTGGTAGAAAATTCCACAGATTCACCACTCTGTGTGAAAAATGATTTTCTCATCTCGGTCCTATAAGACTTCCCCCTTATCCTTAAACAGTGACCCCTTGTCCTGGACTTCCCCAACATCGGGAACAATCTTCCTGCATCTAGCCTGTCCAACCCCTTAAGAATTTTGTAAGTCTCTATGAGATCCCCCCTCAATCTTCTAAATTCCAGCGAGTACAAGCCGAGTCTATCCAGTCTTTCTTCATATGGAAGTCCTGTCATCCCAGGAATCAATCTGGTGAACCTTCTCTGTACTCCGTCTATGGCAAGAACGTCTTTCCTCAGATTAGGAGAACAAAACTGTACGCCATACTCCGCGTGTGGCCTCACCTGTACAACTGCAGTAGAACCTCCCTGCTCTTGTATTCAAATCCTTTTGCTCTGAACGCCAACATACCATTCGCTTTCTTCACAGCCTGCTGCACCTGCATGCCTACTTTCAATGACTGGTGTACCATGACACCCAGGTCTCGTTGCATCTCCCCTTTTCCTAATCGGTCACCATTCAAATAATAGTCTACTTTCTGTTTTTGCCACCAAAGTGGATAACCTCACATTTATCCACATTATACTGCATCTGCCATGCATTTGCCCACTCGCCCAGCCTATCCAAGTCACCTTGCAGCCACCTAGCATCCTCGTCACAGCTAACATTGCCCCCCAGCTTCGTGTCATCCGCAAACTTCGAGATGTTGCATTTAATTCCCTCGTCCAAATCATTAATATATGTTGTAAATAGCTGCGGTCCCCGCAGTGGGCCTTGCGGCACCCCACTAGTCACTGCATGGCATCCTGAAAAGGACCCGTTCACTCCTACACTTTGCTTCCTGTCTGCCAGCCAGTTCTCTATCCACATCAATAGTGAACCGCCAATACCGTGTGCTTTAAGTTTGTATACTAATCTCATATGTGGGACCTTGTCGAAAGCCTTCTGAAAGTCCAGATATAACACATCCACTGCTTCTCCCTTATCCACTCTACTAGTTACATCCTCAAAAAATTCAATAAGATTCGTCATACATGATTTACCTTTCGTAAATCCATGCTGACTTCGTCCAATGATTTCACCACTTTGCAAATGCGCTGTTATCCCATCTTTACTAACTGACGAGCAGTTTCCCCACTACCGATGTTAGACTAACTGGTCTGTAATTCCCCGTTTTCTCTTTCCCTCCTTTTTTTTTAAGTTGGGTTACATTAGCTACCCTCCAATCCTCAGGAACTACTCCAGAATCTAAAGAGTTTTGAAAAATTATCACTAAGGCATCCACTATTTCTGGGACTACTTCCTTAAGTACCCTGGGATGCAGACTATCTGGCCCTGGGGATTTATTGACCTTTAATCCATTCAATTTACTTAAAACCACATTCCGGCTAACCTGGATTTCATTCACTTCCTCCATCTCATTTGACCCGCGATCCCCTGCTATTTTCGGCAAATTATTTACGTATTCCTTAGTGAAGCCAGAACCAAAGTTGTTATTCAATTTGCCTGCCATGTCCTTGTTCGCCATGATCAATTCACCTGTTTCTGACTGCAAGGAGCCTACATTTGTTTTATCTAATCTTTTTCGCTTCACATATCGATAAAAACGTTTGCAGTCAGTTTTTATGTTTCCTGCCAGTTTTCTTTCATAATCCATTTTCCCTTTCCTAATTAAGCCCTTTGTCCTTCTCTGTTGCACTCTGAATTTCTCAAGTCCTCTGGTAGGCTGTTTTCACTGGCTAATTTGCACGCTTCGTCTTTTGCTTTGATACTATCCCTGATTTCCCTTGTTATCCACGGATGCACTACCGTCCCTGATTTATTATTTTGCCATACTGGGATGAACAATTGTTGTAGTTCATCCATGCAGTCTTTAAATGCCTTCAATTGCCTATCCATCGTCAACCCTTCAAAAATCAATTGCCATTCACTTTGCCAATTCACGTCTCATACCCTCAGAGTTATCTTTCTTTAAGTTCAGGACCCGTGTTTCTGAATTAACAATCTCACTCTCCATTCCAATGAAGAACTCAACCAGATTATGGTCACTCTTGCCCAGGGGGGCACGCACAACAAGGCTGCTAACTAACCCTTCCTCATTACTTAATACCCAGTCTAGAATAGCCTGCTCTCTCGTTGGTTCCTCTACATATTGGTTTAGAAATCTATCCCGCATACATTCCAAGAAATCCTCTTCCTCAGCACCAATGCCAATTTGATTCACCCAATCTATATATAGATTGAAGTCACCCATTATAACGGTTTTACCTTTTTTGCACGGAATTTCTAATTTTCTGTTTCATGCCATCCCCAACTCCACTACTACTGTTAGGTGGCCTGTACATCACACCCACTAGCGTTTTCTGCCCCTCAGTGTTTCGCAGCTCCACCCATATCGATTCCACATCCTCCAAGCTAATGTCCTTCGTTTCTATTGCGTTAATGTCCTCTCTAACCAGCAACCACACCCCACCTACTTTTCCTCTCTGTCTATCCCTCCTGAATATTGAATATCCCTGGATGTTCAGCTCCCAGCCTTGGTCACCCTGAAGCCATGACTCCGTGATCCCAACTATATCATTAATAGCTATCTGCGCATTCAACTCATCCACCTTATTACGAATGCTCCTCGCATTGAGACACAAAGCCTTCAGGCTTGTTTTTACAACACGCTTGCCCCTTTTACAATTATGTTGAAAGGTGACCCTTTTTGATTTTGCCCTGGATTTGTCTGCCTGCCACTTTTCTCCTTGCTACCAATTGCTTCTAACCTCATTTTACCCCCTCTGTCTCTCTGCTCACACATTTAAGAAACCCACTACCTCTTATTCTGTGTTTATTGTTTTTTTTCTTCTTCCACCCTACGTGTTGCGTCTGGCTGTTTCCCTTCTCTGCCTCCTGCCTCACACACGGTCTACTCGCTTTCTCTATTTGAGTCCCTCCCCCCAAGCGATCTAGTTTAAAGTCTCCCCAGTAGCCTTTGTAAATCTCCCCGCCAGGATATTGGTTCCCCTCTGGTTCAAGTGCAACTCGGCCTTTTTGTACAGGTCACACCTTCCCCAAAAGAGGTCCCAATGATCCAGAAACTTGAATCCCTGCCCTCTGCACTAGTCCTTTGGCTACCATTTGAGATTATATTTGACATTTCTTGTGCGAGGAAACTATTAATTCTTCAACATCTGTTTTCTTTTTCTTCTTTGAGATCTCGTCTTGGGATGATGTTAATCCTGAGCCCGAGGCTTCAGTCGGGCCTACTTCTTTGCTCTTACCGGGTTTTCACGACTTGTAGGGGGGGGGGAGGGGGCATGTTTAATAGACATACCGCCTGTGTGGTCGCGCGCCTGATGACGTCACACGCATACTGCTAGCCGCCGGTACCGCTGTACTGCAGGTAAGTCCCGATTTCCCCCCCGTTTTTAATCAATTTTTTGCGGAGCTAAGCGACGCCAGTCTGCTTCACTCCATAGCGCCGTCTGAAGTGTAACCTTACGGGATTAGATTTGCAAGACCGAGTACTACTAGGTGCTGAAATAACGATTAAAAATAATGAAGCATTGGATCTTTAAAAAATAGAAAGGCCGCAGCTCTGATGGCCTAAGCTCCGAATTTTATTTTAAAAATTATATTCTGATTTCCCCACGCTTACAAACACTGTATAAACACGTTTCTACTCAACAGAAATTGCCAGAAACTTTAAATGAATCTACTATCATACTTACACCCAAAACTGATAAGGATCTGGACGATCCGGGCTGATCTAAAGCAATAGCTCTCTTAAATACTGATTAGAAAATATTAACTAAAATCCAATCTCATAGATTGAGTTTAGTGATTAACAAACTAATACACCCCGACCAAACAGGTTTTATTCCAAAACATACTCATTTTACAATTTGAGACGACTAATTAATATTATATACTCAAATAGAATTGCTAATGCAAATCTAGCAATTATTTCGCTAGATGCTGAAAAAGCATTTGATCAGGTAGAATCGTCATATTTATTTTCGGTGATGGAAAAAAATCATTTGTGAGAGAAGTACTGTACATGGGTTAAAATGTTATATTCTAACCCAACAACTAGAATGCTAACAAACCAAATGTTGTTAACTAAATGTAATCTTTCTAAAGGTTGTAAACAAGGATGCCCGCTATCCCCATTATTATTCGCTCGAGCAATTGAACCACTCCCAGAGAGTGTCAGAGCTCATCCTGAAATGCACGGGTACAATACTAAAGACACAATGAATACAATCTCCTTATATGCAGATGATGTATTAATATATATTACAAAGCCTGAAACTAGTATTCCAAATTTTTAAATCTAATAACTCAATTTGGTCAGTTTTCAGGATATAGAATTAATTGGAATAAATCATGCCAATAACGAAACTCAATTTACATACACTACAACAATCCCCTTTTGATATAGTTGATGAAAAATTTAAATATTTAGGTATTTATGTAACTAACACGTATACTTATTTATTTAAATCAAACTTCCAACCTTTACTGAATAAACTAAATAAGAATATCCAGTAATGGAAAACACTCCCCATCTCAATGTTTGGTTGAATGAATTATATAAAAATGTTATTTTTGCCGCAATTACTGTACTTATTTCAGTCAATCCTGATATATATCCCAAAATCTTTTATTTAAGTCGACTCCACTGTTACAAGTTTCATTTGGGATTATAAGAATCATAGAATAAGCACAAAACATTTATGTAAATCAAAGATTAATCGAGGATTAGCTTTACCAATTTTTCTGTTTCATGTTTGGGCAGTCCATATTAAAACATGAATTTCTGGCTGGAGGAAATGGATCAGCAACCAGACTGGTTAAGGATGGGAAAGGAGGACTGTTTACTTTTGAAATCGGTTCGATTATGTTTGCACCCATAAAACCCTATAATAGATAGTGGTATACGAATCTGGAAACAATTTAAAAAGGCTTTAAAATTGGATAATATACCGCCCCCCATTGTAAAGAATCATTTATTCAAACCTTCCATGCTGGATAAAGGTTTCACACAATGGAAAAATTATGGAATTAAAAAGATGGGACATCTTTATAAGAAAGGCACTTTTATTTTATTTGAGGAGTTATAACAGATTTATGGATTACACTCAAATATTGTTTTAGATATCTACACCTCAGAGATTATGTCAAATCCAATACTAAGATCATAGGAGTGGGGAACCAGAAATCCTTGATGAATGTTTGATTATACATCCTAATGCAGAAAAATTAACAACTTATATTTATAATATCCTTTTAGATATTGAGGTCCCAACGACGGAATCATATAGACATGCATGGGAAAATTAATTAAGCCAACCCATAACAAATGATATATGGGACAAAAGTATACAATATATACATCAATGCTCGTTGAATGCCAGACATGCTTTAATACAATTTAAAGTATTACACGGATTAAATTACTCTAAAGTAAAACTGAATAGAATTTTCCACATGTCTCTGCTATCTGCGATAAATGTCGGCATCTAGAGGCTAACTTAACACATACTTTTGCAAATTGTATAAAACTCACAATTTTCTGGATTGATATTTTTTGAATAATTTCTGAATTTTTTAATACTAAAATGGATCCGGGCAAAACTAATAATACTTGGAATATCAGAACAAAGTCTAACACTCACAACAAGCCAAATAAACTTCCTAGATTACAGTATAATAATCGGGAAGAAAGTTATATTAAAAGTTTGGAAAGGTCCTATAACCCCCACAATTAAAATGTGGATTATGGAAATGTCGGATACCCTACACCTGGAAAGAATCGGATTTGTCTTAATGGACAAACAAGAACTTTTTGTTAAAATATGGTCTTCATTCATCGATTATTTGAAAGCGTAAATTGGTTCAGCACGGGAACCTAACTGAAACTTGAAAGTTACTTTGAAAGTTTGAAAGTTACGTCTAATCCAACAACCACATAAGATCATCCCCAATTTTTGATTAATCTCCTGGAGCTCTGCGCTTTGTCCCATCCCTCCTTGCCACACACTTCCGGCAGCGACAGGTTTGCCTGTTCTGCCCAGTGCTGATGAAGAGTTTTCCACATTATACGTTAAATCTGTTTCACTTTCACCAGTTTATATCCGATAAGCTGTGTGTTTCTAGAACCGTCAGTTCGTTTCAGAATAATGACATCAACTTTGCTTTCATTTCTAATCGTAATCCAACATAATTTTCATTAAAAAGCCTGGATTCAAATTGAAAACAAAATAGAGATTAGCCGCTCTGCCCATCATGGTACCCGTGCAAGGTCATCGCTCTATTGCTGTCCAGTTGAACAGTTTAGTACCCATTCATATTATGCAACATTTTGTTGCGTAGGCCGAACAGCTCACATCCAAGTTCATGTTAATCGGGCTGTGACACTGTTTTGTACATTTCAAATCGAAGAGACATTTTAACGAGTGTGTTGTCGGGAATTTAGAAAATTATAAGGAAGATGAGTAGGTTAGAATCTGGTCAACCCCAGAGGTCACAATATGCGGAAGTGTGATGGGAAAAATGACCAACATAGAATGTTGCTACGGTAGCAAATAGATGCGCCAATCTATATAGCCTGCACATCACAACTTAATTAAAAGAGCAAAAACTAATACATCCTACTGAAAAACAGGCTTCCTTATCTCTACAAGGGGCGTTAGTCGTTCGCAGTTATGTCTCGTTTCGTATCCGCTGCAACCTTGACATTACAGCTCCTTTTTCTTACTATGTTTAGCAGCCAAGTCTCCCCAAAGTTAACGAACGGCCTTTTTAATAACTAAACCCTCCAATTCTCCATACAGGGACATTGATATCTATGGTATATTTTTATTAGCGATATGGGAGAGAGTTTTCGAAAACAGCAGGAAACGTAAGGTTAAATTAAACTCTGCGGAAAGACAAAATGGAAGGTTATGCAGACATTGATGAGGTGTGATTTATTTCAACTCCACAAGTAACCATTGTGTCAGGAGATTGTAAAACTACAGTGGGTACTATGACTTGTTGACATACTTTGTCTTCTCATTGAAAAAGCCTTCAATTAAGCGGCCTCTCCGATAGAATCACCACTGAACTGCGAGCGGTTTTATTTTGTGATTGCGCCTACCTGAGTAAATACCGATATAGGCTACGGGCATTGCACAAAATAGCACATAATTCCCTACTACAGAGGGTAAAATAGGGAATACTCCGCTCTCTCATGACAGAGATATCTTGGGCTCCGGAATGACGATCAAAGCCCTTTGATTGGACCGAAAGGATAAAACATAATGTATTTTCTCCTGGAGGTAATCTATGTTCCCATGTCAATTCGAACGAGACATTAAAAATACTATCGTCACAGCCTGGGGAAACTGGGTATGATTAGAAAGTCAGAAACAAAGACAAGATTGACATCAACCGACATAAGATAACTCAACAAAAAATTGGACGGCAAAATAGACAAATTTCAGTCAGTGTCACAGTTAACATAAGACGCGGCCATCAAGCAGTAACTGGATCCAGACCTTACCCAGTATTCCAATCGCTGCAAGTACAGGAAAGTAAATGCTGGCTATGTAGTATATTGATGGGTATGGCATTGTCTGGATGCAGCTGCTACCAGTTGCTGAAAACGGTCCAACTGCCCAATGCGATGCTGATGATAAAACAACTTCATATATACATATGAAGAAAGTCCTCGGGGCAATTTGTGGGATAGAATCTTCGCTCGCATCTGTCACAGCCCACTGAACAAACACTTACATTAATCTTTTTTTAAACTTGCTCTGGCATTGTGTAATGCTGTTCACTTGTCTAGGGATGACATAAACATTTGTTTGAACAACCTTTCTAAATAACCGAATTCCATTTTTTTTTAATATTTCTGCCCCGAGTTTTGAGTTTTGGGAATACAATAGACGTCTTGGGAATCACCTCCAAATAAGCAACATTTTCACAGCAGGGGGAACACAGTCGTACAACAAGTTTAATTATACAGTAACAAAATGACTTTCCAGAGCATATTTTCTCCACCACAGTCCCTTTTATTGGTGCTCATTGCTGCGACTGATGAGATTGATCAAACAGAGGTTTACTTTTCATATTCTCCTCCAATTACATCAGCAGATGTTGCAATGGCTTGTCGTGGAAGTTCTTGGGAAGTTAGACATCGCTTAATTGAAAGTCACTGGTTAAAATATATTATTAATGGAATCACAGGGTCATGGAGATACACAGCGCAGAAACAGTTACTTCGGTCCAAATAGTCCATCTCGATCTAAGTGGTCCACCTATTTTACTTCTACTTGGCCGCATTTCCCCCATTTCCCCATTGGACAAGTATCGATCTACCCGTCCACGTGTTATTTAATGATCTTAACGTGTATGCCTCGACGATCTTCACTGGCGCGTTTTCCACACACCCACGACCATCTCAGTGAAGCTTAGTTTAGTTCAGAGATGCACCGGGGAAACAGGTCCTTCAGTCCACCGAGTCCACACCGACCAGCAATCTCCGCACGTTATTACAATCCTACACACACGAGGGACAATTTACACCTACACCAAGCCAATTTACCTACATATCTGCATGTATTTGTAGTGTGTGAGGAAACCGAACATCTCGGAGAAAACCCACGCATGATCACGGGGAGAAGGTTCAAACTCCATGCAGACAGCACCAGGAGTCGGGTTCGAACCCGGGTCTCCGGCGATGTAACCACTGTCAGACAGCGGCTCTACCGCTGCGGCACAGTGCTGCTCATCGAGAAGGAGTTAAAATGTTTCCTTTCAGGTTAGTATTAATTCTTGCTTCCCTCACCTTAATCACATATACCCTTATTTTCGATTCACCTTCCCTAGGTAAACGATTCCTGCTTTCATGCGAATGTCAGTGGAAATCAGAGACATGCACTCTGAAGAGATGGAATGGGTGATTGTAGCTCAATGTCCGCTTAAACGGAGTTGCAAACACACAGACGTATGCACTTTTTCAGCTCAATTAACGGCAATTCAACAATTAACAATAATTCAAGCAAGCAGGTCTCTTATAAAAAGCAAATCCATGTTTACTTAAATGCTTGGGATAGCTTAGAAGATCCAATAAATCACCAGAACATTTACCAGGTCACGGAGAGAAACGCGTGTCTTCCCAGAAACACGTTCCGAGGCAAGCTTGGCGACTGTCGGAATAAATAACCTCTATTTTCGAATCGAAGGAGTATAGCTAATTTGAACACATAGTTCCAACTGTTGTTCTTCGATTAGTCAAATACAGTAGGGGCTCCGGCTGCTTTAATACTTGCAAATATAGTTTGAAATATTACTTGCATGGCTCTGCTTTGGAGGAAATTCTAACATGGCGCCGATTCAGATATCTGCGTTGTATGAGATTAAATATGACTCAGGGTCCGTGTGATCGAATTCGTTAAACATCCTTTTAATGCGAATGGTATGTTAGCTTTCATAGCAAAAGGATTTGAGTATAGGAGCAGGGAGGTTCTACTTCAGTTGTATAGGGTCTTGGTGAGACTACACCTGGAGTATTGCGTGCAGTTCTGGTCACCAAATCTGAGGAAGGACATTATTGTCATAGAGGGAGTGCAGAGAAGGTTCACCAGACTGATTCCTGGGATGTCAGGTATGTCTTATGAAGAAAGACTGCATAGACTCGGTTTATACTCTCTTGAATTTAGGAGATTGAGAGGGGATCTTATAGAAACTTACAAAATTCTTAAGGGGTTGGACAGGCTAGATGCAGGAAAATTGTTCCCGATGTTGGGGAGGTCCAGGACAAGGGGTCACAGCTTAAGGATAAGGAGGAAATCCTTTAGGACCGAGATGAGAAGGACTTTTTTCACACAGAGTGGTGGGTCTCTGGAACTCTCAGCCACAGAGGGTAGTTGAGGCCAGTTCATTGGCTATATTTAAGACGGAGTTAGATGTGGCCCTTGTGGCTAAGGGGATCAGAGGGTATGGAGAGAAGGCAGGTACAGGATACTGAGTTGGATGATCAGCCATGATCATATTGAATGGCGGTGCAGGCTCGAAGGGCCGAATGGCCTACTGCACCTACTTTCTATGTTTCTATATGTTTTGAACAAAAACCTTTTCACTGTACCTCGGCACGCATGACGTTAAACTAAACTGAAATGGTACATGTAGCAGGAAACATGATGTTAAATATCCTGGCAAGTATTGGGAGGATAATGCTAGGTGGACAAAAACAGAGAGAAATGCTGGAGACATGGAAGCAGAATGAAAACGGTCATATGATTGGCATTTACTGAGCGCACAGCTGAACATAAATTTATGTCTATGTATTTGGGCTTGAACCTGGACAATACATTCATACGGGGGATATCCGATTCCAAGTCACGCGTCTTATGACATCCATAGTACAGCGAGTATTTTTTATGCAGTACTAATACATGTGATATTGTATGCTTTATGTGTGCGAATTAAATGTGGGTGTTCTAAGTTGGCAATCCCGGAATTACCTTGTCCCTTATCTGGGGGATAGTTAGTAAACTGTTTCTGCGCATGAGAAAGTATCATTAATGACACTTTCCTAAACTTTGTAGAAATAAATACTGAGACGGCGACCATCCGGAACTGAATGCCGTTGGAATGGACCAGAATGCAGATGCCTGCATAACTGAACGGCTTCGGATTTACTGCTTCTGTACCTTTGCCTCGTGGGAGAAGGCATAAGTGGGAGTGACCGAGTTGGGACTCGTCTTTGATTATTCTGGTGGCCGTACCGAAGGATCGTGAAGTATAGATGTAGTCAATGGAAGAGAGGGTAGTTCGAGTAATGTGCAGGGATGGGGTCACAATATTCTGTATTTTCTTGCTCTCTTGGATGGAGCGTTTCCCAAACTACGCTGAGACACATCCCGATAAAATGAGTGCTATGGTGCATCTGCTGAAGTCGGTGCGAACTCGTGGTAACATGCCAAACTCCTTGGGTCTTCAAAGGAAGTATAGACGTTGCTGGTCTTACTGAAAGTCATAAAGTATTGTAATAGGAGTAAAATTAGGTTATTAGACCCATCAACCTGCTCAGCCATTCAATCACGGGTGATCTATCTAATTACCGGGTCTTCAGAGATGTCCTCATTTCTTAGGGAATGGGGCTTCCCCCTCGTCCATTGTAGATACAGCTCTGACTAGGGTCTCCTCGGTATCCCGTAGTGTAGAATCCTCGGGTCTGACTAGGGTCTCCTCGGTATATCGCATGGACAACAGCGAAAAGGTTTCAAGAAGGAAGACAACTTACGAATGTGGTGTCGAATAACAATTTTCGTCCGTGAGATGAAATATTTAGTCATTGACTTCAAAAGCATGGTGGGGTATATGCGCGAATCGTCACCAATGCTGCCGCATTTAAATCGATGGAAACGTCAAGTTCTTTGACGTGAAATTATCAACGATTTGTCGGGGACCATCCACGTTAAAGCATCAGCAAAAAACGCATATTATCAACTGCCGTCTGAGGATACTGAAGGAATTTCGCTTGTTATGCTTGCAGATATACATCGGCGACATACCGTCGAGTTGCAACACTGCCTGATTCGTTGCACCGCCCGAATTCCAGTCCACCACACAAACTGGAATCCTCAACAATGAAGCTTGAAAACGAGCTTAGGAACAGAACTGCTCCCTTTAATAATATGCTCTAAACGGCCTTTCCAAAACCTAGGGTACTGTCCAATTTGCCCACCCCGTCGAGAACAATGGACTTAGTCTGTGGAACTGATGCATGAACAATGCGCTGCAACGCTGAGAAATATACCCTGCACTTTCAACATTCCGATTTGCTCCATCCAGAATATTTAAGTCCTCCATTTAGTCCTTATTTCTACTGGATGGGCACTGTCCCTCATTCAAAACAAAGCTGCGACTTGAATGCATGTCCACGATGTGATTGTGGCCCTCTGTTATCAGAGTTCTGGACAGTCTTTCTAATTGCTAGGATTCTACCTGATTCACCTCTGCCCATTGCATCCATTGGACTTTGTCTCTGGAACTGGTGAGCTATAATGCTCTGAACTATGTTATCCCCACGAACCTTTCGTTTGTCCTACCTACTTTAGGTGAGCCTGGCTTGATTGCATTTATTCCTGTTAATCCTTTTTGTCTTGCTGACATTCAAAAGGGTGCAAGATTCTTTAGACTTATCATTTAGTTGTTAAATAACTATTAACCGGGTTCCTGCTCAATGAATGTGTCCAAACTTAGCTAACGATTCAATTTCAATTGGTTTGTTTGTATCTGTATTCTGGGTCAAGGGATGAACCACGGACATATGAACATTAAAATTGTGAGCCTTCTCGAACCGCTTCTCATATTGGTCACCAGCAAATCCAAGTTCAATTTCTTTTTTTGTTAAATATTTTTATTAGAAGCACATATTAAAGGAAGAATATACATGTCACATACATTCTTAATATTAACAGTTATTTCTTATTTGTACTTCTATGCATTTTTTATTTTTAATATAGGTAGGAAATAATAGAGAAAAATAAAGTAAAAATAGAAATTCAAAAAGATGAATGAAGTATTAAGCAGTTTATACATCATTGGAGATATATCCATGGATTATTATATGTAATTCTTCATCTATTCCTTCATTCAGGCTTCAGTCAGGCTCTCGCACCGAGCCATTTTGACCCTTTAAATATTCAATAAATGGAGACCATATCCCTCTGAAATGATCCAACTTGCCCAATAGGACAAGTCTTAATCTTTCCAGGTGAAGTGTCTCCGACATTCCAGTGATCCACATTTTGATTGTGGGGGATGTAGGACCTTTCCAAAATTTCAGTATTAATTTTTCCCAATTATTACACTGTAATCGATAAAAAATCTTTGATTCGTTGTTATTAATTGATCTGTTTCTAATATTCCTAATATTATTAATTTTGAGTCAGGAACCAAATTCGTATTAACAACATTCGAAATTATCTTTAAAAATTCTGTCCAAAAGTTAGTAATTTTTATACAGTTTGTGAATGAGTGCGTTAAATTAGCTTCTATGTGTTGACATTTATCGCATATGGCAGATATATTTGAGAAAATTCTATATAATTTTGATTTTGAGTAATGCAATCTATGTAATACTTTAAATTGTATCAAAGAGTGTCTAGCATTTAACGAACAGTGGTGTATATGTTGTAAACTTTCATCCCACACTTCTGGTCTAATTATTTGACCTAATTGGTTTTCCCATGATTGCCTATATGTTTCTGTCATTGGTACGTCGTTTTCCTATAAAATATTATAAATATATGATATCAATGTTTCTGTATTTGGGTGTTTATTTAGACATTAATCTAAAATTTCTGCCTTTCTATTTCTAAATTCCTGTGTGTTTGATTTTACATAGTCTCTAATTTGTAAATATCTAAAGTAATCTTTTGAATGTAATCCATAAATTTGTTGTAATTCTTGAAATAAAAGAAAGGAGTTTTCCTGTAGAGATCGCCCATCTTATTCATTCCATAATTTTTCCATTGTAAAAAACCTTTGTCCATCATTGAGGGTTTAAATGTAACATTGTTTACAATGGGGAGAGCTAGTGGTATACATTCCAATTTTAATGTTTCCTTTAGTTGTTTCCAGATGCGTATCCCACTATCTATTATAGGGTTTTCTATATAGGTTTTCTTACCTAGTTTAGTATTGGCAAATAAAATCGAGCTAATTTCAAAAGGTGAACAATCTTCTTTTTCCATTTTTAACCAATTTGGTTGTTTATCTAATTCATCCAGCCAAAAATTCATATTTTTAATACTAACTGCCCAGTAATAAAACATAAAATTTGGCAGTGCTAGACCTCCATTGATTTTTGATTTACATAAATGTTTTTTTTATTTATTCAATGGCTCTTATAATCCCAGATAAAGTTGGTGAATATGGAGTCAATCTTCTTTAAAAAAAATTTAGGACGGTATATCGGTATCAATTGGAAAAGATATAGTATTTGCGGAAGAAAAATCATTTTTATTGCATTAATTCTACCTAACATTGAAATAGGTAATGTTTTCCAATATAAGATATTCTTATGTAATTTATTCAGTAAGGGTGGGAAATTAGATTTAAGTAAAGAATCATATCTTTTTGTTACGTAAATTCCAAGATATTTGATTTTTTCTTTTGCTATCTTAAAAGGAAATTGTTGTAATATATGTAGGTTCAACTTCTGCCTTGCGCTTGGTCATGTTGTATTTCAAGGATGCTCTTTGCCTGCACTGGAAACCACAAACTTCACACTGCAAAGGTTTTGCTGCAGTGTGACGGATTTGGTGAACTGACTGTTGTTTCTGCTGTTTGAAAGACTGTCCACATTCATCAAAAATGCAGTTTATTTTCACAAATCGAGTCGTTCTTCCTCCCAAGTTGTCCATCAGCGTGCGAAACCAGCATTCTTCATCCTTCTCCAACAAAACCAACTGGCTGTCTGATCCATCCCAACTCAGCTCCTCACTTTGATCCCGGCTCGGATATACTTTATTCCAGTTCTGCAACTAACTTTCACTCAAAAATCAAGGCTTTTCAACTCCACAACCTGATTGCTCTCCTTCAGCTGCTGTGTGATGGAAGCGAAATGGTCATTTTCAGACTGTGCATTTGTGAGCATATTCCTCAAATGTCTTGGTGCAGGGATTGTTCCCCAAGTCCACCCCATCTGGGCCAACCTCAGGATAAAAAGTAGGGTCAGTAGCCCCATTGTCCTTTCCACGTTCTCCTCTATTACAGTCAATCGATTCAGATGTCTTAAACGGGAGGAATGTTCAATGTTCACGGCTGTGGGCGTCGTAGTAGCACCTGGTACAGTCCCCTCTAACACAGTCCCAATTGTGTCCGATCCCAGTACTGTGGACTGTGTCTGTGTTCAACTGGCAGTGCCTTCTGCGTTTTCAACCCATGTGAATGCAAGACTGACAATGTTCTGCTTAATTGCTGAGCGTATTCACTACTGTGGGCCTGTAGGTAGTAACTAAATTCCACACTCTTTAGTGTTCTATTCATTCCCTCTATTAATCCAGAATTCTACGGATGTGGATCTGAGATCCCTCTTTAACTACCCATAAGGCAGATCATTTAAACATAGATCATTATATTTAAAAAACAAATTTAAAATAGTCCCAATTGTTCCAATCTATTTCCTCAAATGTGCAATTTCAAATTAACGGCGTTTGTTCTAAGATAAAGGCATCTTCAATCTCATCGAACACATCTACCAGAATGTCACGTGGCCACCGTGGAATTCAGGTCTCTATTTGAACTCAATTCAAAAGGTAAGAAGTAGGAAAAATATATAAAGTTAAGAGAAAACAAAGAATAATCAATTAATTGTCATAGATTGCAAGCTCATTCAATGACACCCTATGTCATCTCACATGGCCCATTTCATCAAAAGGGGTCTATAAATTAATATATAAATATAGCCTGGGACTGGATGTCAAGTATCCCGATAGGCTTTCTGAGAAATTAAAAATGCATAGCAAAATTCTGAACACAGGAAAGTGAAGCTGTCAGTTTCTTGGCAGCATAATCTTGAAAAGAACACTCAGCTCTAGTTAGATAAGAGATAGAACTCGGATGAGTGACAACTCGAAAGAACATGGAGATCTGTGTAATCAGATACGAGCCAGAACTTGCATGAGTGACAACTTGAAAGAACATTCTAGTATACATTTGAAATAACGATTGGGTTTGGAACAAATACCTCCCATCTAACATTAAAATAAAATTAGTACAAAAAGAGGCAAAATTGTTCAAAAAACAGTCAAAATACACGAATGTAATCCGAGAGGAGTTAGCCAAAGTGGCGTAGCCCCCCTCGTTTCCAAAAATCATGCAAAACATGAGAGATGTCTCTGTGTTAACTTTATATTCCCCTCCCTTCTCTGACAAATATCCGTTCTGTTTAAAATAATGTTTGTTTCTGTGGGAACCAATTTGCAGAATTGATGCAGAATTAACAAGGCAGATTTTGTGAACTGGGACTGGGAAGGTTTGCAAAAGTTGGTTCTTTGTTAGAGTGAGAATTTAAAATGAACAAAGGGAGTAGTTTCATGTAATCGTGGGTGTGCTAATGTTTAAATAGGAGTGGTCGAGCTGTGATTGGACAGTGATCCAGATTGTGATTGGCCAGCTCCCCCTTCTTCTCTATCTCTCTCTCTCTCTCTTTTTTTCTTCCATATGCCACCTACTGGTCAAGACACATTTACTCAAAGGTTTGGTCAATTTATAATTCAATATTCTATAATCCTTGTTATGCTTTGTTCTGATAACTATTGCTTATGAAAGAAATAACACATGTGTTGTACAGCCGTCTTTCCGTCGCTCTTATCCAAATTATTTCCATGTCTATCCAATCTCCAAATCAATTCTTAGTGCACAAATTGTAACAAACTTTTGCAGCCAGTAAAGCTCAACCCTTTATTAGTAACAACCCTTTGCAGTCTGTAAAGCCCATTCTGGCTACTTTCTCTGGTAGCAAATTTACAAGTCTTTCAAACCACTTTCTCTTCATCACACATTGTCTTTTCAACACACGTCTTTTCAAGACACCATGTCTTTCCAATACACATTATTGACAAAAACGTTGTAGTCTGCCGTGTCCTATCCTTTAATTGTGAAAAAACCTCTTTCGGCTGCAGTGCCCAATCCTTTATTCATTTCCAATATACAAGCCAACCCTTTACACAAGTCGCTGTCTGCTTCTAATGATCTTGTCTGGAAGCAGGCCAACCTCAGACTGAGGGACCTTGGTTTTTTACAGGGGGCTTCTTCGGGAGGCCAGACACAAAGTGTCGGACTAGAGCGCAGTTTTATCCCCTTCAGATCACGGCCAACTGCACACTCTTACTCAGTCATCTGTTGCTGGTCCCAGCTAGATCCCTGTCGACTGCAGCCAAATGTCAACGTTCGCTTCTTAAACAGCAGATAGCAACAACAATTGTTAAAGGTAAACAATTGCAATCTTGAATTAATTCGTCAGACGGGAGTGGCGAAATCTACAATGAGCACAAACGTTGCTCAGGGCTTCTCGGGCTCCCACTCGCAGAACAAAGGACTGCTGGCAAAAGTATACATTTTTCTTATCAATAAAACACTCCTACCAAGTCAGAATATGGCATGACTGAAAGATGTTATAGCCTTTCACAATATATGAAAGCTGGGTCGAAAGCAAGCTCATCCAATAACAAGTATTACTTATTATGGAGCGTCAGCTAATTGTTTCAATCTTGGCCTCTTTATGGGCTTGAATGTTATTACGCAGGCTGCCATCTCAATGTCTTTATTGAAAAGACAACCTGTCCTCCATATTGTGTTCCAGATAATTTAAAAAGTCATCCAGACTTGTCACCGAGCCATTCTTTTGTTCTACTAGTCCATGTTTTTTGTAGAAAAACGCCTCCATTTTAGATGATTAGATTTGACTGTTAGCTCTTTCATCCCTACCTCTCCCACTTTCTCCCCATCCCTCTCACCCCCCCTCTCTCCCCCTTCTATTTCTCTCCCGCTCCCTCTCTCCGCTGCCCAACTCACCCACCTCTTTCCGTCCCCGCCTCTCTCTCTCCCCCATCTCTACGCCATCTCTGCCCCCTCCCTCTCCCCCCCCCCCCCCCACTCTCCTTCACCCATGATCTTCCCCCTCTCCCTCTCTTTTCTCAGATATAGCGCGGAAACCGGCTATTCAGCTCACCGAGTCGGTACCGAGCAGCGATCGTCCGTTCACACACTAGGTTAGTTTAGAGACTCAGCGTGGAATGTAAACCAAACACATATTTGATACACTCTCTTCCCCTCCACAATCAAATTACAAGAAATCAAACTATTAGTTACCCCCTCTCTCTCTCTCCCCTTCCTCCCCCTCTCTCTCCGCCTCCTTCCACCATCTCTCTCTCTCTGCCCTCTCTGCTCCCTCTCTCTCTCTTTTCCCCCTCTCTTTCTCTCCCCTTCCACTTTACAAGAATACATTGACAACAATAAATTAAACTAAAATAATAGACAATAAACAATAGGTGCAGGAGTAGGCCATTCGGCCCTTCTCGTCAGTACCGCCATTCAATGGGATCATGGCTGATCATCCACTATCAGTACCCCGTTCCTGCTTTCTGCGCAAAATCCCAGACTCTGTTATCTTTAAAAGCCCTTTCATACTCTCTCTTGAAAGTATCCAGAGAACCGGCCTCCACCGCCCTCTGAGGCAGAGAATTCCACAGACTCACAACTCTGTGCGGAAAAGTGTTCATCATGTCCTTTCTAAATGGCTGAAACTGTGGCCCCTGGTTCTGGACACCCCCAACATCGGGAACATGTTTCCTGCCTCTAGCTTGTCCAAACCTTTAACAATCTTATATGTTTCAATAAGATCTCCTCTCATCCTTCCAAACTCCAGAGTGTACAAGCCCAGCTGCACTATTCTTTCAGCATATGATAATCCCGCGCTCCCTGGAATTAACCTGGCGAATCTACGCTGCTCTCCCTCAATACAAGAATGTCGTTCCTCAAGTTTGGAGAGCAAAACTGTACACAATACTCCAGGTGTGGTCTCACTAGGGCTCTGTACAACTGCAGAAGAACCTCTTTGCTACGATACTCAACTCCTCTTGTTATGAAGGCCAACATGCCATTCGCTTTCTTCACTGCCTGCTGTACCTGCATGGTTACATTCATTGACTGATGAACCAGGACCCCCAGATCCCGTTGTACTTCCCCATTTCGCAACTTGACACCGTTTAGATAATAATCTGCCTTCCTGTATTTGCTACCAAAGTGGATAACCTCACATTATCCACTTTAAACTGCATCTGTCATGCATCTGCCCACTCACCCAACCTGTCCAAGTCACCCTGAAAGCCAACTTGGCGGAGTAAGGATTGGGAGGCAGCCAGCTTGTGGAAGTAAATGGGAGGTAGCTCGATTGGCAGATTTAGGGGAATTTGAGGTAGCCAGCTTGGTGGAGTCAGGGGAAGGGAGGAAGCCAGCTTGGATGACTGAGGGAGGGAAGGTAGCCAGCTTGGCGGAGTAAGGGGTGGGAGGCAGCCAGCTTGAGGAAGTAAGGGATTGGAGATAGCAATAACTTGATGCATCTATGGAGTGAAGGAAATAGGCAACGTTTCGGTCCGAAACCCTTCTTCAGACTGATGTAGGGTGGGGGGGGCGGGGCGGGGGGGGGCGGGGCGGGGCGGGGAGAAGGGCTGAGGGAGAGCTGAGAAAGGGAGGAGACAACCTACGCTTGGTCTCACCGATATAGATCCGCTGACACCTAAAGCAGTGGATGCAATAGATAAGTTTGGAGGAGGTGCATGCGAACCTCTGTCGCACCTGGAACGACTGCTTGGTTCCTTGAATGGAGTCGTGGGGGGAAGGTAAAACGACAAGTATAGCATTTCTTGCGGCTGCAAGGCGAAGTGCCCGGGGAGGGGGTGGTGCGGGAGGGAAGGGAATAATTGACCAGGGAGTTACGGAGGGAGTGGTCTTTGCGGAAAGCAGGCAGCGGGGGAGATGGGCAGATGTGACGAGTGGTGGGGTCACGTTGGAGGTGGCGAAAATGACGAAGGACTATATGTTGGACTATTTGTTGTGAGGTCTACATCGGTGAGACCTCCGTTCGGTACGCAATAACCAATCTGATCTCCCGGTGGCTCAGCACTTCAACTCCCCCTCCCATTCCGAATCAGAGCTTTCTGTCCTGGGCTCTCGCTCAGCCCTCTGACCTCGTCTTCCTTTCTCCTTTCTTATTCCCGCCCCCCCCCCCCGCCCCACCCACCCTACATCTCTCTGAAGAAGGGTTTCGGCCCGAAATGTTGCCTATTTCCTTCGCTCCATAGATGCTGCTACACCCGCAGAGTTTCTCCAGCACTTTTGTCCACATTGGAAGTAGCAGGCTTGGGGAAGTAAAGCAATGAGATGAAGACCGCTTGGTGGAGTAAGTGGAATGGAAGGTAGCCAGCCTGGAGGAATTAAGCAATGGGAGGTAGCCAGCGTGGGTGAGTAAGGGGAATAGGATGAAGTAACCTTGGTGGAGTAGGGTTGGGAGGTAGCCAGCATGGGGGGGCGGGGTAAGGCGTAGAAGGCAGTCAGCTTGCGGGAGTAGGGAATTGTAGGTAGGCGGCTTGTGGGGGGAGAAAGGGATGGGAGAAAGCCAATTCGGGGGAGTAAGGTGGATGGGAGGAAGCCAGCTTGGGAGAGTAAGGAATGGGAGGGACCAGCTTGGTGGAGGACGGAATGTGAGGTAGCCAGTTTGGGGGGGAGTAGGAGATGGGAGGCAACCGGCTTGGGGGAGTAAGAAGAATGGGAGGCAGCGAACTTCCGGAAGTATGGGACTGGATGAAGACAACTTGGGAGCAGCCAATTCGGGGGGGGGGGGAGTAGGGAGATGGGAGGCAACCGGCTTGGGGGAGTAAGGGATGGGAGGTAGCCGACTTGGGGGAGTAAACTTACCTGCCAACTAGTCGGATTTCATTGTATTTGTTCCGATTTTTAAGTTGAAAAAGTGTTCAAAATCGAAACAGTACGATTTAAAAATGAGGGGGGAAACGGCCAATCAACCGCTGTCTCTAATGGGGTTGCGTCGAATCGCCGAGCAGCATCCAATAAAATTCCTGTCCAATGAGGGGGAAAACGGGCAACCAGCCGCTGTCTCCAAGAGCATTGTGTCCCATCACATTATCCGCTGGCCACTCGGCGGCCAATCAGACGCTGTCTCCGAGGGGTGTTGCGGCCAATCACCGACTAGCTTCCCTAACTGAAGCAGAAGATGGCTGCAGCCAACACTTTTTCTCTGCTGTTTACAAACAGTGCTGGGCAAAGTGACATTTCAGGTAACATTCTTTATAAAGGTATTTTAGCTGCATGAAGTCATTTATTTCATGAAATATTTATGTTTTGCGGGTTATGCCGAGGTGGGTGAGTGAGAAAGGGACAGCGAGAGAGAGAGAGAGAGGGAGAGAGAGAGAGAGAGTAGAGAGAGAGAGAGAGAGAGAGAGAGAGAGAGAGAGAGAGAGAGAGAGAGAGAGAGAGAGAGAGAGAGAGAGAGAGAGAGAGAGAGAGAGAGAGAGAGAGAGAGAGAGAGAGAGAGAGAGAGTATGAGATATAGAGAGTTTCCAGCCTCTTAAGATTCTTAATTTTCAAATATTGGCAGGTAAATGTAATGGGAATATGAGGTGGCCAGCTTGGGGAAGTAAGTCATGGGAGGCAGACAGCTTCGGGAAGTTAGGGGTGGGAGGTTGGGGAATCAACTTGGGGGATTACGGGGAATGGGAGAACCCAGTTTGCAGGATTAAGGGGTGTGATGTAAGCATGCTTGGGGGAGTAAGGTTTGGGAGGCAGCCAGCTTGTGGGAGTAAGGAATTTGAGGTAGACAGTTTGGGGGAGCACGAGAAATGGGAGGCAGCATGCTTTATGGCATAGGGGATCGGAGGAAACCAGATTGTGGGAGTAAGTGGATTGGGAGGAAACCTGCTCTGGGGATTATTATGGATGGGCGTAGCCAGCTTGCGGAAGTAAGCGATCAGAGTTAGCCATCTTGGTCTCGGAGTAAGGTATCGGAGTTAGCCAGCTTGGGGGTGTAAGGAATGGGAGGTAGCCAGATTGAGAAAGTAAGCGATGGGAGGTAGCTAGCTTGGGGGAGAAAGAAGAATGGGAGGTAGCCATCATGTGTGAGTAAGGGACTGGTGGTAGCCAATTTGGGGGAGTACTGGGAATGGGAGTAGCCAGCTTGTAGGATTGAGGAATAGGAGGAAATCCGCATGGGAGATTAAGGGATGGGAAGTATCATGCTTGTGGGACTCAGAAATCGGTGGTAGCCAGTTTGAGAGATTAAGAAATGGGAGGTAGCAAGCTTGGGGGAGTAAGTGGAATGGGAGGAAGCCAGCTTGGGGGAATAAGGGATGGGAGCTAGCCAGCGTTGGCGTGTAATGAATGGGAGATAGTAATCTTGGGGGAGTAAGGGGAATAGGAGTTAGCCATTTTAGGGTGAGTACGGGATGAGAGAATGACATCTTGGGGGAGTAACGGCAACGGAAGTACCAGTTTGCATGATTCAGGGATGGGAGGAAGCCAGGCATGGGGAGTAAGGAATGGGAGGAAGCCAGCTTCGCGGAGTAATGGATGGGAGGTAGTCAGCTTGGGGATAAAGGAGTGGGAGGTAGCCAATTTGCCGGAGTAAGCATAGTGGAAAATTGAGAGCTTCAGGAACTAAAGGAATGGGAGGTAGTCATCTTGGGCGAATAAGCGGAATGGGAGGGAGACATCTTGGGCAAGTAAGCGATGGGAGGTAGTTAGCTTCGGATAGCAAGAGGAATGGAAGGTAGCAAGCTTGGGGGAGTAAGGGGAACGGGAGTAACCAGTTTGCATGATTAAGGGATAGGATGAAGCCAGCGTGGTGAACTAAGGGATGGGAGGCAGCTAATTTGGGCAGTAAGAGGAATGGGAGTTAGCCAGCATGTGGGAGTAACGGTAAAGGGCGGAAGTCAGCTTGGGGGAGTATGGAATGGGAGGTAGCCATCTTGGCTGAGTAAATGGAATGGGTGTTAGCCAGCTTGGGTGAGAAAATGGAATGGGAGATAGCCAGCTTGGGGGAGTAAGGCATGGGAGGTAGCCAGCTTGGGAGAATAAGATGAACAGGAGATAGCCAGCTTGGAGCAGTAATGGATGGGAGATAGCTAGCTTTGGGGAGTGAGAGATGGGAGGAAGCCAGATTTACGGAGTAAGGGTTGGTAGGTTACCAACTTGGGGAAGTAAGAGATGGGAGGTAGTTAGACTGGGGGTGTAAGAGACTGGAGCACAAGGGTGTAGGGAGAATGGGAGGAATCCAGCTTGGGGGAGTAAGGCATCGGAGGAAACCAGCTTGCTGGAGTAAGAGAGGGGCGGTACCCACCTTGGGGAGTAAGGGATGGTAGGGACCAGCTTGGTGGAGTGAGGGATGGGAGGTTGCTAGCTTGGGGAGTAAGACGTATGGGAGGTTGCTGGCTTGGGGAAGTAAGGGGAATTGGAGGTAGCCAACGTGGCGGAGTAAGGGAATGGGACGAAACCAGATTGAGGAGGATAATATTGGCCATTTTAGTGTCTGACAAAATGGAGGATTTCTGCCTTTGCAAAACCTGCTTGGCATCTTTTATCAAAGGCTGCAAAGATCATGAGGTTCATGGCTCCAGAATATCTAGGTACTGGGAGGCAGCTAAGTATAGGGTGATATCCAGATGCCATCTCAATTGTTAATACATACGAGGGTTTTGGAAAAGGAGCTGTGCCTTGCAGCAAATGCATGATCTGGATTGGTGGAGAAAAGGTATGTTATAATACTACTGTTAACTATGATGCATGGTCTTTCACTGTTATCTTGTGATTGGACAATGCAAGGAGCCTTGCCAGAATTGATTATATTACCTGGCATAATGTTTATTTACTTAGGGGAACTGTCTTGCATTAGAAACATTTTGTGGAAACAATATAATGGGGTATTTTGTCAATAATGGGGCACTGTCAATTAATGTAGTGTGTGATCTATTTTTTTATGATTGGTTTCTAGGGGTTGCCCTCCCAATGTATTTCGCGCCACAGATCCGATACAGTATATAAGACGGACAGCACATGAGTCTGTGTCGATCTTCTTGGGGAGCACTTGGGACCGTGCTAACCTGCTGGAGGTGTCTATGCGCACTTGGCTGAAGGGCTTGGATGAGTAGAGACAAGGATCGGACCCGCGGTGTTAGTTAGGTATCGTATAGGAAGTGTGTTGCGTTTCTGAAATAAAACGGTTTAGTTTATCCAGTGCTTGACTCAGTGTTTTACTGAACCAAACTAACGGGGTAAGTTTAGGAGCAGAGTTACATTGGGGGCTCGTCCGGGATCTCAACGGAGTGCCAAGCACAAATTTGCGATCAGGGAGTTGAGTCGTTCCAGATTGCGAGAGGAGAAATCATGGTGTAGTTTTCGCACGGTTTATCGTGCTACACTGATCGGGACGAATCGATCATTCACGCGCTTGTGTTAGGGCTCCCGACGAGATCAGAGAATTACTTATTCTGGCAAACACTGAGGGATTGGAAAGATAAAGAGTCCTTGCCTAGGGTGTATGGTGGGGGTTAGGCTCACCAGGCTTTTCTCTAGTGGGTTCAAGTCCCCACACCTGAGTTAGACAACAGCTGTTGCGACCACATACCATTGAGTTGGCTTGATACCAAAGAGAGATTTAGGGGTTGGAGTCCCCGGCTCAGACTGGGATACCTGAATTGGCTCGGGTATCTTGAGAGACAGGGCAGAGTAGGAAGACAATGCTAAGAGAGTAAGCACTGTGTCGGTGTTGAGGGTGTAATTGGAGGAACACTTTTAAAAATCGGCATCGAAAACCAACGCGAAGCATAAGACGTGCTGAAGACCAGCGGGTTGTAGGAAGAGGAATCCAAGTGGTGTTGGAGTCCCTGCCTGTGGGAGTAGTACAAAAACTTCGGATAAGTTTGAAGACTTTGGAACAGTACTGGGATCTCAGTGTTGGAGAATAATTGGCTGAAAATATTTCCAAATAAAACTGAAGGGAATTGGAAGACACGTCTGTAATTAGTACCCGGACAAGGGGGGGTGGGGGTTTGAAGTAGTGAAAAGGTGTTTACGGGAATGTAAAGGTCTACATTTTTCGATCCAAATGTAACCAAATTTCAGGGCTTCATGTTGAAGGACTGTCTATTGTATAGAGATCCTTTATTGAACTATTCCGGGCTTTCATTTTGAGGGCACTGGCTATTGTATATTAATAAAAGTGTATATATTAGATCGTTTGAAAATTAAAATTGTGAAAATATTATAGTGTAAAGTGTGTTTAATATTGCCATTGCTATATTATGTGTTGCCGTTAATTTTGAGTTTTTTGTGTGTTAGACACTACTGTGATAATCGTAGTTTGAATCGCGACTGTATATTAATATCGTGTGATTCAGACTATTATTGTTATTGGAGTCTGAATCGTGACTGTGCAGTCAAGGGGGGCGTGTCCTTCGGTTCAAGGGACGAGTAGCCTGTTAGTGGAAAAAGTAACTTGAAAGAGGAAAAAGTACCTTGATGGGAAAAAGTACCACCAAGTTAAAAAGTACTTTGAAGGGAATGTCCACAGTACCCGTGGGAGGGATTTCTTTCACTGGAGCCAGCATGATTCGGGTAATTAAAAAAATATTGTGATTTGTTTCTGAACTGTGCAGTTAACGAATGTGTTATTAGACATATGATTGTGTTTTATATCGTGGTGTATTTTTGCATGATTCTGATAAGTAGTATAATTTTGTGTTTGATTACGATTTTGCTTGCGTGTCAAGTGTTCATTTGTCTTTGAAGTGTTATGAGTATAGATTTGCTGCTGAAGTGTGTTTGATTGTTCCGTTGCACCTTAGACTGAGTTTGCCGAATTAAGATTGTATACAGACATTTAAATTGTTTTCTGGATTGGAAGCCTGTGTGAATTTTTGTGTGTGAGATTGTGCGAAGAAATTTTTGGGAGACCCAGGTTGAAAGGAGAGATTGATTGTATTAAGAGGTTAGATTGATTGTGTGCTGATTATGCGAGAGACTTGCTGGCGCGCTGAAAAAAAAATGTTGGCCATTGTTCGGGAGCGAACTTGTTAAGTCTCAGGAAGGTATGAGCGAAGTAGGAATCGTTTGGGATATGGTGTGAATTGTTTGAGATATTGTGTCCATTGTTGGTAATAATGGGAAACCAAATCGCGGGAGATACTATGGAGGACCCAGAAATTCGCTACAATTAGTATGCAGCGAATTCCTACAGAAAGCGGAGAGATTAAAGTATTTTTCAGGAGCATTAATAAGAAATTAGGAGTTGATTTTTCAGGAGCATTAAATAAGAAATTAGGAGTTGATTTATGGTCCAAAGGAACATTGAAGGGAGAGAAATACATAGAGAAGATTATTTGGCAATGCAGTAGCAGTGATGCAGCAAAGGAACTGATAGGATAATGGAGAAAGTATTATGAAGAAGTAAAGGGCCTGTCCTACCAGCATGCAACACCATGCGGTGAGCGCGACCTAATGTCGCTTGAGCCATCCGGCCTCACGGGGCCGGTCCCACTTTGATCGCCGGAGTTGTGCGGAGCTGGGCTCCGAAAAACTAACCGTTTACTAAAATCAAAATACAGAACAACAGGAAATGGTCAAGATCAGACTTTTCATAATATAGATGTGCGTCACGCCTGCATGGGATTCTAGACTGAGCCCAGCTGAAATTATTTATGGCAGACCCTTGAAGGCCCCTTGGAACCAAAATGCGATGAAAGTTATACATTTCCATCATATGACTGGGGAGATGACCGACTACATTCTGGCTTAGACTCGACCACTAAGAGATTTGCATTATCGGGAACGAGCAGCATCTGGAGAATTGCCTTTGTTGATCTCTCTAACTAAGGTGAAGCCTGGGGACTATGTCCCTATCAAGAATTGGGTATGTCCCTATCAAGATCTCTATCTTTATAAAAAATGGAAAAAAATATATAGAAGCACAATTATTACGCAAGGATTAACATAAATAATACTGGTCATGTATAGCTACAAAGAACAAAATGATTTTGATTATGTCAACAATGAACACGTATCTTTTTTTTAATTATGTAATTGCTTCTAATTAATAAAAACAATAAAAAATTTAAAAAAAGAAGTGGGTAAAGAAAGTGTTGGAGATTCGTTGGGAAGGACCTTACCAGGTTCTTTTATCCAACAGCAGTGAAGCACTGGCACCCTGTGGGATTTCCGGGACCATTGGGCACCGAGGGGGTTTGAAAATATCCTGGACAAGGATTGGAATATAGTGGTTTAGCAGTTTACTTAGTATATTAGTTTTGTCTTGTACTATGACGGTGGGTTCTGCTTTGTTTTATTGGGATTGAGGCAGGGCAGTGCAGGTTCACGAGATTGATCCCTGGGATGGAGGGACTGTCATGTCAGGAAAGATTGAAAAGACTAGGCTTGTACTCACTGTAGTTTAGAAGGATGAGGGGGAAACTTATAGAAACATATAAAATTATAAAAGGACTGGACAAGCTAGATGCAGGAAAAATGTTCCCAATGTTGGGTGAGTCCAGAACCAGGGACCACAGTCTTAGAATAAAGGGAAGGCCATTTAAGACTGAGGTGAGACAAAGCTTTTTTACCCAGAGAGTTGTGAATTTATGGAATTTCCTGCCACAAAGGGCGGTGGAGGCCAAATCACTGGATGGATTTAGGAGAGAGTTGAATAGAGTTCTAGGGGCTAGTGGAGTCAAATGATATGGGGAGAAGGCAGGCACGGGTTATTGATAGCGGATGATCAGCCACGATCACAATGAATGGCGGTGTTGGCTCGAAGGGCTGAATGTCCTCCCCCTGCACATATTTTCTATGTTTCTATGTTTCCATTGTGTTGTAAATACTATTTTAACATATGAATAAATATTTTTGATTAAAAAAACAGCAGTGAAGGTAGAAGGGAGAAATGCATGATAAAAGAGGGGACTGATAACATTGGCCATTTTAGTGTCTGACAAAATGGAGGGTCAAAATGGCAGTGTTGGATAGGTATTATAAAGGAAGTTTGTGTTGTGTTTGAGAAATAAACCAATTTAGTTGATCCAGTGCTTGACCCAGTGTTTTATTTAACCAAACTAATGGTGTAAGTTGAGGAACAGAATTCCAGGGGAGTAAGTAATGGGAGGTAGTCAGCTTGTGGAAGTAAGAGGAATGTGAGGAAGCCAATTTGGGGGAGTAAGTGATGGGAGGTAGCCAACTTGTGTGAGTAAGCAGAATGGGAGGGAGCAAGCTTTTGGGAATAATTGATGGGAGGAAGCCAGATTGTGGGAGTAAGGGGATTGGGTCGAGACGGTCAAAGTTTGTTTCTAAAAAGCAGACAACAAACTGGTTGAAAAGGTAAACCAATCCAATCTTTAATCGATTCGTCAGATGGGATTGGCAAGATCTACAGAGAGCACAAAGGTTGCTCAGTGCTTCTCAGGCTCCACTCACAGAACAAAGGAACGTTAGTGCAATTATATATTTTTCTTATCAGTAAAACACTCTTACCAAGCCTGAATATGGCATGATTGAAAGATTCTATAGCCTTTCAGAATAAAGGTAAAGCTCGTCCAATAACAAGTTATTTCTTATCTCTGGAGCGTCAGCAATTTTTTTCAATCTTGGCTTCATTATGGCCTTGAAAGAAGCACATGCTATTCCGCAGGTTTCCATCTTAATGTCTTTATTAAAAAGGCAATCTGTCCTCCATATTGTGTTCCATATAATTTGCAAAGTCTTTCAGGCTTGGCACTGAGCCATGCTTTTGTTCTACTATACCATGCTTTTGTAGAAGAACGACTCCATTTTGTGAACGATATTACATTTGACTATTAGCTCTGTTTACCAGCTGTTCCTTGTTTTTAAACCATTCCGGTAAACCATTTCTGCACCTTCCCCAAAGCTTCCACATCAGTCCTGTAATGGCGTGACCAGAACTATGGTCAGGTAGTATTTGGAGTATTGCAAAATGTCCATTAAAGCTGCACATATACATTCCTCGCTCCTTCTCTCACACCCTTTCATTTTTTTAACCTGAAAAGTCACCCATTCTTTCTCTGCAGGGATGCTGCCAGTCCCGGTGAGTTACTCCAGCATTGTGTGTCTTCCTATCACTTGCCAGGCTTTGTCAAACCCCATCGCTCTTTTCCAGATGGGATGTCGCTCTCCGCCCTTGGATGTCCGCAAGACTCCATCTGCTGTAAACAAGGACGCTTGCTCGTTAACCCGCTGGCGCCGTCGTATTCCAATGAAATAAATTTCTCTTTTTGCGTAATAAATTAATTTAGAGGGTTATTCTGGAGAGATGGCTGCAGAAAACTGCTCACCAGTTCTGATTTCACAGCAGAATTAGCCGACAGTTACACTGTAAGGTAAACAATTTTATTTTGTTAGCTACTGCTATACGAATATATATTTGTCATAGTAGACTTGATTTGTTATCTTTAGTGTGTCTAAATGTATGTTTTCATGCTACTTGGTATGTTTGATGTGGGGGGTGGGGGGAGAAATCGGGCCAAACCGTTTTCAGTTACTTACCGTGACAGAGATGCTACATTTTTCCGTGTCGCATCTTCGACCCCCTTGCGGCCTAACAACTAGATTGGTGCGGCCTTTCCAGACGGGAGACTTTCCTGGAGCTTCAAGCAACAGACACGGCGCGGAATTTAACGTTGTGGAGCTGATTCCACTGTGGTAGATGTTTATGTTAATTTTTTTTGTGGATTGTGTTATTTTTACTCGTAAGACTGTATGGTAACTCAAATGTCACTGTACTTTAATTGGTGCATGTGACAATAAATATGAACTTGAACTTGTACTATGTTTGCTTATTCAGTTGTGCTGCAGCAAGTAAGAATTTCATTGTTCTATCTGGGACATATGACAATAAAACATTCTTGACCCTTGATTCTTGACTCTGCTGATCCCGAAACATCTCCCATTCCTACTCTCCAGAGATGTGGCCCGAGTTACTCCAGCACATTGTGTCTATCTACGGTTTAAACCAACGTCCACAGTCCCTTCCTGCATGCATTGATCAGCCACTTGTGGGCGATGGGGTTGGAACTTAAGATGCCTGGACAATTCTGAAGACAAGACAGGTTTAGAGGGGAGAATGGACCAATAGTGAGTGGGCCATTGGCACCTTCTCAAGATGGTGTTTTGAAGGGCGAGACACTAACAAGATGGCCATCGTTAACCCCTCACCAAGATGGCCACCATTAACCAGCGCGACAGACATCAACCCCTCACCAAGATGGCCACTGTCAAACCCCTGAAGAAGGGTCCTGACTCAAATCACCGTTTGTCCATTCACTCTAAAGCGGTGGGGGAACTCGCTGGGTCAGGCCGCATCTGCAGAGGGAACGGAATCTAAGACGACCATTCCCACCTCTCCTTTCCAACTTTCTCCACTCCCACACTGTAAAGAATGTGTACTCACACAGTGTTTCTTTACTATGGCTTTATTAATCACACATATACTGGTGCCCTAGCTGTACATGGTCTGCACGTTTTTACTAGAGAGCGTACTGGGGGATGGGGAGACATTGATATACTTGATAAAAGGGGAGTGGTTAGTAGGGCTACGCAGCCTATAATTAAAGGGACATGCACTAATCATCTACATCCTTCCTCTTATAAAAGAAAGGAACGTGACAGCCGACCATGTCTCATGCGCTAGGGCAACTGGACAATAAAACAGCAGCAATCATATATAATCGCCGTAACGGTCAGGCGCCTGCACAAGACGGCCAGAGCGGGTGCGAATCCCGCTGACACCCCCTCCCCCCAAAGGAACAGAAGCTGCGGAAGACCCCACAACAGGAGCGCTGCGAGGCGGGGACGCGCGTGGCGATAAGGGGATGGAAGGCGAGCGACTAGGCGACGGGGGAGAAGGGGGCGGAGGCACGGGAACAGGCACAGGGAGAAGGACCGGGACGGGCCGAGCAGGCGCACTTGCAGTGACTGCAGCAGGCGGAATAGCAGACAGAGGAGAAGCATGGGGAACAGCAGGAGGAGGAGGAGGCTCATTCACTAGGCGGAGGTGTTGACGGGATCGACGGTAAACAGTGCCATCGAGGTTGACCAGATAGGAACGAGGTGTTGCGGCAGGCCCGACAACAACCGCAAGGCTAGGGTGACCAGAGGTGGAACGCATGCGGACAACCTGACCAGGAGACAGAGGAGGAAGGGCACGGCAGGACCTATCATGGGAGCGCTTCTGGATGGACTGCTTAGCAGCAATGCGCTCACGGACCATGGCAGGCTTCAAAACAGCGGGAGCAAGAGTTTGCTGGGCCACCGGAACGGGAGGGCGTGTGACCCGGGACATGAGGCGCTGCGCCGGGGACCCCAAGACGTTGTCTCGGGAAATGTTACGGAGGTTGAGGAGAGCGAGGTAAATGTCAGATTTGGAAACACGGCAACGCTCCAATAAGCCCTTCGCGCTGCGGACAGCGCGCTCAGCCAGGCCGTTGCTTTGAGGGTATTCAGGGCTGCTGGTGTAATGCCGAACGTTCCAACGGTCAGTAAAGTCCTTGAACTCCGCGCTGGTAAACTGGCTGCCGTTTTCGGACTGCAGGCTTGCAGGGGACCCAAAGGTGGCAAAGTGGCGGCGCAGCTTCTCAATAACAACAGAAGAGGAGAGAGAGGACAGCTGGTCGACCTCAAACCAGTTAGAGTAGGAGTCTACAAGCACCAAGAAGTGCTTGCCGTGCCACTCAAAGATGTCAGTTGCCAGCGCCGACCATGGCAAGTCAGGTGCAGGCTGTTGCAGAAGGGGTTGTCGCTGCTGCTGCGGTGCAAGACTGTTGCAGGTTGGGCACGAAGACACCCGGTCCCGGAAGTAAGCAGCCATATCGGGCCAGTAAAACTGGCTCTGAGCGATGGAGAGAGTTGCCTCGGCACCGGGATGGCCGCGATGAGCAGTGTCAAAATACTGTTGCCGTAGAGCCTCAGGCACCACAACTTTGTGACCCTTAACGATTACACCATCTCGCAGCACCAACTCGTCACGGACCAGGAAGTAAGGCACTACCGCGGCGGGTAGGGAAGAGCGTCGTTCAGGCCAGCCCCGCTGAATGACTGCAGCCAGCTGTTGGAGAGAGGCGTCAGCAGCAGTGTGTTTGACCAGGGACTTTAGCTGGTTGGAGGGCACAAAGTTGACGTTCATGACTATCATACTGGAAGCCTCGTAAGGGTGACGGGTGGTCGAAGCAAGAGGTGCCCGAGACAACGTGTCAGCGATAAACATGTCCTTGCCTTTACGGTACACCACGGAGAAGGTAAAGCGCTGTAGCTGAAGCTTCATCCGTTGTAGCCTGGAGGAGGCAGCGTGAATCGGCTTGCCGAGGATGGTGACCAGGGGCTGGTGGTCAGTCTCAATTGAAAATTCGGTGCCCAGGATATAGTCTTTAAACTTCGAACAGGCAAACACGACAGCCAGCAGCTCTTTCTCAATCTGGGCATAGCGCTGCTCAGCTGGAGTCATCGTGCGGGACGCGAAAGACACAGGCAGCTGTACCCCATCATGGATTTGCAAGCAGGCAGCACCCAGTCCGAACTTGGAGGCATCGCAGTTGATGACGATAGGTCGGTTCAGGTCAAAATACTTCAGCGTCGGGGTGCAGATGAGCTTGGACCTGAGCACATCGAAAGCAGCCTGGTGTTGCGGGAACCAGGACCATGCAGTATCTTTTTTCACCAAGTCTCTTAAGGGAGCACTCAACTCACTCAAGTCGGGGATGAACTTCCCCAGGTAATTGACCATACCAAGGAAGCGCTGGAGGCTCGGCACATCCTCAGGAGCAGGCATCTCAGAAATCGCGGCTGTCTTCTGTGGGTCGGGCTTCAGCCCGGACGCTGTGAAAACATGTCCCACATAGGTGACCTCCGGGACGCGGAACCGGCATTTATTGGGGTTGAGCTTCAGGTTCACCTCCCGAGCTCGATCCAGGACCAGTCGGAGGTTGTGGTCGTGTTGTTCGACATCCTTTCCATAAACCAAGATGTCATCGACAATAATAGCGCACGGGAGCCCCGCGAACAGCTGTTCCATCGTTCTCTGAAAAACTTCGCTAGCGGAGCTGATCCCGAACGGCATGCGCAGGAATCGGAACCTCCCGAAGGGAGTGGCGAAAGTCGTCAGGTAAGATGATCGTTCATCTAACGGTATCTGCCAAAACGAGCTCTTTGCATCTAGCACTGAGAACAAAGTGGCCGGGCCGACCTGTGCAGCAACATCCTCGACAGTACGCATAGGATAGTGTGGGCGCTTGATAGCCAGGTTCAGATCTTTAGGGTTGATGCAGATCCGTATCTCGCTCTTGTCCTTCTTGGCAGCAACAACCATGGTGGAGACCCACTGAGTCGGCTCGCTCACCTCCTTCAGAATGCCCGTAGCCACCATGTCACGAAGGGTGGACTCGACCCTGTCCTTCATCGCGAAGGAGACTCGGTGAGGTAGGCGTATAACCGGATCCACGTTAGGATTGAGAGAGATCTTATAGCTGAAGGGAAGCTTCCCCAGCGCATTGTCAAACCGATCAGGGTACTCGGCCAGCGGGTCCAGAGGCTGCTGAACCAAGCGGATGTCCCGGTGGAAATTGACCAACCCAAGGTCCTGGCATGCCTGAACACCAAGCAGTGGAACATATTTGCCGTCTATCAGAAAGAAGGAGAGGGGCCGAACGGCCTTCAGCACTTTACAGTTCAGGGTGGCTTTCCCCACAGGAACGAGCAGACCTCCCCCATAGGCTCGAAGGACAGAGCGCTCAGTGGTAACCCGCTCATTAGTCCTTATCTTTTTGAACAGGCTAGTAGACATAACGTTTGTTGCGGCCCCAGTGTCGACCTTGGCAGAGAAAGTTGCACCATTAACAGTCACTTGCACGGTCGGGTCTGTTATCAGGGCAGGTGCATTTCTAACTGAAAACACACTGAGCTCGCTCTGGGAAGAGGCCGAGTCAGACAGTGGGAGGTTGTCAGCAGGCTGATAGGAACCAGACACAGTATCATCCCGTACCAGGTAATTAGATGGCTTACGCTGTTGCTGGGCAGGATTCCTGCGAGAACGACAGTCTGCTGAGAAATGGTTGAGTTTGGTGCAGAAATTACAGGTCTTTCCCAACGCAGGGCACACATTGAAACGATGAGATTCAAAATTACAGTTCGGGCAACGCTGCCCCGGCCTGGAGCTGGAGGCAGAGCTAGCCCCACGGCGAGCCTGATGAGCAGGACGGCGGGTGGCGAAGGTAGCCGCTCGAACCGCATGGTCAGAGGGGGGCACAGCAGAGGAAACAGCCTCCGCCATTCTGGAGGCGTGCAGAGCCTCATGGAGAGTCAGGTCGGGCTTGCACAGGAGCTCCGAACGCCGCTTTTCATCCCGTAGACCGTACACCAAGACATCGCGGGTCAGGGTATCGGGGGTCGCGTCACCCAGGTTGCACCGTCTAGCTAGATGCCGTAGGGCAGCAACAAAATTGTCGACAGACTCACCAGGGTTCTGACGGCGAGCAAAGAACTTAAAACGCTCCAGAATAGAGTTCGTGGGAACGTCGCACATTTCAGTGAACTTCCCGATTAGGCACTCAGGGTCTCTGGGATCATCATTCAGCCCGTACACAAACGATTCAGAGCGCTCCAGAGCCTCAGAGCCGGCCAGATTCAAGAGCAGTGACGCTTTAATTGCAGGGGGAGCGGCTGGGTGGACGATAGTAACATAATGCTGAAAGTCCCGGCGGAACACATTCCACCGGTGAGCGATGTCAGCGTCGAAGACCAGAGGGTCTGGCTTACGGCAGGAGGAAGGCATGACCAGGCAGGGAAGGGTAACTGGGGCAAAATAAACTAAACCCGATAAACAGGAGACGCAAGATTCGAAACCACTGACACCATGTAAAGTATGTGCACTCACACAGTGTTTCTTTACTATGGCTTTTATTAATCACACATTCACTGGTGCCCTAGCTGTACATGGTCTGCACGTTTTACTAGAGAGCGTACTGGGGGATGGGGAGACATTGATATACTTGATAAAAGGGGAGTGGTTAGTAGGGCCACGCAGCCTATAATTAAAGGGACATGCAGTAATCATCTACACACACCAAGCAGTCTGAAGAAGGGTCCTGACCTAGAATGTTGCCTGTCAATGCTCTCCATAGGTGCAAGTTACTCCAGGAGATTGGGTCTCTTTTTGTAAACCAGCATCTGCTGTTCCTTGTATCTAGACTAGGCGTGCATTTCACACCACACTTGTGCTCGGTCCTCCAAGGCCTGCTGCATTTCCCGGTTGCCTTAACTTCCCGTTCCCCGGCCGCTCCACCTCAACTCCAACCGGTGGGACCTCGCTCTCCGCCCTTCAGGGGTGCCAACTCTCACGCTTTAAGCGTGAGGCTCACTCACTTCGAGAAATTCTCACGCCCTCAAGCTGAACACAAATTTCTCACGCTCTGTTGTGAGAAATTCTGTGATCAACAGAAATTTCAAAACTCAGATAAACTGCATGGGCCGCGGGTGTTGGGGAGCCTGGGCTGAGGGAGGGATGGAAGGAAAACCAGCGGTGGGGACAGATGCGGGCTCCCGGTGCTGCCGAGTGTTTGCGGGGCTGGCGAGTGTTTACCGGGCTGGCGAGTTGCTCGCTGCAGCTCCGGCCATGGAGCAGCTTCAGTTCAAGAGTCCGAGGCCGTCGGAAGCGTTGCGCCGCTGCCGTGAGAGTCTCTGTGCCGAAGGGAGAGAGACTCTCAAAGGGAGGTGGAGAGAGAGGGGAAGGAGACGGGGAGGGAAAGAGGGGAGAGACAGAGAGGGAGATAAGAGGTGTGGGGGGGGGGAGAGGTAGGGAAGAGAGGTAGGGAGAGAGGAGAGGTATGGGGAGCGACAGGAGAGAGGGGAGAGAGAGAGGGGGATGAGGGAGAGAGGGAAAGGGAAATGGGGGGAAGAGAGAGAGAAAGGGGGGGCAAAGAGAAAGGAGATAGGGACAGAGGAGAAAGAGGGGAGAGAGTAAGGGGGAGAGTGAGGTGAGAGGGAGGGGTGAGAGAGGAGAAAGAGAGAGCGTAGGGAGAGCGTAGGGAGAGAGTGTGTGGACAGAGAGCAAGAGGGAGTGAGAAAGAGGGGGGAGAGAGGGAGAGAGGCGTGACATAGAGAGAGAGGGGGAGAGCCCCTGGCTCTGGACTACCCCAACATCGGGAACATGTTTCCTGCCTCTAGCGTGTCCAAGCCCTTAACATATGGTAACAGAATACTGAGTGAGTATAATTGTATGGATGAGAAATTGTGTTCAACCAATTGATGACTTCTTTGACAAAGTAACTAGCATGTTAGGTAACAAGGAAGCCAATGAATGTAGCAAATGTTGTTATACAAAATGTGGTCTGTGAAGTGCCCCATAAAGGATTACTGCATTAGATAAGCACCTGTGGGCTTGAACATAATAGGTTAAGTCCAGGGGATCAGATATGGGGAATCATGTGTGGGCCAGATATATTGTCAGTGCAGAGGGGCTGGGTGCAAGGCCAAGTGTGCATCCAGAGTCAAGGTCTGGAATAGTACTAGGTGTGCAGTCAAAGCTGGGACCAGGGGTGTGTTCAGCACTGGGAACCTAAGCAGGGAAGCAGCTATGAACAGGGTAGAACATGGTAGAGGCTGGACTCAGGGACAGGAATGAGAGAAGATATGCAACTGCAGTCAGGGTCAGGTGTGCTGTGAGACCCAGGTTGGTCAGCATGGGCCAAGTGTTTGATTAAAACCTGATATCCATACATGAATACACTAATATGCAACATATGAATACAGTATGCACCATATTGCACAATTTCAAGCTGAAAAAATGCAAAAGTTCCGTACCAATGGGAGGGGGCAGGGGCAGGGGCAGGGGCACCCTCCTCCCACACCCCCACTCCTCCCTGGGGCTTGGTCTCTCGCAATTTCTCACTCCCAACTCTAACCCAATGTTGGCAGCCCTGCCGCCCTTTGACATCCGCAAGACTCCGTCTGTGGTAAACAAGGCCTTTTGCTCGTTAACCCGCTGGAGCCATGTCGTATTCCAATGAAATAAATTTCTCTTTTTGTGTAATAAATTAATTCAGATGGATATTCTGGCGAGATGGCTGCAGAAAACTGCTCACCAGTTCTCTGACTTCACAGCAGCATAACCCCTCATCAAGATGGCCGCCGGCTGCCGACCAATCAGCGGCGCCGACCTCACCAAGATGGCCGCCCCGGGCCGGATGGAAATGGCGGCGGAGAAGCGGCGGTGCGGCGGTTGGTCGCGTCGCTGCGGAGTTGAGGTAAATAATGTTATAAATAAGCAGAGGAGCGGGATAGGGTCAATATGGGGAAGAACTGAGGTAACTTTCCACATAAACTACACGTCTGTGGGGAAAACTGGGGTCGAGCTCGTATAAACCTCCCCCTCTGATTCACCGAGGTAAATCTCCATATAAACTACACGTCTGGGGAATAAACCCGGTCTGGGGGAGACCTGAGGTAAATCTCCACATGAACTACACGTCTGGGGGAGACCTGAGGTAAATCTCCACATAAACTGCTCGTCTGGGAGAATAAACCCGGTCTGGGGGAGACCTGAGGTAAATCTCCATATAAACTACACGTCTGGGGAAGACCTGAGGTAAATCTCCACATAAACTACACGTCTGGGGGAGACCTGAGGTAAATCTCCATATAAACTACACGTCTGGGGGAGACCTGAGGTAAATCTCCACATAAACTACACGTCTGGGGGAGACCTGAGGTAAATCTCCACATAAACTACACGTCTGGGGGAGACCTGAGGTAAATCTCCACATAAACTACACGTCTGGGGGAGACCTGAGGTAAATCTCCACATAAACTACACGTCTGGGGGAGACCTGAGGTAAATCTCCATATAAACTACACGTCTGGGGGAATAAACCCGGTCTGGGGGAGACCTGATGTAAATCTCCATATAAACTACAAATCTTGGGGGGAAAACCGGGCTCAATTAAATAAACTCACCGTCTGGAGCAGCGTCCCAAAATAAAACACATTATAAACTTATCTCTCTCTCTGGCTCCACTCTCTCCCCCCCCCCCCCCCCCCCTCTGTAAATAATCAATAAATCACCAAATAAACTACACGTCTGGGGGATTAAACCCATTCTGGCGGGAGACCCGAGGTAAATAACATTATAAACCCACAGGGGAGTGAAATAAACCCGGTCTGGGGGGGGAAACTGAGGTAAATAATGTCTGAAGAAGGGTCTCGACCCGAAACGTCACCTATTCCTTCGCTCCACAGATGCTGACTCGCTAAGTTTCTCCAGCATTTTAGCAGAGCTGCCAACATTGGGTGAGAGTTCGGAGTGAGAAATTGCGAGAGACCAAGCCCTAGGGATGCGGGTGTCCCCCCCCCCCCCCCCCCTCCCATTGGTACGGACGTTTGCATTTTTCAGCTTGAAATTGTGCAATCTGGTGCATACTGTAGCGATTCTTTTAACTTACACTTGAATGCAATATTTATGCTTTAAATTGGATTAGCCATAAATAAGGTTAGGCAAAATTACATTCCTAATTACATTCCACAGTAGAGACAGGCTCCGATCAACAGGTGCAGCACATGAATGAGCTTAGGATATTCATGTATGGAAATCAGATTATAATCAAACACTTGGCCCATGTTGACCAACCTGGGTCTCACTGCATACCTGGTCCTCTTTACTACCCTGATCATAGCTGCTTATCTGCTTAGGTTCCCGGTGCTGAACACTCCTATTGTCCCAGCTTTGATTGTACACCTTGTACTATTCCAGACCTTAACTCTGGATGCACACTTGGCCTTGCTCCTAGCCCCTCTGCACTGACAATATATCTGGCCCACACATTAATCCCCATATCTGACCACCTATTACGTTCAAGTCCACAGGTGGTTGTCTAATGCTGTAATCTTATATGGGGCACTTCACCGACCAAATTTTGTGTAAAATAGGACGTACATGGTAAATGGTAGCGAATTGAGGAATGCAGTTGAACAGATGGATCCATGAATAACTGCATAGTTACCTGAAAGTGGAATCTCATGTAGATAGGGTGGTAAAGAAAGCTTTTGGTGTGCTGGCCTTTATAAATCAGAGCATTGAGTATAGCCGCCAAGGAATGCGGGGACTAAGGGACTGTGGTTGGTACACTGTGAAATCGCCAGAAGGATGTAGGGTCGGGTGTTTATGCTTGCTATTTTCATATTTCATATTTATTTTAGCTTTTATGGTTTGAATGTTGCACTGACTGGTTGACATTTTAAATTTCGTTGTACATGGTTCATGTTACAATGACAATAAAGAAACTATTCTATTCTATAGAAGTTGGGATGTAATGTTAAAATTCTGGAGTATGATGTACAATTTTGGTTGCCAAATTATAGGAAAGATTTCAACAAAATATAGAGAGTACAGAGGAGATTTACTAGAATGTTGCCTGGGTTACAGAGAAAGGTTGAACAAGATAGGTCTTTATTCTTTGGAGTGCAGAAGGTTAAGGGGGAACTTGATAGAGGTGTTTAAAATTATGAAAGGGAAAGACAGAGTTGACATGGATAAGCTTTTTCCATTGAGAGTTGGGAAGATTCAAACCGGAGGACATGATTTGAGAATTAAGAGACAAAAGTTTAGGGGTAACATGAGGGGGAACTTCTTTACTCAGAGAGTGGTAGCTGTGTGGGATGAGCTTCCTGTGGAAGTGGTGGATGCAAGTTCGATTTTATCATTTAAAAATAAATTGGATAGGTATATGGACGGGAAAGGAATGGAGTGCTGAGTGCTGGTAGATGGGTCTAGGTGTGAGTAAGTGTTCGGCACGGACTAGAAGGGCCGAGATGGCCTGTTGCCGTGCTGTAATTGTTATATGGTTATAAAATTATACTTACTCAGTTGTATGTATTCTGTTACCATTTCCTTCATTTTCCTAACAAAATGTTCTGAAATCATTTTCACCCCCAATATTTTCAGTATTTTGCTGTCTTCCTCTCTGCTGGGACTTTTCCGAAATGCAAAGTCCAATAACTATATATTTAAATAATATTATTATATTAAATGGGATCCTGAGAGTACATAATATTTTCTGTGGTATTCATAACTCAATGATAAACATATCCTTGTTTTGATTGCACCTAACAACATGCATACATTATTATGCATTACACTTAATATGTACCGTGGGCAAATTTTTGTTTCATTGCTCCCCATTCCCAATTAGTTTTACATTGGAGTGATTGACATCCAAGTGAAGTTTAAATGGCATCAGAAAAATAAAACCTCCGGAATGGATGATATTCATTACGTGGTTGGCTGTAGTCTGGATCAGCACATTTACTATATTAAACTTTGAATCTTCAGATGTATCTCTGTCACGCCTTTAAAATATGCCCCTTATTTGAACAAGCTCTTAAACATCACATTTGAATCAGTTTCCATCTGATTACACTCCTTGAGGATGTTCATCTAGTGTTCAATTAATAAAACAACGAGATTGGGGACGTTTCTATTCAACCCACAAAAGGAATTTGAGGGGGGGGGTGGGTTAGAAATAGTCAGTGAGGTAAACATAATAGTTGAGTGGCAAATGAAAATAGTGCTACCTGCCCAATATTTACCTGAAGGAGATAATGGGTTATCGGGGCTGTATGTTATGACAGACAGCTTGACACCTTGCATGTCATTTTAATATTAGACTTATTCCACCCCCCTGGAGATTCTGGATTAATAAATTAAGGTTTTGTCTATTAATTACAAATCAGGCTAATTAAAGATCAATAACGTTAGCCAACTCTGAAACACGAAGAGCATTACGATCCAGACATCACGAAACAACTGGCCCTAGTTTCCCGCTCACATCTGGCAGTGTTCTCTTTCTGAACCAGAAGCCACGGAGCATTTTTGAAAGTGGGGGGCTGAGCGTCACTGATCAATGGCCTTGGGGGCACCTGGTGAGGGATTGGAGCAACCGAGTGGGGAGAAGGTGTGCAAGTGGAGCAACCAAATGGGGAGAGGGTGTGGGAAGGGGAGTGTCCCCCCCCCTCCCACAGTAGGAACATTTTGAAATTTGATGTACTAAAATCATCTTTTAGTACATTGTAGAAGTATGATTTCAATGTTTTGTGTTTGTAGTATTTTTTAAGAGGTGACTTTTTAAGGGGTAACTTTTTTCCACACAAAGGATGGTGGGTGTATGGAACAAGCTGCCAGAGGAGGTAGTTGAGGCAGGGACTATCCCAAGTGGCCCTGCTGAGACCACATCTGGAGTATTGTTTGCTGTTTTGGTCTCCTAATTTGAGGAAGGACATCCTTGCTATTAAGGCAGTGCAGCGTAGGTTCATGAGGTTAATCCCCAGGATGGTGGGACGGTAATTTGCTGAAAGATTGGAAAGACCAGGTTTATATTCACTTGAATTTGTGATGAGAGGGGATCTTATAGAAACACATGAAAATTATAAAAGGACTTGACAAGCTGGATGCAGGAAAAATGTTCCCAAATTTGGGGGAGTCCAGAACCAAGGGCCACAGTCCAAGAATAAATTGGAGGCCATTTAAAACTGAGATGAGAAAAAAAAATTCATCCAGAGAATTGTGAATTTGTGGAGTTATCTGCCACAGAAGACAATGGAGGCCAATTCACTGGATCAATGGAAGGAAGCAGTGTGATGGTGGAAGGTTGCTTCTCGGACCGAATGCCTGTTACTAGTGGTGTGCCTCAGGGTTCGGTGCTGGGCCCGTTACTGTTTGTCATCTGCATCAATGATTTAGATGACAACATACAGGGCAAGATTCGCAAGTTTGCTGATGATACAAAAGTGGATTGTTTTCCAGATAGTGAGGTTGAGATAGATTGTGAAAAATTGCAGCAGGATCTGGATCGATTGGCCAGGTGGGCTGAGGAATGGTTGAAATATGAGATGTTGCATTTTGGGAAGTCTAACATGGGCAGGACCTACACAGTGAATGGTAGGCCTCTGGGTAGTGTTGTAGAGCAGAGCGATCTAGGAGTACAGGAACATAGTTCATTGAAAGTGGCATCACAGGTATATAGGGTGGTCAAAAAGGCTTTTGGCAAATTGGCCTCTATCAGTCAGAATATAGAAGTTAGATGGTCATGTTGCAGTTGTATAAGACTTTGGTGAGGCCACATTTAGAGTTTTGTGTTCAATTTTGGTCACTATGTGAAATGTGCGCATGTGCGGGGCTCTTCTAGAGTGTGCACGTGCGCAGGACATTCACGGAGTGTGCGCGTGTGCAAAGTATTTCGGGCGGGAAAGGCCTGCGGAATCAGCTATGTTTGCCAGGCGTTTCTGAGTAAGGTATTAAAGAAATAAGTCGCTTAAAGCTTAAATAAAGTTAAGTAAATTACAAGTAGTGAAAGTTTCATTTACCTTTTAACAATTTCGAACAATTTAAGCAACTTATCTTACAAGTCAAACAGTCCAACTTGGGATGGAGAAACTATTGAAACCCCAACGCTTGGATCTGGATCCCAACTCACCTGCTGCTGCAAAGAATTGGAAGCACTGGCTTCGTATACTAAATAACTTCTTTGAGGAGTGTGGTAACGATGCACCAGACAGGCTTAAGACATTAATAAGCTTTGTCTCTCCTGATGTATACGAGTACATAGAGGAATGTACAACTTATGATTCTGCTATTGATGTACTAAGCAGACTCTTCGTTAAGACACCCAACGTGATATTCGCTCGACACCTCCTTGCTATTCGGAAACAAAAAAACTGGTGAGCCACTTGATGAATTTTTACAAGAACTTCAAAGACTTAGTAAAGATTGTGCCTTCAAAGCAGTTACGGCTGATCAATATCGATAGGAAATTATTCGAGACTCTTTTATCAATGGTTTGGCATCGCCTTTAATACGACAGAGACTATTAGAACACAAAAACTTGGATTTACAGTCAGCTTACAATCAAGCTTACTCTTTAGACTTGGCTCAGAAAAATTCAGATGCTTATGGCTCATCTAATGTGTATTCTGCTGCAACTACTACAAACAAATTTCACCCAAGTACAAATATGGAGAAAACTGAAACAATTTCTACTGATAAAGGTGCCCTTGCTGCAGCATATAATTATTCAAAAAGGAGCTGTTACTTTTGCGAGGGTTAAAATTCATAAGAGAGAGATATGCCCTGCTCGAGAGGCAACTTGTAATAGTTGTGGCAAGAAGGGACATTATTCTAGAGTATGCAAGTCCAAAGCAACTACAAAAATTGTGACTGCTTCCATGTATACGCCTTCTTTATGTGCAATTACAGCTGCATTTCCTCAGAGCTTGTCTCATGCAGCTACAATGGTAACCTTTAATGGCCATACACTTAATGAATTACTTGATTCTGGCAGTTCAGAAAGTTTTATAAGTGAACAAGTTGTGTCTTGACTAGATCTAATCATAATTCCTTCAAATAAGGAAATCTCAATGGCTCTGACAACTCTCAACACTCAAAATATAGGATCTTGTATTGTAGACTTTATTCTGAACAAAACTAGCTATAAATCTGTATGTCTAGGTATTTTGAAAAATTTGTGTAGCGATATAATTCTAGGTCAGGATTTCCAGAAATTGAACCGATCACTTCAAATAATGTATGAAGGATCTATGCCTGATCTTGTATTGTCAAAGCCACCGGTATTGTGTGGTGTTTCTGCTGCATCTGTTGAATGTCCTTCATTATTCACAAATTTATCCTTCAAGTGCAAACCAATTGCTACAAAATCAAGACACTTTAGTAAAGATGATAGGAACTTTATCAACACAGAAGTAACTAATCTTTTACAAGAAGGTATCATAGAACCCAGCTCTTCCCCTTGGAGGGCACAAGTTGTCGTGGTTAAGGACCCCTTTTAGAGAGATAGAAAAAGACTCTGCATTGATTACTCTCAAACTATAAACCAGTTCGCGGACCTTGATGCATATCCACGACCTCGAATAGAAGACATTATCAATACATTAGCTAAGTATAAGATATTCTCTACATTTGACTTAGAAAGTGCTTACTACCAAATTCCTTTGAAGGAATCAGAGAAGAAATACACTGCGTTTGAAGCAAATGGGAAATTATATCACTACTGCAGAGTTCCTTTTGGTGTAACTAATGGCGTGGCTGTTTTTGAGAGAGAGATGGACAAACTTGTTGAACTGGAAAACCTTAAAGATACTTTCCCTTATCTTGATAATATAACTATTGCAGGAAAAGACCAAGCTGAACATGATGAAAATGTACAACGGTTTTTAGATGTTGTACATTCTAAAAATCTAACATTAAATGAGGCAAAGTCAATAACATCAGTGTCATCAATTAATGTTGTTGGTTATTGGGTTGGAAATGATATAATCAAGCCTGATCCGGAAAGACTCCGCCCACTCCAAGAGCTACCTGTTCCAGTTACATTAAACTCTCTACAAAGGGCCCTTGGGATGTTTGCATATTATGCAAAATGGATACCAAATTTTTCTGACAAAATTCAGCCTTTGATTAGAGCAAAATCTTTCCCCCTTGACTCTACAGCAATTGGTGCCTTTACTTCTTTAAAGAAACAATTGGAATCTGCGACATTACACACCATCGACGAGGATCTCCCCTTTCTTGTTGAATGTTATGCCTCTGATTTTGCAGTATCAGCAACATTAAATCAAGGAGGAAGACCAGTGGCTTTCATGTCTCGTACTCTCCAAGGTAGTGAAATGCACTACCCACCCGTCGAAAAGGAAGCTACAGCAATTATTGAAGCAGTGAGAAAATTGAGTCATTTCCTTGCTCGCCAGCAATTCACTGATAACAGATCAGCGTTCAGTAGCTTTTATGTTGGATAATCGGAAACAAACAAAGATTAAGAACAGTAAAATTCGTGAATGGAGGATTGAATTCTTCTGCACTCACTGATCTTCACAATGGGCTGTGGCATCCTGGAGTCACTCGTTTGTTACACTATGTTCGTTCCAAAAACGTACCTTTCTCTACAGAAGATGTGAAGATGACGTGTGTTTCATGTAGAATCTGTGCTGAATTAAAACCATGGTTCTTCCGTCCTGAAGAAGGAAGATTGGTCAAAGCTACTCAACCTATGGAACGTATGAGTATTGACTTCAAAGGGCCTTTTAGCATCCTCCTCTCGAAAGGTTTATATACTTACCTTAGTTGACGAATATTCGAGCTTCCCATTTGCTTTTCCTTGTCCAAATATGTCAGCTGCTATGGTTATCAAATGTTTAGATCAACTGTTTTCATTCTGTGGATTTCCAAGTTACATACATTCTGATAGGGGCACCTCATTCATGTCGAAAGATTTAAAGGACTACCTTTCTAAGAGAGGAATTGCAACAAGTAAAACAACACCATATCATCCTATTGGAAATGGTCAGCTTGAGAGGTATAACGGAATCATTTGGAAAGCAGGGAAAATGGCTTTAAAGTCAAATGACATACCAGATCAGCATTGGGAATGTGTTCTACCAGATGCATTGCACTTCATCAGATCTCTACTATCAACTGCTACCAATACTACTCCACATGAGCGGTTCTTCAACTTCAAACGGCGTTCTTCTAGTGGTTCTTCTCTGCCATCATGGTTGACTAGCCCTGGGAACGTGTTGCTTTGTCGTTATGTCCAATTAAATAAGAACGAGCCTTTTGTTTATGAAATTGAACTGACTGATGTCAACCCTTCTTATGCAAGTATCAGGATGGACACCAGTCAACTATCTCACTTCGAGACCTTGCACCACGTCCGTCATCTCCATCAGCTCCGTCACTTCTTGATAACACTAATCGAGAACTTCCTCCAACACTTCCAACATCCCCTATGGAATCTTCTATAAGAAATTCAAAAATTGTAAATCTAAATAACAATATGAGTGAAGTTGATGGCCAAGCAATATATCTACCACCAGCTATTGAAACGCCATTACCTCCTGAAGCTCCAGTTCTCCAGGTCATCAAGATGTATTAAACCTCCTGACCGTCTCAACTTATCAATAGGAGGGGAGAATGAAGTGGGCGCATGTGCGGGCTCTTCCAGAGTGTGCGCATGCGCAAAGTATTTCGGGCGGGAAAGGCCTGCGGAATCAGCCATGTTTACGAGACGTTTCTGAGTAATGTATTAAAGAAATAAGTTGCTTAAAGCTTAAATAAAGTTAAGTAAATTACAAGTAGTGAAAGTTTAATTTACCTCACAACACTATGTTATAGGAAAGATGCCGTCAAGCTGGAAAGGGCACAGAGAAGATTTACGAGGATGTTGCTAGGTCCAAAGGGTCTGAACTATAGGGAGAGGTTTGTGTAGGCTAAGACTCTATTCCATGGAGCGCAGGAGGATGAGGGGTGGTGAGTAAAATCATGAGAGGATTAGATCGGATAGATGCACAGCCTCTTGCGCATCATTGTGGATAATTGCCCTAAACGTCGCGAGTGGAAGAAGAAGCCTGCAGTGTTTTAATAAAATAGATTATTTTTGTGATTTAAATTCAATTTCAGGTACATAGCTCCTTGAAAGTGGTATCACAGGTAGACAGGGTGGTCAAGAAGGCTTTTGGTACATTGGCCTTCAACAGTCAGAGCATTGGGTGTTGTCGTTAACTTTGGTCGCCATATTATAGGAAAGATGTTGTCAAGCTGGAAAGGGTGGGCAAGGTGGGCCAAAGGGCCTCTTTGCATGCTTTATGACTATAAGAAAAAACATTGAATAAAATGAAGAAATTGGATGTTATTTGCATCATGTTTAACACAGACATTTTGGGCCGAAGGGCCCGTTCCTGTGCTGGACTGTTCTATGCTCTATTCCATTCCATAACAAAGGCTATATTCTGCAACAATATGCTATATTATGTTCTATAATAACTATGACATTTACATTCTTATGCATCAATATATATATCATTGTCATAAGTGATAGGAATAGAATTTGCCCATTTGGCCCATCATGTCTACTCTGCCATTCAATCATGGCTGATTTATCTCTCCCTCTTAACCCCATTCTCCTGCCTTCTCCCCATAACCCCTGACACTGTGCTAATCAAGAATCTATCTATCTCTGCCTTAAAAATATCCTCTATATGTGCCTTAAAAATATCCTCTGACTTGGCCTCCACAGCCTTCTGTTGCAATAAATACTACAGATTCACGACCCTCTGACTAAAGAAATCCCACGTCTCCTTCCTTAAAGAACTTCCTTTAATTCTGAGGCTATGACCTATAGTCCCAGACTCTCCCACTAGTGGAAACATCCTCTCCACATCCACTCTATCCAAGCCTTTCATTATTCTGTTTGTTTCAATGAGGTCCCCATCATTCTTCTAAACTCCAGCAAGTACCGGCCCAGTGCCGACAAATTCATAGGTCAACTTACTAATTCCTGGGATCATTCTTGTAAACCTCATCTGGACACTCTCCAGAGCCGCCACATCCATCCACAGATATAGTGCCCAAAATTGCTCACAATCCTCCAAATGAAGCCTTACCAGTGCCTCACTGAGCCTCATTATATGATTCTATGTGTGTGTCTGTCTGTCTGTCTGTCTGTCTGTCTGTCTGTCTGTCTGTCTGTCTGTCTGTCTGTCTGTCTGTCTGTCTGTCTGTCTGTCTGTCTCTCTCTCTCTCTCTCTCTCTCTCTCTCTCTCTCTCTCTCTCTCTCTCTCTCTCTCTGTCTCTCTGTCTCTCTGTCTCTCTGTCTCTCTGTCTCTTCTCTGTCTCTGTCTCTGTCTCTCTGTGTGTGTCTCTCTCTCTCTCTCTCGCTCTCTTCCCCCCCCCCCCCCCCCCCCCCCCCCGTCGTTACCTAGCTCATCTCCCGTGCCTCAGCACTTCAACTCCCCCTCCCATTCCCAATCTGACCTTTCTGTTCTGGACCTCCACCATTGCCACATTGAGGCTCACTGCAAATTGGAGGAACAACACCTCATATTTCTCTTGCCTACTTTATACCCCAGCAGTATGAACATTTACTTCTCTAACTTCAGGTAGCCCTTGCTTTCTCTCTCCATCCCCTTCCCATTCTCAGTTCTCCCTCTAGCCTTACTGTCTGTCTACTACTCTGTCTCTGTCCTGCTCCTGACATCAGTCTGAAGAGTCTCGACCCAAAACGTCACTCATCCCTTCTCTTCATAGATGATGCTTCACCCGCTGAATTACTCCAGCATGTTGTATGGACCCACACAGACATTTCTGTCCTTGGTCTCCTCCATTGTCATAGTGATGCTTAACGCAAATTGGAGGAACAGCATCTCATATTTTGCTTGGGCAGCTTACAGCCCAGTGGTATGCATATTGTTTTCTCTAACTTCAAGTAGCCTCATCATTCCCTCTCTCTCTCTCTCTCTATCCCTCCCCATTAAGTCGCACTAGCTTGTCGTTTTCACCCCACAAACAGCCTGTTTCCTTTATCAGTGTCATTTTTTTGCTTATCTTTCATTCATTGTTCTTTATCTCTCCACTTCACCATCTATATCTCTCATTCCCCTTATCCCTAACCATTCTGAAGAAGTCTCGACCCAAAATGTCACCCATTCCTTCGCTCCAGAGATGCTGCCTGCCTGTCCCACTGGGTTACTCTGGCTTTCTATGTCCATCTTCATTTAATAGATAGATACAGGTGAGGGGGAGCGGGGTGATTGGCAGATGGATGGACAAAGGCCAGAGATGGGAAGAACAGGAAAGGCTGTGAGAGAAGATGAGCAGAATGTGAAGCCAGAGACAGAGATATTGGTGAAAGGGGAAAAGGGGGAAACGAGTCCTGTTCAGGTAAAGGCACAGGGAAACGAGGGGGGGGGAAATGGAACCGACACGAAAATCTGGAATAAGTCATCAAGTCAGACAGCATCTCTGGAGAAAAGGAATGGGTGAAGTTTTGAGTCGAGACCCTTCTTCAGACTGAATCAGGGAAGAGGGAGACTAGAGATATGGAAGGGTGAGGGTCTTTACACAGAGAGTGGTGAGTCTCTGGAATTCTCTGCCACAGAAGGTAGTTGAGGCCAGTTCATTGGCTATATTTAAGAGGGCGTTAGATGTGGCACTTGTGGCTAAAGGGATCAGGGGGTATGGAGAGAAGGCAGGTACGGGATACTGAGTTGGATGATCAGCCATGATCACATTGAATGGCGGTGCAGGCTCGAAGGGCCGAATGGCCTACTCCTGCACCTATTTTCTATGTTTCTATGAGGTGTAAAAATGACAGAAAAAAGCAAATGCTGAGGACATGCATAAAAATGATGATGTTAAAGGAAACAGGCCATTGTTAGCTGTCGGCAAGGTGAAATCGAGTTACAATGACTCAATAAGATTATTTTGAAGTTGGTATGACTTGGGTGAGGAAGGGATGGAGGGAGAAGAGATGCAACAGTTACTTAAAATTAGAGAAATCAATATTCATACCGCTGTTAATAAAAAGGAGGTAGGTTGTTGGATAATGAACTAAAATCAGAGAATTACATTTCTCAAATCGAACAAAATTTGACAAGTGGCCAAGTGTCCCGACCTGAAACTTTGCCCATATTATTTCCCCCGCACTTTATGCCTATCTTTGGCAGTCACAAGGAACTGCAGATGCTGGTTCATACACAAAAAAACACAAAGTGCTGGAAGCAGCATCTGTGGACATCATGGATAGGTTGCGTTTCACAGAGTGCTGGAGTAACTCAGTGGGTCAGGCAGCATCTCTGGTCAACGTGGATCGGTAATGTTTCAGGTCTGAAGAAGGGTCGTGACCAACAAACGTCCCCTATCCACATGTTCTCCACAGACAGACACAAAATGCTGGAGTAACTCAGCAGGACAGGCAGTATCTCTGGAGAGAAGGAACCTTCAGACTGAGAGTCACAGGAGAAGGAGACACAGAGATAAGGAAATGTAAGGTGTTACTCCAGAACTCTCTTATCTGAATGGTGTTAGCTTAGGAAAAGAAGTACAACGAGACCTGGGTATGCTTGTACATCTGTCACTGAAAGTAAGCGTACAGGTACAGCAGGCAGTGAAGAAAGCTGATGGCATGTTGGCCTTCGAGTTGAGTTTACGAGCAAAGTGCTCTTTCTGCAGCTCTTTCTGCAGTTGTGCAAGGCCTTGGTGAGACCACGCCTGGAGTATTGTGTGCAGTTTTGGTCTCTTAATTTGAGGAAATACATTCTTGCTATTGAGACATATGATGAAAGAATGGGTCGACTGGGCTTGCATTCACTGGAATTTAGAAGGATGAGAGTGAATCTTATAGAAACACATACAATTATTAAGGGATTGGACAGGGTAGATACAGGAAACACTTTCCCCATTTTGGGGGTGTCCAGACCACGGGTCACACACAGTTTAAGAATAAGGGGTTGGTCATTTAGGACTGAGATGAGGAAAAACGTTTTCACCCAGAGAGTTGTGAATCTGGAATTCTCTGTCACAGAAGGCAGTGGAGGTCAATTCACTGAATGATTTCAAGAGAGAGTTAGATTTAGCCTTTAAGGCCAACGGAATCAATGGATTTAGGGAGAAAGCAGGAAAGGGAAACTGATTGTGGATGATCAACTGTGATCATATTGATTGGCGGTGCGGGCTCGATGGGCCGAATTGTCAATGTTTCCATGTAAAAGCTTTTCACTCTATATCACCATCTATATCTCTCCTACGACTCTCAGTCTGAGGAGGATCTCAACCTCGAATCGGCGCCCATTCCTTCTCTCCAGAGATGCTGCCCGTCCCGCTGAGTTACTGCAGCATTTTGTCGTCTGGCCCCCCTTGAGGTTTATCTCAGGATTGAAGCCTCTGCAGCTGCTGTGATTGTTTCCCCCCAATGGCGGGCGAGCGGCTCGATGCGGTGCTCGACGCCCCAGGTCAGTGCGGCCTCCCCTCTCCTCACCCCCTCCCTTCTCCCCCTCGCCCCTCACTCTTCTCATCCATTCTCCCCCTCCCCTCACTTCTGCTGTCCTCATCCCGCTTCCTCACTTCCCCCTCTTGCCTCATCACCATCTTTCCCCCCTCCCTTCTCAACTGCACCTCCTCTCCATCCCCACACTCACCCCTTCACCCTCTCCTCTACCCCCTCCCCTCTCCCGCCCCCCACTGTCACTCCCTCCTCCTGTTCCCCTTCCCCCCCCCCCCCCCCCTTCAATCACGAGTAGTGTTCATGCATTAGTAATGTCCTGTTTGCCAGTTTGTTGACCTTCTGTATTCCCCTCCTGCAGGGTTTAGGAGCTGTTGCTGTGGACGGAGAGACGGGGACGTAGGCAGCCAGGGAGCCGGTGAGCCCCCCCCCCCTCCCCCATCTGCTCAGTGTGTGTGCTGAGCTTCGAGGATCTGAGCTTCGATGGAGGACCACATGACGGGGCACAACAAGGAGAAGCATTATGAGTGTGATGTGTGTGGCAAGGCCTGGCAGCACCCGAGCCTGCTGGAGATCCACCGGCGGGTGCACACGGGAGAACGCCCCTTCGACTGCTCGGAGTGTGGCAAGAACTTCACCCGCTACGACAGACTGCTGCGGCACAACCGCGTGCACTCCGACGAGAGGCCCTTCACCTGCTCCGACTGCGGCAAGAGCTTCAAGACGACGCATGACCTGAAGTCCCACCAGCGAATGCACACGGGCAAGAAGCCCTATGGGTGCTCCACCTGTGGCGAGAGCTTTACCTGGTTGTCGGGGCTACATCGGCACCGGCGGACTCACAGCAGTGAGCGGCCCTTCACCTGCTCTGACTGCGGCAAAGGCTTCAAGTCATCCACGGACCTGAAGATGCACAGGCGTCAGCACACCGGGGAGCGGCCCTACACCTGCAGTGACTGCGGCAAGGGCTTCACCTGCTCCAACGACCGGCTGGTGCACCAGCGCATCCACACCGGCGAGCGCCCCTTCATCTGCACCCAGTGCGGCAAGGGCTTCATCTGCTCCACCAGGCTGCTGTCCCACCAACAGGAGCACACCGGCGAGAAGCCCTTTGGCTGCTCCGACTGCGGCAAGGGCTTCAAGGGGGCGACAGAGTTGAAGAGCCATCGGCGGGTGCACACGGGCGAGAAGCCCTATGGCTGCTCCACCTGTGGAAAGAGCTTTGCCTGGGTGTCGGCGCTACAACGGCACCGGCGGGTACACAGCAGTGATCTGTCCTTCACCTGCTCCGACTGCGGCAAAGTCTTCCAGTCGCCCATGAACCTGAAGGAGCACAGGCGCCTGCACACCGAGGAGCGGCCCTACACCTGCAGCAATTCCGGCCCTATACCTGCAGTGACTATGGCACCAACCGTTCCACCCGTTCCAACAGCCTGCGGGAGCTCCAGCGGAAGCACGCAGGCGACCGTCCCGTCCCTAGCCCAATGTATGGAGAGCGCTTTGCCATAGCCTCCAACGCCCTGTCTCATAAGCATGTGTCCACCAGTGGCCAGCCCTACGACTGCCTGTATTGTGGTGAGGCATCTGACAGCTTGAGGGGGTTGCGGCAGCTCTGGGGGGCCCACGCCGGCGAGCAGCTACTCCCACTGCGGCAAGCATTTCAAGAGACCACAGGGGCTGCGGGAGCACCAGCGGATACACACCGGAGAGAGATGCTTTGTGTGCACTGAATGTGCAAGGGTTTCACCCGCATGTTCAGTCTGCGGCAGCACTGGCGTACCCACAGCGGTGTGCGTCCCTTCCCCCCGCCCGTCCTGAGGTAAGGGCTTCAACCGCCTTGACCATCCGCTGGAGCACCGGCGAGTCCACACCGGCCAGTGCCCCTTCACCTGCCCGCCCTGTGGCTAGCCATTGCCCGCTCCTCCAGCCTGCTGGCACACCACCACGTGGAAAGGCGCTGTTTAGGGAGACATACAGTGCATTCAGAAAGTATGCAGCCCCATCACTTTTTCCACATTTTGTTACGTTTCAGCCTTATTCTAAAATGGGTTAAATTCATTTTTTTAATCATCAATCTATATAATGTACCCCATAATATAAAAACAAAAACAGGTACTTAGAAAATTAAGCGAAGTAACTAAAAATAAATAACTGAAATATCACATTTACATAAGTATTCAGACCCTTTACTCATTACTTTGTTGAGGCACCTTTGGCAGTGATTACAGCCACAAGTCTTCATACGTATTACGCTACACCTGTATTTGGGTAATTTCTCCCTTCTCCGCTGACCCGCTCAAGCTCAGGTTGGATGGGGAGCGTCGATGCTTTCAGGTCCCTCCAGACATATTCGATTGGGTCCAACTCCAGGCTCTGGCTGGGCCACTCAAGGACATTCACAGACTTGTCACAACCCCATTCCTGCATTGTCTTGGCTATGTGCTTAGGGCCGTTGTCCTGTTGAAAGGTAAAAGTCCGCCCCAGTTTGAGGTCCTGAACGTTCTGGAGCAGGTTTTCATCAAGGACCTCTCTGTACTTTGCTCCGTTCATCTTTCCTACAAAATATTTGGTGCCAATATTCACCGCGACAGGCACTTACCTATATCGTTGGTGCCTGTCGCGGCGCATATTGGCACCAACGATATAGGTAAAAAACGGGATGAGGTCCTACAAGGCAAATTTAGGGAGCTAGGTGTCACGTGCTAGGCAGAGTAGAAATAGGAGGATATTGCAGATGAATACATAGCTTGAAAAATGGTGCAAGGGGGGGGGATTCAAATTTCTCGGGCATTGGAACCAGTTCTGGGGGAGGTGGGACCAGTAGAAACAGGACGGTCTGCACCTGGGCTGGAAGGTGACCAATGTCCTTGGGGGAGTGTTTGCTAGTGCTGTCAGGGAGGATTTAAACTAATGTGGCAGGGGGGTGGGAGCATGAGCAGAGAGACAGAGGGATGTAAAATGGGGGCAGAAGCAATAGGTAGCAAGGTGAAAAGTAAAAGTGGCAGGCAGAAAAATCCAGGGCAAAAATCAAAAAGGGCCACTTTTCAACATAATTGTATAAGGAGTAAGAGCGTTGTAAAAACAAGCCTGAAGGCTTTGTGTCTCAATGCAATGAGCATTCATAATAAGGTGGATGAGTTGAATGTGCAGATAGTTATTAATGAATATGATATAGTTGGGATCACGGAGACATGGCTCCAGGGTGACCAAGGCCGGGAGCTGAACATCCAGGGATATTCAATATTCGGGAGGGATAGACGGAAAGGAAAAGGAGGTGGAGTAGCGTTGCTGGTTAGAGAGGAGATTAACGCAATAGAAAGGAAGGTTGGAGGATGTAGAATCGATATGGGTAGAGCTGCGAAACACAAAGGGACAGAAAACGGTAGTGGGAGTTGTCTACGGGCCACCTAACAGCAGTAGTGGAGTTGGGGATGGCATCAAACAGGAAATTAGAAATGCGTGCAACAAGGGTAAAACAGTTATAATGAGTGACTTCAATCGACATATAGTTTGGTGTATCAAATTGGCAGGGGTGCTGAGGAAGAGGATTTCTTGGAATGTATGCGGGATAGTTTTCTAAACCAACATGTAGAGGAACCAACGAGAGAGCAGGCTATTCTAGTGTGGGTATTGAGTAATGAGGAAGGGTTACTTAGCAGCCTTGTTGTGCGTGGCCCCTTGGGCAAGAGTGACCATAATATGGTTGAGTTCTTCATTAGGATGGAGAGTGACATTGTTAATTCAGAAACAAGGGTTCTGAACTTAAAGAAAGGTAACTTTGAGGGTATGAGACGTGAATTGGCCAAGATAGACTGGCAAGTGATTCTTAAAGGGTTGACGGTGGATATGCAATGGAAGGCATTTAAAGACTGCATGGATGAACTACAACAATTGTTCATCCCAGTTAGGCAAAATTATAAATCAGGGAAGGTAGTGCATCCTTGGATAACAAGGGAAATCAGGGATTGTATCAAAAAGATGAAGCATACATATTAGCCAGAAAAAAAGCAGCCTACCAGAGGACTGGGAGAAATTCAGTCCAGCAGAGGAGGACAAAGGGCTTAATTAGGAAAGGGAAAATAGATTATGAAAGAAAACTGGCAGGGAACATAAAAACTGACTGCAAAAGTTTTTATTGATATGTGAAGAGAAAAAGGTTAGTTAAAACAAATGTAGGTATCTTGCAGAACTGGTGAATTGATCATGGGGAACAAGGACATGGCAGACCAATTGAATAACTACATGGTGCCTTGAATTTTGGTTCTGTGTTCACTAAGGAAAACATAAATAACCTGCCGGAAATAGCAGGGGACTGGGGGTCAAATGAGATGGAGGAACTGAGTGATATCCACGTTACCCGGGAAGTGGTGTTAGGTAAATTGAATGGATTAAACGCCGATAAATCCCCAGGGCCAGATAGGCTGCATCCCACAGTACTTAAGAAAGTAGCCTCAGAAATAGTGGATGCATTAGTGATAATTTTTCAAAACTCTTTACATTCTGGTGTAGTTCCTGAGGATTGGAGGGTAGCTAATGTAACCCCACTTTTTAAAAAGGGAGGGAGAGAGAAAACGGGGAATTACAGACCAGTTAGTCTAACATCGGTAGTGGGGAAAATGCTAGAGTCACTTATGAAAGATGGGATAGCAGCTCTTTTGGAAAGTGGTGAAATCACTGGACAAAGTCAGCATGGATTTATGAAAGGTAAATCATGTCTGAAGAATCTTATAGAATTTTTTGAGGATTTAACTAGTTGAGTGGATAAGGGAGAACCAGTGGATGTGTTATATCTGGACTTTCAGAAGGCTTTTGACAAGGTCATACATAAGAGATTAGTATACAAACTTAAAGCACATGGTATTGTGGATTCAGTATTGATGTGGATAGAGAACTGGCTGGCAGACAGGAAGCAAACAGTAGGAGTAAACTGGTCATTTTCAGAATGGCAGGCAGTGACTAGTGGGGTACCGCAAGGCTCAGTGCTAGGACCCCAACTATTTACTATATATATTAATGTTCTGGATGAGGGAATTGAATGCAACACCTCCAAGTTTGCGGATGACACAAAGCTGGGGGGCAGTGTTTTCTGTGAAGAGGATGCTAGGAGGCTGCAAGGTGACTTGGATCGGTTGGGTGAGTGGGCAAATGCATGGCAAATGCAGTATAATGTGGGTAAATGTGAGGTTATCCACATTGGTGGCAAAAACAGGAAAGTAGACTATTATCTGAATGGTGGCCGATTACGAAAAGGGGAGATGCAATGAGACCTGGGTGTCATGGTACACCAGTCATTGAAAGTAGGCATGCATGTGCAGCAGGCAGTGAATAAAGCGAATGGTATGTTCTTGGTTCTTGGTTACTTGGTCCTCCAAAATATTGCAACTGGAATTTAAACTGGAGGTGGATGTTAGCATACATAGCAAAAGGATTTGAGTACAAGAGCAGGGAGGTTCTACTGCAGTTGCACAGCGTCTTGGTGAGGCCACACCTGGAGTATTGCGTAGAGTTTTGGTCTCTTAATCTCAGCCGAATGGCCTACTCCTCCACCTATTTTCTATGTTTCTATAATCAATGGAAACAGCATGCACTGAAGCTCAATTCTCAGTGTCATAGCAAAGGGTCTGAATACTTATGAAAATGTGATATTTCAGTTATTTATTTTAAATTACTTTGCAAAAATTTCTAAACACATGTTTTTGCTTTTACATTATGAGGTATTGTGTGCAGATTGATGATTAAAAGAAAAAGAATTTAATCTTTTTAGAATAAGGCTGTAATGTAACAAAATGTGGAAAAAGTGAAAGGGTCTGAAAACTTTCTAAATGTACTATAAAATGGAAGGAATGGATAACTTTTCGGGTCGATACCCTCTTCAGCCTCTCAGACCTGAAATGTCTCCCATTCCTTCTCTCCAGAGAGGCTGCCTGTCCAGCTATGTCACTCCAGCATTTTCTGTCCTTTTTTATTACTCCAAATGCTACCTGACCAATGTCCCATAAAGCTGCACATTTACTGTACATTCCACTCTCCTTATCTCACACCCTTTCATCTCCTTATTTTCTCTCGCCTCTGTTACTTACTCCACTCATCTGCCGATTACCCCCAATCTGTTAACATAGTGTCAGTCTGAAGAAGGGTCCCGACCCGACATGTCACCTATCCATGTTCTCCACAGATGCTGCCTAAACCGCCAAGTTAATGCAGCACTTTGTGTTAAAGTCATACAGTGTATTAGAGTGATACAGTGTGGAAACAGACCCTTCTGCCCAACTTGCCCACACCGACCAACATGTCCCAACTACACTAGTCCCACATGCCTGCATTTGGTCCTTATCCCTCCAAACTTGTCCTATCCATGTACCTGGCTGACCTTTTCTTAAACGTTGGGATAGTCGCAGCCTCAACTACCACCTCTGGCAGCTTGTTCCATACATCCACCAACCTCCGTGTGGAAAAGTTACCCCACAGATTCCTATTCAATCTTTTCCCCTTCACCTTGAACCCATGTCCTCTGGTCCTCGATTCCCCTACTCTGGGCAAGAGATTCTGTGCATCTAACTAAATTGGGTTATATGCAAGGTTCCAGCATCTGCAGCTTCTTGTGTCTCCCTCACCTATATTCACCTATCACATCTGAGAAAGGGTCTCAACCTGAAACATCACCCCTTCCTTCTCTCTAGAGATGCTGCCTGTCCCGGTGAGTTACTCCAGCATTTTGTGTCCACCTATCTCTAGAGCTTTAGCAAGGGGGGATAAATACTTTCCTCCAGCAGCCGCACAAGTTGCTCACCAGTGGAGAAACTGCCTGTTTCACATCAGATCAATCATACCATCCACCAACCTCGCAAGAGCCCAACCCTTGAAATGAATGTACAGAGGTTGGTGCAGATCAGTAACCCTATGGGAGATATCAAATCATTAACTGGTTCCCTAATGTCGAAGATATTTGAAGCAATTTTCTTTGCATCACAGCCCCAATCTCTCTTTTCTAGCTTCCTCCAATCAGTCTGAAGAAGGGTCAGTAGATTGGTTACTTCACTTACTAACCAATGTAGTGCTTTATTATTATAAGCTCCGCCTAAGACCACACCATTCACATTGTCGCAACCCGCCATGTGCTGCCAGTCAGTAGTGCTGCATGGCAGGAGTAACAATCTGTAGTGTGTTGTACACGTTACTCAATAAATATTGGTATGCCAGATCAGTGAATATGTGTGATTTACTCAACATGGTGTCAGACGTGGTCAACCCACTCCGCGCTTAAGTATACCGGTTTTTATTTTATTTCCAGTGTTTTATTTCACCCGTTTTGTCCCTTTTCTCATGTTGCGAAGGCCAACTCACTCCGTAAACCTGATGCTCTGATTTTTGACTCAGAAATCGCTGAACGTTGGCAGATTTTCAAGCGTGATTTCACCCATTTAATCTGTGCTGCTCATCGCAACATTCCACCAGAACACCGTTTACTCTATATTTCTCAACATCGCTGGCCCAGAAGCTGTCAAACAAGCAGAGCACTATGACTTTGCTCCTGCGGTTCTGGATCACAGCAATCAGATCAATGCATCTGGCTGACACGTGCCCCACGAACAACCTGCGAACAACAGCCATCTGAAAATGACCAGTTCACAGTAATGCTGGTGTCGTACGTACCTACAGAATGCCCACGTGAACTGACAGAGCATACGGCTGTGGATACAACTTTACAGCTACTGTCTTCAGTCATCCGGCGTGGCTGGCAAGAAAGGTGAAAGTAAATCCAAAGGGTTTCTACAGTTATATTAATAGCAAAAGGATAACGAGGGATAAAATTGGACCATTAGAGAGCCAGAATGGACAGCTATCTGCAGAGCCCAAAGAGATGGGGGAGATATTGAACAATTTCTTTTCTTCGGTATTCACCAAGGAGAAGGATATTGAACTCTGTGAGGCAAGGGAAAAAAGTAGAGTAGCTATGGAAACTATGAGATTCAAAGAGGAGGAAGTACTGACACTTTTGAAAAATATAAAAGTGGATACGTCTCCAGGTCCAGAAAGGATATTCCCTAGGACATTGAGGGAAGTTAGTGTAGAATAGCAGGGGCTATGACAGAAATATTTCAAATGTCATTAGAAACGGGAATAATGCCGGAGGATTGGTGTACTGCGCATGTTGTTCCATTGTTTAAAAGGGGTTAAAAGAATAAACCTAGCAATTATAGACCTGTTAGTTTGACGTCAGTAGTGGGCAAATTAATGGAAAGGATACTTAGAGATAATATATATAAGCATCTGGATAAACGGGGTCTGATCAGGAACAGTCAACATGGATTTGTGCCTGGAAGGTCATGTTTGACAAACCTTCTTGAATTTTTTGAAGAGGTTACTAGGGAAATTGATGAGGGTAAAGCAGTGGATGTTGTCTATATGGATTTCAGAAAGGCCTTTGACAAGATTCCCCATGGAAGGTTGGTTAAGAAGGTTCAATCTTTGGGTGTTAATGGCGGAGTAGCAAGATGGATTCAACAGTGGCTGAATGGGAGATGCCAGAGAGTAATGGTGGATGGCTGTTTGTCAGGTTGGAAGCCAGTGACCAGTGGGGTGCCTCAGGGATCTGTGTTGGGTCCACTGTTGTTTGTCATGTACATCAATGATCTGGATGATGGGGTTGAAAATTGGATAATAAGTATGCAGATGATACTAAGATAGGTGGTGCTGTGGATAATGCAGTAGATTTTCAAAGTCTACAGAGAGATTTGGGCCATTTGGAAGAGTGGGTTGAAAGATGGCAGATGGAGTTTAAGGCTGATAAGTGTGAGGTGTTACATCTTGGCAGGACAAATCAAAATAGGACGTACATGGTAAATGGTAGGGAACTGAGGAATGCTGTGGAACAGAGGGATCTGGGAATAACTGCATAGTTCCCTGAAGGTGGAATCGCATGTAGATAGGGTGGTAAAGAAAGCTTTTGGTGTGCTGGCCTTTATAAATCAGAGCATTGAACATAGGAGTAGGGAAGTAATGTTAAAATTGTACAAGGCATTGGTGAGACCAATTCTGGAGTATGGTTTACAATGTTGGTCGCCTAATTATAGGAAGGATGTCAACAAAATAGAGAGAGTACAGAGGAGATTTACTGGAATGCTGCCTGCGTTCCAGCAACTAAGTTACAGAGAAAGGTTGAACAAGTTGGGTCTTTATTCTTTGGAGCGCAGAAGGTTAAGGGGGACTTAATTGAGGTCTTTAAAATGATGAAAGGGACAGACAGAGTTGACGTGGATAAGCTTTTCCCATTGAGGGTAGGGAAGATTCAAACAAGAGGGCATGACATGAGAATTAAGGGACAGACGTTTAGGGGTAACATGAGGGGGAACATCTTTGAGAGTGGTGGCTGTGTGGAATGATCTTCCAGCAGAAGTGATGGAGGCAGGATCGATTTTAACATTTAAAAGTAAAGTGGATAGGTATATGGATGGGAAGGGAATGGAGGGGTATGGTGTGAGTGCAGGTAGATGGGACTAGGGGAAAATAAATGTTCGACACGGACTGGAAGGGCCGAGAGGGCCTGGTTCTGTGCTGTAATTGTTATATGGTTATATTGTTATATGGTTATAAACAATATCTTGCTCCACTCCCTATTCGCCCATACTACATGGTCTGTGATGAACTGGTGTTGCAGGATGGTGTCATAATCAAGGGTCACAAAGCAGTCATCCCAGCTGCCCGATGGGACAAATACGTTGATGCCGTCCACAGGGGCCACCCCGGCGTGGAAGCAAACATACTCCGAGCAAAGATCATGTTTTTCTGATCCGGAATGACCAAATTTGTGGGCGAGAAAGTCCAAGCCTGCGGTATCTGCAGCAGCCTGATGCCACACCAACAGAAGCAGCCCCTGCTCTCACACCCTGTTCCTCCTCTGCCTTGGTCCACGCTTGCTACTGACATATTCGAGTGGCGGGCAACAGTATTTGGTTCTCGTTGATGTCAATGGTATTGTAGGGGTCAGGTCTGAGGCTGTCACTGGTGAATACGTGTCCGACATACTGGACCTCCTTGACGCGGAATCTGCACTTCAGAGGGTTGAGCTTGAGGTGGGTGACTTTTGCACGGTCCAGTACCTTTCTGAAATCGCCATCATGTTCGGTCAAGTCGCGGCCGGCAACGAGAATATCATCGACAATGATGGCACCAGGATACCCCGTAAATAATTGTTCCATTGTATGCTGGAATATTTTGCTAGTAGACTTGATTAGATTAGATTAGATTCAACTTTATTGTCATTCCACATAGTAGAAGTGCAGTACAACAAAACGCAGTTTTGCATCTAACCAGGGTGCAAAGTAGTAAAGTGCTAATTAAGACAATATATACAAATGAGGATATATTGGTGTATGTACATAGGCATATACATATATACAGACAGTTGTTAAGGTGCAAAAGATTGACATGTGCTATATTCTGGTGAATAAGAGCGTAACTATATTATATAAATTATATAAACTATAAATAATACTGATGAGAAGGGGGGGGCTAGCGCCGGGCCTGTGAGTCCAGCATTGTAATGGTGTTGGAGAAGAAGCTGTTCCTTAGCCTGCTGGTGCGAGACCTGAGGCTCCTGTACCGCCTCCCTGATGGGAGGAGAGCAAACAGTCCATGTTTGGGATGTGAGTGGACCTTAATGATGATGCCAAAGGGCCACAGCGGAAATTTGTAACTGGCAAAATGGGTGCCGAACATGGGTGACTTTGAAGTCGGATTCCAGCGGGATCTGCCCGAACGACCTTTTGGCATCCAGAACAGAAAGCACAGAAGCACTGCCAAGCTGAGCAGCAACTTCCTCCACCGTGCACATCTGATAGTGGAGGCGATGTAATAATAATAATAATATCTTTTATTGTCATTACACGTAAGTGCAACGAGGTTTGGTTTGCAACTTCGAGATTTCGGTTAGCAACCCTCGAGAACAAGAGAGAATGTTTCTCAGGTTGAGCAGCTCCAAGTGGACATCAACATGGTATGAGGAATGTGGTCGGTCCAGGCCCCACTGATTTAGTGTGAGAGTCTGTGAGTCAGCAATATGATAAGCATGTTCAGCTCTGGCCAAGGTTAGTTCAGTATCACGGAGTCATTCATCACGAACTTTGTCATTGATGATTCCACCCACCAGTCTGTCACGGAAGGGTTCACCGCACATATTTGCAAAACGGCGGGGTGGTTGTTACTGGAATGGTATGACTGTTATCTTCATGCTCAGGAAGAGTAACTGGAGGAGGTGCTCGTAGCACTTGGTATTCGATATGAGAACCTTCATGTTTTAACAGGTACACAGGCTGTCTTGCAAATGACTCCCATGGGCCTGACACCATTCATAGAAATGGTTTCTTTTTTTGCAAAAATGGCATCATTTTCCAAAGGCAAGGCACAGTTCGCGATCTGCAGGGTGGGATCTGCCAGCACTTTTCAATAAATCTTTGAGATTGGTGAGATGATGAGTGGGACTGAGAGCGCAGGTTACGGTAGCATCATCTTGCGCGAGAAAGATTAAGCCTGCGCTATTTGCAACAGCCGGATACCTCACCAACAGAAGCAGCCCCTGCTCTCACCCTGTTCCTCCTCTGCCTTGGCCAACGCTACTGACATATTCGAGTGGCGTGGCAAACAGTATCTGGTTCTCGTTGACTCGTATTCGGGCTGGTTCTAAATCAACCAACTCCACAGCCCAACATCCACTGCAGTCATCCAAAAGCTGGTGCTACATTTCGCTGTACATGGTGCCCCGACAACCTGCCTCGCCGTGTTTGTCCCCTGGGTCACCAATGCTCCCGCCGCACGGGACCCCGGCATTGGTGACCCGGGGGACAAACACGGCGAGGCAGGTGAGCGGGGCACCATGTACAGCAAAATGGCTGCCAGCTTTTGGATGACTGCAGTGGATGTTGGGCTGTGGAGCAGGTTGATTTCGAACCAGCCTGAATACGAGTCAACGAGAACCAGATACTGTTTGCCACGCCACTCAAATATGTCAGTAGCGTTGGCCAAGGCAGAGGATGAACAGGTGCAGATTGGTTACTTACCAACCTCCATACAGCCATAGGCCATAGCCATAGGGCAGTCAGATACCACCCCACTACTTCAAAGATCGTTCCAGCAGTTGGCAATATCGTTTGGCTAGGAGCCTACAACATTGCAATGAGGCCTACAAAACACAGGCTCTGAGGTCCAGAACTTAGGCCAAAGCCCACAACACAGGCACGGAGTAGATAACACAGGCCTGGGGCCCACAATACAGGCTCTGAAGCCCAGGACTTCGGCTTGGACCCTATAACACAGGCTCGGAGCCTACACCACAACCCTGAGGCCTACAAAACACAGGCTCTGAGGCCCAGAACTTAGGCCAAAGCCCACAACACAGGCCCAGTGCCTAAAATACAGGTCCGGAGTCTATAACACGGGTCCACAACACAGGCTCGGAATCCCAAAATTTATGCCTGGAGCCTATAGGTTTGGAGCCCACAACACTAAGGCTTACTAAACACAGGCTTGGAGGCTCAGAACATACGCCGAAGCCCATAACAAGTTCCGGAGCCTACAACACAGCTCTGAGATGCACAACAAAGATTTTGAGGCCCAAAAGTTAGCCCAAAGCTCAGAGTTAGGCCAAAGCATAAAATGCACGGCTGGAGCCTATAATACAGCCCTGTGGCCTACAAAACACAGGCTTGGGGTGCCAGAAGCTAGACCTGGAGACAATAACACAGGCCCAGAGCCTATAATACAGCACTGAGAACCTATAATACAGTCCTGTGACCCAGAACTTAGGCCAAAGACCAGAACATAGGCCCGGACCCTACAACAGAGCCAGAACAGGTCCAGAGCCTATAACATAGGCCTGCAGCCTGTGACACAGGCCTGGGGCCTACAAAACAGAGGCTCGGAATTTCCAAAACTCAGTCCAGAGCCTACAACACAGGCCTGGGGTCTAAAGTACAGGACCTGAGCCCACAACGCAGGCCCGGAGCCTATAAAACAGCCCTGAGGGGACACAGGTCCGGAAGCCCAGAACACAGGCCTGGGACCTAAAACGCAGGCCCGTCACCAGCGTACAAAACCTCTGAACCAAAGAGCATTACTGTGAAATATTGTTGTGGGTGCTTAGCGACAATTATAATATATTTGTGTATTTATGCTTGGAACTAAATGTTTTAGAGTGAAGCTTTTTGTGCCAAAAATTAGTAATTAGACAAAATGCATGAATAAAAGCAAAATAAAGCATGATTGTGTTAAATGTCTCTCTCTCTCTCACATTGAATGGCGGTGCTGGCTCGAAGGGTCGAATGGCCTACTCCTGCACCTATTGTCTATTGTCTTGTCTCTTCCGCCCCCTCCCTCTATGTCTCTCCTCTCCCAGTCCCCCCTCTCTCTCTGTACACTGCCGCATGCAATAAATATACACTCTACAAGATAACGCTGCACTCTATCCTCGTCCTCTCTCCCATTCATTTCTCTCATCCCTTTCTCCCTCTTTATCGCTCCCCTCATTTCCCACTTCCCCTTTCTCTCTCTCTCCCCCTCTATCTTTCACTCTCCCTCTCTCCCCCCTCTCTACTCTCTCTCCTCCTTCCTCTATCTCCCCCCTCCCTCTCTCTCTTCCCCTTCTCTCTCTCTCACTTCTCTCCCCCCCTCTCTCTGCTCCCCACATTCTCTCTCCACCCCGCCCCCCCTCTCTCCTTCCCCCTTCAGGCTCTGCCCGCTGCAGTGATCCCTCTCCTAACAATATTCTGCAATATCTGCAACGAGGTAATAGAATAGCCATACAAGCAACAGGCCGAAATTCTCTGTAAGTTTTCCTGAATTATCGGCAGTATTTGAGTTACGATGAAAGAATGGGTTGACAAGTCCATAGATCTTATTTGAGGAAGTGCATTCTTGCTATTGTGCAAGTGCAGCATAGGTTCATGCAGTTGATTCAGGGGGTGGCGGGACTGACGTACGATGAAAGAATGGGTCGACTGGGCTTGAATTCACTGGAATTTAGAAGGATGAGAAGGGATCTTGCTATTAACGGAGTGCAGCTTAGGTTTACAAGGTTAATTCCCGGGATGGTGGGACTGTCATATGCTGAGAGAATGGAGTGGCTGGGCCTGCATACTCTGGAGTTTAGAAGGATGAGAGGCATGTTGAAGGCATAATGTTATTGAAACTTATTAGATTATTAACGGGTTGGACACACGAGCATCAGGAAATCTCTCGCGTTCCCGATGTTGTGTGAGTCCAGAACCAGGGGCCACAGTTTAAGAATAAGGGGTTGGCTATTTAGAACGGAGACGAGGAAACATAGAGTTGTGAGTCTGTGGAATTCTCTGCCTCAGAGGCCGGTTCTCTGGGTGCTTTCAAGAGAGAGTTACAAGTTACATTTATTGTCACATACACCAATTGGTGCAGAGTTACCATGCAGCACACAAATGAGATAAAGACAACACTATAGAATTTAACATCCAACATCCCCCACAGCGGAATCAATGTTTCCCACTGTAAGAGAAGGCAACAAAGTTCAGTCATCTTCCTCTCGTTCACCCATGGTCAGGGCCTATTGAGGCCTCCAGTTGACGTTTCGGCGGCCCAATGTTTCAGGCCCCCTCGCCGGAATGATCGGATGATCATAGCTCCAGTGTTGGAACGGAAGAAACTCTCAGCGGCTTGGAGTTTCCGAACCGGCCAATTCCTCCCGGAGACCGCAGCACCCAAAGTTCCCAGGCCGAGCTGGTCGGAGCTCCAACACTGGCAAGCCTTGGCGAAAGATCCCAGGCCTCCGCGATGTTAAAGTCAGCGCTGCCCGCGGCTGGACCACAGCTCTACGGTGTTAAATTTGGCAGGCCCAACACTCCGGAGCTCCAACACGATGATCCGAGTAAGGCATCGCCCGCTACACGATGGAATTCAGTGCTATGCCGCCGCTGGGCCCTGGCCGGTCTCCGGCAGGAAAGCCCGCACCAATCCATATGGTAGGCCGCGAGGGGGGGGCGAAGATGTGGCCTGAAGAAAAGACGCATCCTCGACCAGGTAGTGACTGAGAAGACAGTTTCCCCCTTCCTCCACCCCCCCACACAAAAAGCCTAAAAGTTCTCCATAAACAAACTTTTAGACAGACTAAAAATAACAAAAAGGATTTAAAGGACAGACAGCTGCTGGCCAAGCTGCCGCACTCGATGCCGCCACCACTCGACCTGAATAGGGCCCTTAAAGATTGCGGAGTCAGCAGATATGGGGAGAAGGCAGGAACGGGGTACTGAGGATGATCAACCATGATCAAATTGAATGGCGGTGCTGGCTCAAAGGGCCAAATGGCCTACTCCTGCACCTATTGTCTATTGGGTCTCGACCCGAAACGTCGCCTATCTCCTTCACTCCTTAGATGCTGCTGCACCCGCTGAGTTTCTCCAGCTTTTTGTGTAACCCTCGATTCTCCAGCATCTGCAGTTCCTTCTTTAACACCTATTGTCTATTGATCTGACGTGCCGCTGTAACGTCATTGAGGGGGAGGGGGTGGGACCTGATCCTTTGTGACGCACGTAGGGGCGGACCTGGTCGCCGCGGCGGTCGACGGGAGGAGGCCACCTCGCTGCTCCCGGGAGCTCAGGTGGGAACAGCCGCCGCCGCTCGGCCCCTCGTCCTCTCCCCACCCGCCCCCTCCTCCCTTGCCCGAGGACGATCGTGCGGCCGGCGCCGCATGGTCTGCGGGGGTGGGGGGGGGATTTCAGGTCTCTGCTCCTCCGACTGTGGCGCCCCCTGACGGCGGGAGGCGGCTGTGCAGCATCTGTGTTAAAGAAGGAACTGCAAATGCTGGAGAATCGAGGGTTACACAAAAAGCTGGAGAAACTCAGCGGGTGCAGCAGCATCTAAGGAGCGAAGGAGATAGGCGACGTTTCGGGTCGAGACCCTTCTTCAGTCTTCAGCAGTCTGAAGAAGGGTCTCGACCCGAAACGTCGCCTATCTCCTTCGCTCCTTAGATGCTGCTGCACCCGCTGAGTTTCTCCAGCTTTTTGTGTAACCCTCACACACAGACTGCTGGAGTCACGCGGCAGGTCGGGCAGCGTCTGCGGGGAACGTGGACAGGTGCACGGTGGCCTCCCGCCGCCAGGTGGGGCATTGTACTCGGAGGACCACAGATGCTGCACAGGGTGTGACCTTCTTCCCATGATGCATGCCGCTCCCAGTTGAATCTGCACCAATCACCGGCCGTCCCCTCGGTTTGGGGATGACATTAAGGCGCCGGCCGTGCGTGTGATAGACGTCACGGCGCAGGGCGGGTGGGCGTGCGTACATCACGGCGCAGGGCGGCTGACTGGCGGACGCGTGGTCGGGTAGCTCGACGCGGTGCCTGGATTCTCGGCAGCCCCGGGTCAGCGCGCAGCTCCCCTTCTCCCCCTCCCCTCTATCCCCCCCTCGCCCCCTTCCTTCTCCCCACCCCTCTTTCCCCCTCGCCCCCTTCCTTCTCCCCCTCCCCTCTATCCCCCCCTCGCCCCCTTCCTCCTCCCCTCCCCTCTTTCCCCCCTCGCCCCCTTCCTTCTCTCCCCTCCCCTCTTTCCCCTCCTTGCCCCCTTCCTTCTCCCCCTCCCCTCCTCGCCCCTTCCTTCTCCCCTCCCCTCTTTCCCCCCTCGCCCCCTTCCTTCTCCCCCTCCCCTCACTTCCACCGTCCTCATCCCTCGTCCGCATTGGCCTCCTCACCATCTCTCCTATCCTTCCCCCCCCCCCCCTTCTTCCCCTCCCCCCACCCCTTCATCTCCCCCCTCACTCCCAACCCCACCTCAGCACCCTGCCCTTCCCCCCCCCCTTCAAGCATTAGTAATGTTGATGCATTAATAATGTCCTGTTTTGCCAGCTTGTTGAACCTTTGTGTTCCCCTCCTGCAGGGTTTAGGAGCTGTTGCTGAGGAGGACCGCATGACCGGGCACAACAAAGAGAAGCATTATGCATGCAACGTGTGTGGCAAGGCCTGGCAGCATCCGAGCCAGCTGGAGACCCACCAGCGGGTGCACACAGGCGAGAAGCCCTATGGTTGCTCTACCTGTGGCAAGAGATTTGGCTGGTTGTCGGGGCTGCGGGAGCACTGGCGCGTGCACAGCAGTGAGCGGCCCTTCACCTGCTCCGACTGCAGCAAAGGCTTCAAGTCGTCCAAGGACCTGAAGGTACACAGGCGCGTGCACGCTGGGGAGCGGCCCTACACCTGCAGTGACTGCGGCAAGGGCTTCACCCAGTCTTACCACCTGCTGAAGCACCAGCGCACCCACACCGGCGAGCGGCCCTTCACCTGCGCCTTGTGCGGGAAGGGTTTCACATGCTCTAACAGGCTGCTGTCCCACCAGCAGGTGCACACCAGCGACCGTCCCTTCAATTGCTCCGACTGCGGCAAAGGCTTCAAGTCTTCCACGGACCTGAAGGTGCACAGGCGCCTGCACACCGGAGAGCGGCCCTTCACCTGCACCCATTGCAGCAAGCACTTCACATGCTCCACCAGGCTGCTGTCCCACCAGCGGGTGCACACCGGCGACCATGCCTTCCCCAGGCTCTTTGGCTGCTCCGACTGCAGCAAGGACTTCAAGAAGGCGCTGGACCTGAAGATCCACCGGCGGGTGCACACGGGCGAGAAGCCCTATGCCTGCTCCATCTGCAGCAAGAACTTTGCCTGGTCGTCGGGATTGCGGGAGCACCAGCGGGTGCACAGCAGTGAGCGGCCCTTCACCTGCTCCGACTGCGGCAAAGGCTTTAAGTCATCCATGAACCTGAAGGAGCACAGTCGGCTGCACACCGGGGAGCGGCCCTACATCTGCAGCGACTGCGACAAGGGCTTCACCCAGTCATACCACCTGCTGGTGCACCGGTGCACCCACACCGGCGAGCGGCCCTACAATTGCGCCCAGTGCGGCAAGGGCTTCACCCGCTCCACCAGGCTGCTGGAGCACCAGCGGGTGCACTCTGTCAACCGTTCCTTCTCCAGGCCGGTGGGTGGAGCACTTTACCATGGCCTCCCACACCCTGTCTCACCAGTTTGTGCACACCAGTGGCCAGCCCTACGACTGCCCGTACTGTGGTGAGGCGTTTGACAGCTCGCGGAGTTTGCGGCAGCACCGGCGGACCCACACCTGCGAACAGCTGCTCCCGTTGCAGCAAACGTTTCAAGAGCGCACGGGGGCTGTGGGAGCACCATTGTGAGAGGCCCTATGGCCGCTCCACCTGCGGCAAGGACTTTGTCTGGTTGTCGGGGCTGCGGGAGCACCGGTGGGTGCACAGACGTGAGCGGCCCTTCACCTGCTCCGACTGCGGCAAGGGCTTCATGTTGTCCATGGACCTGTTGGTTCACGGCCCCCTGCACCCCGGTGAGCGGCCCCACAACAACAACCACTGCGGCAAAGGCTTCACCCGCTCCTCCAGGCTGCTGTCCCAGGAGCGGGTGCACGACGGCGACCCTCCCTTCCCCAGCCCGGTGTGTGGAGAGCGCATTGCCAAGGCCTCCCACGCCCTTTGTCAACAGCACATGCACACCTGTGGCCAGCCCTACGACTGCTCGTATTGCGGTGAGGCATTTGACAGCTCACGGGTGTTGCGGGCCCACGCCGGCGGGTAGCTGCTCCCACTGCATCAAGCATTTCAAGAGCGCAGGGGGGCTATGGGAGCCCCAGCAGATGCACTCCGGCATTTTGTGGCCTCTTTTGTAAACCAGTTCCTGCAGTTTTTGTTTTTAAACCATTCTGGTTAACCATCTCTGCACCTTCCCCAAAGCCTCCACATCAATTCTGTAATGGAGTGACCAGAACTGTATGCAATACTCCGAATGCTACCTGGTCAATGTCCCTTAAAGCTGCACATATACATTCCTCTCTCCTTATCCCACACCCTTTTTTCTCCTTAATTTCCCTCGCCTCTGTCACTCCACTCCTCTGCTCATCAGCCCCTCATCTGTTAATATAATGCCAGTGTGAAGAAGGGCCTCAACCTGAAATGTCACCTATCCATGTTCTCCACAGATGCTGTCTGACCTGCCGAGTTACTCCAGCACTGTGAAACGTCACCTTTCCATGTTCTCCACAGATGCTGCCTGGCCTGCTGAGTTACTCCAGCACTCTGCGAAATATCACCTATCCATGTTCTCCACAGATTCTGCCTGACCCGTTGAGTTAATGTAGCACTTTGTGTTAGAATTATAGAGTGATACAGTGTGGAAACAGGACCTTCGGCCCAACTTGCCCACACAGCCCAACATGTCCTGGCTACACTAGTTCCACCTGCCTGCTTTTCGTCTATATCCCTCCAAACCTGTCCTATCCATGTACCCATCAATAACTGTTTCTTAAACATTGGTGTAGTCCCAGCCTCAAATACCTCCTCTGGCAGCTTGTTCCATACACCCACCACCACTGTGTTGAAAAGTTACCCCTCAGATTGCTATTATATCTTTCCCCTTCACCTTAAATCCATGTCCTCTGGTCCTCGATTCCCCTACTCGGGGCAAGAGATTCTGTGCATCAAACTAAATTGTGTTCTATGCAAGATTCCAGCATCTGCAGTTTTCTTGTGTTGCCCTCACCTTTCTCCACCTATCACTTCTGAAGAAGGGTCTCAACCTGAAACATCACCCATTCCTTCTCTCTGGAGATGCTCCCTGTCCCTCTGAGTTACTCCAGCATTTTGTGTCCACCTATCACTTGCCAGGCTTTGTCCAGCCCCCATCTCTCTTCTCCAATCAAGTCCTGGAGTCTGTCCCGACCCCATCTCTTTTTTCCAGCTTTCTCTCCCGACTCCATCAGTCCAAAGAAGGGCACAGACCCGACACTTCACTTGTCCATTACCCTCCAAAGTGCCGGTAGAACTCAGTAGGTCAACCATCCGTGGTGGGAAATGGATAGAGAATTGTTCCTATTATAAGCCCTCCTTGGCCCTGTCGAGAATGCGGTGTCCATTCATGGGATGGGATGTCAGATCCGAGCTAACCAGTCATCGACAGCCCCCCCCCCCCCTTCGCAGGCCATCTCCTTGTCATTCCTCTGTCTTCCTCTCTTTGGCGAAAGGCATCAGGATTAATCCGGAGTCAACGCTTCCCAAGCCCCAGTCATTCCCCCTCAACTCCGAACGGTGGGGTCTCGCTCTCCGCCCTCGGACGTTCGCAAGACTATGGCTGCGGTAAACAAGGACTTTTGCTCGTCAACCCGCTGGAGCCAAGTTGTATTCCAATGAAATAAATGTCTTTTTTTAAGCAAACAAAAATGTAGATTGGCCCGCAAATAGTCAGTGTCAACCAGTTGGCTCCACCAGCCCTGGCTGCCTCGCCAACAGTTTGTCTGTCCCATCTACTTTTATTATTATTTTAAATATGTTTTAAAGTATGTTTCAGTGTTTCTTGGTTTGTTTTATGTGGGGGAGTGGGGGAATTGGGGGAAACTTTTTAAATCACTTACCTTGATGGAGAGGCGATTTTTCTCCGTATCATACCCCCGTACGCCCTGCGGCCTAACAACGTGGAGTGGTGCAGCCTTTCCTGATGACCATCCCGGGCTTGAAGCCGCGAGTGCATGGACTTTACCATCATGGAGCCTGTGATCCTTTGCTGAGGATCGCCTGTGAAACGCACCAACCTCAGGGTCTGTGGACTTTAACACTGTGAAGCCCGTGCGCGGTCTCCAGTAAGAAGAGGCCGACTCGGGAGCTCCAAGCTGTGAAATATTCCATTCCATTCCATCCCGACACCGGAGTTTCCGTCATCCAGACGCGAGGGCTTCGGTCATCGGACCGTCAGCAGCGGCAGGCGTGGAGGGTTCAACAGCCCCGGGTGAACAAACGAGGAAGATGATTGAACTATTACCATCCATCACGGTGAGGAATGTGGATTCCGCTGTGGTGGATGTTTCTGTTAAATTTTACTTTATGCGGCTGTGTGTCTTGTTGCTTTTTACTTAGTATGGCTGTATGGTAACTCAAATATCACTGTACCTTAATTGGCACGTGACAATAAATTCTAACTTGATAAGCTTTCCTCTATATGTTTTTTAAAAATAATTGGGGGAACGGGTGAGTGGTGGAATATGGCATTGGGGGAACGGGTGAGTGGTGGAATATGGCATTGGGGGAACGGGTGAGTGGTGGAATATGGCATTGGGGGAACGGGTGAGTGGTGGAATATGGCATTGGGGGAATGAGTGAGTTGTGGAATATTGTATTGGGGAACGGGGCCCCACAAAACCCATTTGATCCACAAATATTTTTAAAAAAGAATAATGTTAACTGATCATGCACAATTGTGACGGCTTGATTTCAAAGGCAGCACAGGGGCAAACCCCGAGGGATTCCAGGGTTTAGAAGAGGTTTCTTCTGTGTTCTTCCCATCAGTTGTCTGGGGTGGAAGGTGGCAGCACCCGGCCCGTCGGGGCTAGGATGCGCGTGAGGAAGGCTGAGCTCGGATTGAGGCTTGGAAGGCTGAGCTCGCATCCCCTGCTCCGACCCGCATCCGGCCCTTCCACAGCGAGGTGGGGGTAGCATGCAAACTCCACACGGACACCGTCAGTGGTCGCCTTGCCCGGAGACAGGCCCTTCGGCCCCTCATCCGTGCTACCCTGGGCTTCCTGCAACACAATCTTGCACTGTTCTGCACTGGATATTGCATTTATTGCGTTTGTCATCACCATATGTACAGTTTGCTCTGGCGGCTGCGTGTGAACAGGCAATTACATCGCCTCCTGGTCGATGTGCAGAACTGCAAACTAATGAAACATCTGGAACACAGTTCTCCTGGGTTGCTGCAGGCTGAAACATCAAACTACTACCCTGTTGAGCCCCGTCAGTCCCACAGCATAGAAACACACAGCCATGCCTATCGAAGCTAGTCCCACATGCCCGTGTCTGGCCCCTAACTCTCTCTGCCTTTCCCACCCATGCCTTTAGAAAGGAGATGGGGAGTAATTTCTTTAGCCAAAGGGTGATGAATCTGTGGAATTCATTGCCACAGACAGCGGTGGAAGCCAAGTCACTGGATATTGTTTAGATTTTGGAGATAGTGCGTGGAAACAGGCCCTTCAGACCACAGTGTTCTCGCTGACCAGTGATCACCCCGTACACTGGCTCCATCCTACAAACATTAGGGACAATTTTACAGAAGCCAATTAACCCTATGAGGCCTGGGCGCTGAGCCTGGATCTGAGGCCAACGGCTGCTGCTGCTCTGGGCACACAAGGAGGGAGAGGAGTGGCAACCTCAAGATCCTTGGGAGGTGAGGAGAAAGAGTGGTGGGATTGAGGGAGTAGTGAGGAAGAGGGGGGAAAGTGGGGGAGGACGGGGAATAGAGGAAGAGGAGGGCAGTGGGGGAGGTCAGGAGGGATAGTGGGGAGATAGTTGGGGGGTAGAGGGATGGGTAGGGGCTAGGGAGGGGAGACGAGTTATGGAGGGAGTGACAGGATAGGGGAAATGATAGGTGAGGGAGGGATTGGGGGAGGGGAGGAGGAGAGGGGAAGAAGAGGGAGAATGAAGAGGGGGTGCTGGGGATGAGGGAAAATGAGCCGCGCCTGACCAGTTGAGGGCTATGGGTGAGTGGTGGAATATTGCGTTTGGGAAAGGGGTGAGTGGTGGAATATTGCGTTGGGGAACGAGTTGCGTTGGGGGTACATGCCTCCCGTGTGGGAGGGACTTAACAGGTCTAGTAGTTCACTAAAATCAGAGAATGGCATTTCTCAACTCGAACAAAGTTTGACAAGTGGCCAAGTGTCCCGAACTGAAACATTGCCCATATATTATTCCACAGGGAAAAGTGGGATAACATTAGCTGCCCCACAATCCACAGGAACTGATCCTGATTCTATAGAACATTGGAAAATGATCACCAATCCGTGCACGATTTCTAGAGCCACTTCCTTAAGTACCCTGCGATGCAGAACATCAGGCCCTGTGGATTTATCATCCTTCAGTCTACCTAACACAATTTCCTGCCTAATGTGAATTTCCTTCAGTTCCCTTGTCACCCTAGATCCCCTGGCCACTAGTACATCAGTGAGTTTGTGTCTTCCTGAGTAATGATAGATCCAAAGTACCTGTTCAACTCATCTACCATTTCCTTGTTCCCCATAATAAATTCACCTGTTTCAGTCTTCAAGGGTTCAACTTTGGTCTTAACTAATTTTAGCCTCTTCACATACCTAAAGAAGCTTTTACTATCCTCCATTATATTCTTGGCTAGCTTACATTCATACCTCATCTTTTCTCTTCCTATTACTTTTTTATTATCTTCTGTTGATCTTTAAAAGTCACGCAATCCTCTTGCTTCCCGCTCATCTTGGCTATCTTGTGCTTCTCTTTTATTTTTATACTGTCCCTGACTGCCCTTGTCAGCCACGGTCGCCTCTTACTCCCCTTGGAATCTTTGGAATGAACTGATCCTGCACTTTCTGCATTATTCCCAGAAATAGACTATAGACAGTAGGTGCAAGAGTAGGCCATTTGGCCCTTCAAGCCAGCACTGGCATTCAATGTGATCATGGCTGATCATCCCCAATCAGCACCCCAATATCGTTCCTGCCTGCTCCCCATAACCCCTGACTGCTATTTTTAAGAGCCATATCTAGCTCTCTTTTGAAAGCATCCAGAGAACCTGCCTCCAGGCAGAAAATTCCACAGACTCACCACTCTCTGTGAGAAGAAGTGTTTCCTCATCTCTGTTCTAAATGGCTTACTCCTTATTCTTAAACTGTGGCCCCTGGTTCTGGACTCCCCCAACATCGGGAGCATGTTTCCTGCCTCTAGTGTATCTAAGCCTTTGACAATCTTATATGTTTCAATGAGATGTTCCTTCTAAACTCCATAATGTACAAGCCCAGCTGCTCCATTCTCTCAGCATATGACAGTCCCGCCATCCTGGGAATTAACCTTGTAAACCTATGCTGCACTCCCTCAATAGCAAGAATGTCCTTCCTCAAATTAGGGGACCAAAACTGCACACAATACTCCAGGTGTGGTCTCACTAGGGCTCTGTACAACTGCAGAAGGACCTCTTCGCTCCTATATTCGATTCCTCTTGTTATAAAGGCCAACATGCCATTCACTCTCTTCACTGCCTGTTGTACCTGCATGCTTACTTTCATAGTCTGATGTACAAGGACCTCCAGATCCCGTTGTACTTCCCCTTTTCTTAACTTGACACCATTTAGATAGTAATCTGCCTTCCTGTTTTTGCTGCCAAAGTGGATAACCTCACATTTATCCGCATTAAACTTCATCTGCCATGCATCTGCCCACTCGCCCAACCTGTCCAAGTCACCATGCATTCTCATAGCATCCTCCTCCCAGTTCCTGCCGTTGCTGCAGTGAGTGAAAACAGAACAAAGGGAATGGAGATCAAGGAAAATGTAGAATAGATTAGTGTTGGATAGATCAATGGGATGCCACCATCGACTCCACAGACAAAAAGGCCCAACAGAGAAGTACTTCTCTGAGAGAGCCAGGGAGACGCTACAGGTCTCTCCGTTGCCGAACCAGCAGGTCCAGGAACAGCTTCTTTCCGGCGGCTGTCACGCTACTCAACAACGTACCTCGGTGACTGCCAATCACCCCCCCCCCCCCCCCCCCCCCCCCCCCCCGGACACTTATTATTATTTATTCAAATCATTTGCTGTGTCGCTCTTCCAGCCAGATGCAAACGTTGTCTCTGTACTGTACACTGACAATGACAATTAAAATTGAATCTGAATCTGACTTCCTGCGGCAGCTGAGAAAACACAATCTGCCACAGGCAATGATGGTCCAGTTTTATACTGCATTCGTAGAGTCTGTCCTCACCTTCTCCATCATGGTCTGTGTATCCACCGTTGCTCCCGCAACACCCGTGCACTCTTGAAACGCTTGCCGCAGTGGGAGCAGCTGCACGTCGGCGTGGGCCCGCTGGTGTCAAGTTGGGCAAGCTGTCCCGCGAGCTGTCAAACGCCTCACCGCAGTACGAGCAATCGTAGGGCTGGCCACTGGTGTGCACCTGCTGGTGAGAGAGGGCGTGCGAGGCCATGGCAAAGCGCTCTCCACACACCGGGCTGGGGATGGGACGGTTGCCGGCGTGCACCCGCTGGTGGGACAGCAGCCTGGTGGAGCAGATGAAGCCCTTGCCGCACTGGGCGCAGGTGTAGGGGCGCTCGCCAGTGTGGGTGCGCTGGTGTTTGAGCAGGTGACTGGACTGGGTGAAGCCCTTGCCGCACTGGGCGCAGGTGTAGGCCCACTTCCCGGTGTGGAGGAACCTGTGCAATTTCAAGCCTGTGGATGACTTGAAGCCTATGCTGCAGGTGAAGGGCCGCGCCCCGACAACCAGGTAAAGCTCCTGCCACAGGTGGAGCAGGCATAAGCAGGGGGGTGGAAGGGGGGGGGGGGTGGGGGGTGGAAGGGGAAGGGAGGGGGGGGGGGTGGAAGGGGAAGGGGGGGGGGTGGGGGGTGGAAGGGGGGGGGGGGGTGGGGGGTGGAAGGGGAGGGGGGGGGAAAGGGGGGAAAGGGGGGGAAGGGGGGAGGGGCAATGGCACCATGACTGCTATCAATTGCCGCTCACGTCCCCATTTCTCCGTCCACAGCAATGCTCCCAAACCCTGCAGGAGCGGAACACAGAGGGTCAACAAGCTGGCAGTAAGGACATTACTAGCACATATTGGGTGCGTTTATGGCGGAGGAAACATTATATAATTCTAGGTGGCACAGTGGTACAGATACTCACCGCCAGAGATCCGAGCTCGATCCTGACTACGGGAGCTGTCTGTGTGGAGTTTGTACATTCTCCCCTTGACCTGCGTGGGTTTTTAATCCGTGTGCTCCAGTTTCCTCCAGAATTCCAAAGACGGTCAGGGTTGTAAAATTGTCCCTAATGTGCGTGGGATAGTGATAGTGTACGGGGTGATCGCTGGTCGGTGCGGACTCCGAGGGCCGAAAGACCTGTTTCCACGCTGCATCTCTAAATTAATCTAAACCGAAGAAGGGTCTTCTTTGGCCCGCAGAGTTACTCCAGCACTTTGTGTCCATCTTCTCCAGAGATGCTGCCTGACTTGCTGAGGTACTCCAGAACTTTGTCCTAGAGTCATAACGATACAACGTGGAAACAGGCCATTGCCCAACTTGTCCACACCGACCAACATGTCCCATCTACACTAGTCCCAGCTGCCCACGCTTGGTCCATATCCCTCCAAACCCGTTCTATCCATGTACCTGTCTAACTGTTTCTTAAACGGTAGGATAGTCCCAGCCTCAACTTGGGCAGCTTGTTCCATACACCCACCACCCTCTGTGTAAAACAGTTGCCCCTCAGATTCCTATTAAATCTTTTCCCTTCACCTTAAACCCATGTCCTTTGGTCCTCGATTCCCCTACTCTGGGGGCAAGATACGTCTACCCGATCTATCCCCCTCATGATTTTGTACACCTCTATAAGATCACCCCCCACGCTGTGCTCCAAGGATTAGAGACCCAGTCGACTCAACCTCTCCCTTTAGCTCACACCCTTTAGACCTTTGAGTCTATCTTCTCCACAGACAAGATAGACAAGACTGCCTGACACTCTTCCCCTGCCCCCCCCCCCCCCCCACTTCAGTGAGGCAGGTCCAGAAGGGGTGAGTGAGGGAGTGGAGGGAGGTGGTGTGTGGGGGACGGGGGGAGTGGGGGGAGGGGGGAGTGGGTGAGTGGGTGAGTTGGGGAGGGGGTGAGTGGGGGGAGGGGGGAGTGGGTGAATGAGGGGGAGTGGGTGAGTGCGGGTGACTGGGGAGGATGGGGGGCGGGGGGAGTGGGAGAGGGGTGAGTGGGGGAGGGGGGGTGGGTGAATGGGGGTGAGTGGGTGAGTGAGTGGGTGGGTGTGGGTGAGAGGATGAGTGGGTGGGTGAGGGGGTGAGTGGGTGGGTGGATGAGTGGGTGGGAGAGTGGGTGAGTGTGAAGGTGTGGGTGGGTGAGTGGGTGAGTGAGGGAGTTGGTGAGTTAGATGGTGGGTGAGTGGGGGAGTGAATGGGTGAGTGGGGGAGGGGTTGGGTGAGGGTGAGTGGGGGAGAGGGTGGGTGAGTGGGTGAATGGGTGAGGGTGGGTGGGTGAGTGGGTGAGGGTGGGTGGGTGAGTGGGTAGTGGATGAGGGGGGAGTGGGTGAGTGAGTGGGTGAGTGAGTGGGTGAGTGAGGGGGTGAGGGTGAGTGTAAGTGGGTGAGGGGTTGAGGCGGTGAGTGGGTGGGTGAGTGGGTGAGTGAGTGGGGGGTGAGTGGTGGTGAGTGGGGGAGGGGGTGAGTGGGTGGGGGTGAGTGGGTGGGTGTGGGGGGTGAGTGGGTGGGTGTGGGGGAGTGGCTGAGTGGGTGAGCGGGTGAGTGGGGGAGGGTTGGCTAAGTGGGTGAATGGGTGTGTGTGGGTGAGGGATGAGTGAGTGGGTGAGTAGGTGGGGTGAGGGGGTGAGTGGGTGGGTGGGAGAGTGGGTGGGTGGGAGAGTGGGTGGGTGGGAGAGTGGGTGGGTGGGAGAGTGGGTGGGTGAGTGAGTGGGTGCGTGAGGGTGTGAGTGGGTGAGTGAGTGAGGGGTGAGTGGGTGAGGGGGTGTGTGTGAGTGTGTGAATGGGTGAGTGTGCGAGTGGGTGAGTGTGTTAGTGGGTTAGTTGGTGAGGGGGTGGGTGAGTGGGTGTGTGTGAGTGTGTGAGTGGGTGGTGGATGAGGGGGTGAGAGTGTGAGTGAGGGGGTGAGGGTGAGTGAGTAGGTGAGTGAGTGGGTGGGTAAGGGGTGAGTGGGTGAGTGAGTGGGTGCGTGAGTAAGTGGGGGTGTGAGTGGATGAGTGGGTGAGTGTGTGTGGGTGTGTGAGTGTGTCAGTGTGTGTGTGTCAGTGTGTGAGTGGGTGGTGGATGAGGGGGTGATTGTGTGAGTGAGGGGGTGAGTGGGTGAGTGAGGGGGTGAGGGTGAGTGTTTGAGTGGGTGAGTAGGTGAGGGGTTGAGGCAGTGAGTGGGTGGGTGAGTGGGTGAGTGAGTGAGGGGTGAACGGGTGAGTGTGTGTGTGTGAGTGGGTGGTGGATGAGGGGGTGAGGGGGTGATTGTGTGAGTGAGGGGGTGAGTGAGAGGGTGAGTACGTGAGGGGTTGAGGCGGTGAGTGGGTGAGGAGGTGTGTGGGTGAGTGGGTGAATGGGGGGAGAGTGGGTGAGGGGGTGGGTGGGTGAGTGAGTGGGTGAGTGAGTGGGGAGAGAGTAAGTGTGTGAGTGAGTGGGTCGGTGAGTGGGTGTGAGTTAGTGGGTGAATTAGTGTGAGTGAGTGGGTGAGTGAGTGGGTGAGTGAGTGGGTGAGTGAGTGGGTGAGGGGGTGAGTGAGTGAGTGGGGAGTGAGTGAGTGAGTGGGGAGAGAGTAAGTGTGTGAGTGAGTGGGCGAGTGAGTGAGTGGGTGAGGGGGTGAGTGGGTGAGTGAGTGGTTGAGTGGGTGAGCGGGGGGGTTGGTTAGAGAGGGAGTGAGTGGGTGAATGGGGGGTGCGTGAGTGGGTGACTGGGGCGTTGTGTGTGTGTGTGGGTGAGTGTGTGAGTTGCTGAGTGGTTGAGGGGGTGAGGAGGTGAGTGGATTAGTGGGGGGGTGTGGGGGAGGGGGTTAGTGGGGGTGAGTGGATGAGTGGGTGATTGTGAGTGTGTGAAGGGGTGAGTGGGTGAGGGGGTGTGTGGGTGAGTGGATGGGTGGGTGGGTGAGGAGGTGGGTGAGTGGGTGAGTGGGGGAGGGGGTGAGTGGGTGGGTGTGGGGGTGAGTGGATGTGGGGGTGAGTGGGTGGGTGTGGGGAAGGGTGGAGGAGTGGTTGAGTGGGTGAGTGGGGGCGTGTGTGGGGGTGAGTGGGGGAGAGGGTGGGTGAGTGGGGGAGGGGTTGGGTGAATGGGTGTGGGTGGGTGGGGGAGGGTGTGGGTGAGTGGGTGGTGGATGAGGGGTTGAGGCGGTGAGTGGGTGGGTGAGTGGGTGGTGGATGAGGGGTTGAGGATGGGTTGAGAGGGTGAGTGTGTGGGTGAGTGAGGGGGTGAGTGGATGAGGGGTGAGGGCGAGGTGGTTGAGGGTGAGTGTGTGGGTGAGTGGATGAGTGAGGGGGTGAGTGGGTGAGTGAGGGAGTTGGTGAGTTAGATGGTGGGTGAGTGGGGGCGTGCGTGGGGGTGAGTGGGGGAGTGAATGGGTGAGTGGGGGAGGGGTTGGGTGAGGGTGAGTGGGGGAGAGGGTGGGTGAGTGGGTGAATGGGTGAGGGTGAGTGGGTAGTGGATGACGGGGGAGTGTGTGAGTGAGTGGGTGAGTGAGGGGGTGAGTGAGGGGGTGAGGGTGAGTGTAAGTGGGTGAGGGGTTGAGGCGGTGAGTGGGTGGGTGAGGGGGTGAGTGGGTGAGTGAGTGGGGGGTGAGTGGTGATGAGTGGGGGAGGGGGTGAGTGGGTGGGGGTGAGTGGGTGGGTGTGGGGGTGAGTGGGTGGGTGTGGGGAAGCGGGTGGGGGAGTGGCTGGGGGAGTGGCTGAGTGGGTGAGCGGGTGAGTGGGGGAGGGTTGGGTAAGTGGGTGAATGGGTGTGGGTGGGTGAGTGAGTGGGTGAGGGATGAGTGAGTGGGTGAGTAGGTGGGGGGGAGTGTGGGGGTGAGTGGGTGAGGGGGTGAGTGGGTGGGTGAGTGAGTGGGTGCGTGAGAGTGTGAGTGAGTGAGTGAGTGAGGGGTGAGTGGGTGAGGGTGTGTGTGAGTGTGTGAATGGGTGAGTGTGCGAGTGGGTGAGTGTGTTAGTGTGTTAGTGGGTTAGTTGGTGAGGGGGTGAGGGGGTGGGTGAGTGAGTGTGTGAGTGGGTGGTGGATGAGGGGGTGAGAGTGTGAGTGAGGGGGTGAGGGTGAGTAGGTGAGTGAGTGGGTGGGTAAGGGGTGAGTGGGTGAGTGGGTGGGTGAGTAAGTGGGGGTGTGAGTGGGTGAGTGTGTGAGTGTGTGTGGGTGTGAGTGTGTGTGTGTCAGTGTGTGAGTGGGTGGTGGATGAGGGGGTGAGGGGGTGATTGTGTGAGTGAGGGGGTGAGTGGGTGAGTGAGGGGGTGAGGGTGAGTGTTTGAGTGGGTGAGTAGGTGAGGGGTTGAGGCAGTGAGTGGGTGAGTGAGTGGGTGCGTGAGGGTGTGAGTGGGTGTGAGGGGGTAAATGGGTGAGTGTGTGTGTGTGTGTGAGTGGGTGGTGGATGAGGGGGTGAGGGGGGTGATTGTATGAGTGAGGGGGTGAGGGTGAGTGGGTGAGTAGGTGAGGGGTTGAGGCGGTGAATGGATGAGGTGTGTGGGTGGGTGAGTGGGTGAATGGGGGGAGAGTGGGTGAGGGGGTGGGTGGGTGAGTGAGTGGGTGAGTGAGTGGGGAGAGAGTAAGTGTGTGAGTGAGTGGGTCGGTGAGTGGGTGTGAGTTAGTGGGTGAATTAGTGGGTGTGGGTGAGTGAGTGTGTGAGTGGGTGAGTGAGTGGGTGAGGGAGTGAGTGGTGAGTGAGTGAGTGAGTGGGGAGAGAGTAAGTGTGTGAGTGAGTGGGTGAGTGGGTGAGTGAGTGGTTGAGTGGGTGAGCGGGGGGGTTGGTTAGAGAGGGAGTGAGTGGGTGAATGGGGGGTGCGTGAGTGTGTGACTGGGGCGTTGTGTGTGTGTGGGTGAGTGTGTGAGTTGCTGAGTGGTTGAGGGGGTGAGGAGGTGAGGAGGTGAGTGGGTGAGTGGGGGGGATGGTTGGAGAGGGAGTGAGTGGGTGAGTGGGGGGGTGTGGGGGAGGGGGTTAGTGGGGGTGAGTGGATGAGTGGGTGAGGGTGAGTGTGTGAAGGGGTGAGTGGGTGAGGGGTTGAGGTGGTGAGTGGGTGAATGGGTGAGGGGGTGTGTGGGTGAGTGGGTGAGTGGGTGGGGAGGTGGGTGAGTGGGGGAGGGGGTGAGTGTGTGGGTGTGGGGGTGAGTGGATGTGGGGGTGAGTGGGTGGGTGTGGGGAAGGGGGTGGAGGAGTGGGTGAGTGGGGGCGTGTGTGGGGGTGAGTGGGGGAGAGGGTGGGTGAGTGGGGGAGGGGTTGGGTGAATGGGTGTGGGTGGGTGAGTGGGTGGGTGGGGGAGGGTGTGGGTGAGTGGGTGGTGGATGAGGGGGTGAGTGTGTGAGGGGTTGAGGCGGTGAGTGGGTGGGTGAGTGGGTGGTGGATGAGGGGTTGAGAGGGTGAGTGTGTGGGTGAGTGGATGAGTGAGGGGGTGAGTGGGTGAGTGAGGGGGTGAGTGGATGAGGGGGTGAGTGGATGAGGGGTAAGGGCTTGAGGTGGTGAGTGAGTGGGTGAGTGAGGGGGTGAGTGGGTGAGTGAGGGGGGTGAGTGTGAGTGTGTGAGTGGGTCAGGGGGTGAGGGGTTGAGGCGGTGAGTGGGTGGGTGAGTGTGAGGGGGTGAGTGGGTGGGTGAGTGGGGCTGAGTGGGGGAGGGGGTGAGTGGGTGGGAGTGGGGGTGAGTGGGTGGGAGTGGGGGTGAGTGGGTGGGAGTGGGGGTGAGTGGGTGGGTGTGGGGGTGAGTGGGTGGGTGTGGGGAAGGGGGTGGGGGAGTGGTTGAGGGTGAGTGGGGGTGAGTGGGGGAGGGTTGGGTGATTGGGTGTGGGTGGGTGAGTGAGTGGGTGAGGGGGTGAGTGAGTGGGTGAGTAGGTGGGGGGAGTGTGGAGTGTGGGGGTGAGTGGGTGGGTGAGTGAGTGGGTGGGTAAGGGGTGAGTGGGTGGGTGAGTGAGTGGGTGGTGGGTGAGGGGGTGAGTGAGGGGGTGAGGGTGAGTGTGTGAGGGGGTGGGTGAGTGAGTGGGTGCGTGAGGGTATTAGTGGGTGAGTGTGTGTGTGTGTGAGGGGGTGAGTGAGGGGGTGAGTGGGTGAGTGAGGGGGTGAGGGGTGGGTGGATGAGTGGGTGGATGAGTGGGTGGGAGAGTGGGTGAGTGTGAAGGTGTGGGTGGGTGAGTGGGTGAGTGAGGGAGTTGGTGAGTTAGATGGTGGGTGAGTGGGGGCGTGCGTGGGGGTGAGTGGGGGAGTGAATGTGTGAGTGGGGGAGGGGTTGGGTGAGGGTGAGTGGGGGAGAGGGTGGGTGAGTGGGTGAATGGGTGAGGGTGGGTGGGTGAGTGGGTAGTGGATGAGGGGGGAGTGTGTGAGTGAGTGGGTGAGTGAGGGGGTGAGGGTGAGTGTAAGTGGGTGAGGGGTTGAGGCGGTGAGTGGGTGGGTGAGGGGGTGAGTGGGTGAGTGAGTGGGGGGTGAGTGGGGGAGGGGGTGAGTGGGTGGGGGTGAGTGGGTGGGTGTGGGGGTGAGTGGGTGGGTGTGGGGAAGGGGGTGGGGGAGTGGCTGAGTGGGTGAGCGGGTGAGTGGGGGAGGGTTGGGTAAGTGGGTGAATGGGTGTGTGTGGGAAGGGGGTGGGGGAGTGGCTGAGTGGGTGAGCGGGTGAGTGGGGGAGGGTTGGGTAAGTGGGTGAATGGGTGTGTGTGGGTGAGTGAGTGGGTGAGGGATGAGTGAGTGGGTGAGTAGGTGGGGGGAGGGGGGAGTGTGGGGGTGAGTGGGTGAGGGGGTGAGTGGGTGGGTGGGAGAGTGGGTGGGTGGGAGAGTGGGTGGGTGGGAGAGTGGGAGAGTGGGTGCGTGAGGGTGTGAGTGGGTGAGTGAGTGAGGGGTGAGTGGGTGAGGGGGTGTGTGTGAGTGTGAATGGGTGAGTGTGCGAGTGGGTGAGTGTGTTAGTGGGTTAGTTGGTGAGGGGGTGAGGGGGGTGGGTGAGTGGGTGTGTGTGAGTGTGTGAGTGGGTGGTGGATGAGGGGGTGAGAGTGTGAGTGTGAGGGTGAGTGAGTAGGTGAGTGAGTGGGTGGGTAAGGGGTGAGTGGGTGAGTGAGTGGGTGTGTGAGTAAGTGGGGGTGTGAGTGGATGAGTGGGTGAGTGTGTGTGGGTGTGTGAGTGTGTCAGTGTGTGTGTGTCAGTGTGTGAGTGGGTGGTGGATGAGGGGGTGATTGTGTGAGTGAGGGGGTGAGTGGGTGAGTGAGGGGGTGAGTGTTTGAGTGGGTGAGTAGGTGAGGGGTTGAGGCAGTGAGTGGGTGAGTGAGTGGGTGAGTGAGTGAGGGGTGAATGGGTGAGTGTGTGTGTGTGAGTGGGTGGTGGATGAGGGGGTGAGTGAGGTGGTGAGGGTGAGGGTGAGTGGGTGAGTAGGTGAGGGGTTGAGTGGGTGAGGAGGTGTGTGGGTGGGTGAGTGGGTGAATGGGGGAGAGTGGGTGAGGGGGTGGGTGGGTGAGTGAGTGGGGAGAGAGTAAGTGTGTGAGTGAGTGGGTCGGTGAGTGGGTGTGAGTTAGTGGGTGAATTAGTGGGTGTGGGTGAGTGATTGGGTGAGTGAGTGTGTGAGTGGGTGAGTGAGTGGGTGAGGGGGTGAGTGAGTGAGTGGGGAGAGAGTAAGTGTGTGAGTGAGTGGGCGAGTGGGTGAGTGGGTGAGTGAGTGGTTGAGTGGGTGAGCGGGGGGGTTGGTTAGAGAGGGAGTGAGTGGGTGAATGGGGGGTGCGTGAGTGGGTGACTGGGGCGTTGTGTGGGTGAGTTGCTGAGTGGTTGAGGGCGTGAGGAGGTGAGTGGATGAGTGGGTGAGTGGGGGGGATGGTTGGAGAGTGGGTGAGTGGGGGGGTGTGGGGGAGGGGGTTAGTGGGGGTGAGTGGATGAGTGGGTGAGAGTGAGTGTGTGAAGGGGTGAGTGGGTGAGGGGTTGAGGTGGTGAGTGGGTGAATGGGTGAGGGGGTGTGTGGGTGAGTGGGTGAGTGGATGGGTGGGTGGGTGAGTGGGTGAGGAGGTGGGTGAGTGGGGGAGGGGGTGAGTGTGTGGGTGTGGGGGTGAGTGGATGTGGGGGTGAGTGGGTGGGTGTGGTGGAGGAGTGGTTGAGTGGGTGAGTGGGGGCGTGTGTGGGGGTGAGTGGGGGAGAGGGTGGGTGAGTGGGGGAGGGGTTGGGTGAATGGGTGTGGGTGGGTGAGTGGGTGGGTGAGTGGGTGGGTGGGGGAGGGTGTGGGTGAGTGGGTGGTGGATGAGGGGGTGAGTGTGTGAGGGGTTGAGGCGGTGAGTGGGTGGGTGAGTGGGTGGTGGATGAGGGGTTGAGAGGGTGAGTGTGTGGGTGAGTGGATGAGTGAGGGGGTGAGTGGGTGAGTGAGGGGGTGAGTGGGTGAGGGGGTGAGTGGATGAGGGGTGAGGGCTTGAGGTGGTGAGTGAGTGGGTGAGTGAGGGTGTGAGTGGGTCAGGGGGTGAGGGGTTGAGGCGGTGAGTGGGTGGGTGAGTGTGAGGGGGTGAGTGGGTGGGTGAGTGGGGCTGAGTGGGGGAGGGGGTGAGTGGGTGGGAGTGGGGGTGAGTGGGTGGGTGTGGGGGTGAGTGGGTGGGTGTGGGGGTGAGTGGGTGGGTGTGGGGGTGAGTGGGTGGGTGTGGGGGTGAGTGGGTGGGTGTGGGGGTGAGTGGGTGGGTGTGGGGAAGGGGGTGGGGAAGTGGTTGGGGGTGAGTGGGTGAGTGGGTGAGGGGGTGAGTGAGTGGGTGAGTAGGTGGGGGGAGTGTGGGGGTGAGTGGGTGGGTGAGTGAGTGGGTGGGTAAGGGGTGAGTGGGTGGGTGAGTGAGTGGGTGGTGGGTGAGGGGGTGAGAGTGTGAGTGAGGGGGTGAGGGTGAGTGGGTGAGGGGGTGGGTGAGTGAGTGGGTGCGTGAGGGTATTAGAGGGTGGGTGTGTGTGTGTGAGTGGGTGGTGGATGAGGGGGTGAGTGGGTGAGTGGGTGAGTGAGGGGGTGAGGGTGAGTGTTTGAGTGGATGAGTGGGTGAGTAGGTGAGGGGTTGAGGCGGTGAGTGGGTGAGGAGGTGTGTGGGTGGGTGAGTGGGTGAATGGGGGGTAAGGGGGTGAGTGGGTGGGTGAGTGAGTGGGTGAGTGAGTAGGTGAGTGAGTGAGTGAGTGAGTGGGGAGAGAGAGTAAGTGTGTGAGTGAGTGGGTCGGTGAGTGGGCGTGAGTTAGTGGGTGAATGAGTGGGTGAGTGAGTGGGTGAGTGAGTGTGAGTGAGTGAGGGGGTGAGGGAGTGAGTGAGTCAGTGGGGAGAGAGTAAGTGTGTGAGTGAGTGGGTGAGTGAGTGTGTGAGTGAGTGGGTGGGTGAGTGAGGGGGTGAGTGGGTGAGTGAGTGGTTGAGTGGGGGGGTTGGTTGGAGAGGGAGTGAGGGGGTGAGTGAGGGGGTGAGTGAGGGGGTGAGTGGGTGGGTGAGGGGGTGAGTGAGTGGGTGAGGAGGTGTGTGGGTGGGTGAGTGGGTGAATGGGAGGTGAGGGGGTGGGTGAGTGAGTGAGTGGGTGAGTGAGTGGGTGAGTGAGTAGGTGAGTGAGTGAGTGAGTGAGTGGGGAGAGAGAGTAAGTGTGTGAGTGAGTGGGTCGGTGAGTGGGTGTGAGTTAGTGGGTGAATGAGTGGGTGAGTGAGTGAGTGAGTGTGTGAGTGAGTGGGTGGGTGAGTGAGGGGGTGAGGGAGTGAGTGAGTCAGTGGGGAGAGAGTAAGTGTGTGAGTGAGTGGGTGAGTGAGTGGGTGAGTGAGTGGGTGGGTGAGTGAGTGGTTGAGTGGGTGAGTGGGGGGGTTGGTTGGAGAGGGAGTGAGGAGGTGAGTGAGGGGGTGAGTGGGTGGGTGAGGGGGTGAGTGAGTGGGGGGGTTGGTTGGAAAGGGAGTGAGTGGGGGGGTGAGTGGGTGCGTGAGTGAGTGAGTGAGTGGGTGAGTGAGTGGGTGGGTGAGTGAGGGGGTGAGTGGGTGAGTGAGTGGGTGAGTGGGGGGGGTTGGTTGGAGAGGGAGTGAGTGAGGGAGTGAGTGGTGGGGTGAGTGGGTGCGTGAGTGGGTGTGTGAGTGAATGGGTGGGTGAGTGGGGTCAGTGGGTGGGTGAGGGGGTGAGTGAGTGTGTGAATGTGTGGGTGAGTGAGGGTGGGTGGTTGGGTGAGTGTGGGGGTGAGGGGGTCACCTCATCGAGCCCCGGCGCCATGACATCTTCCCGCCCGCCCAGCGCCGTGACGTCAGACAGCCCCGCCCCGCCCGGCGCCATGACATCATCCATCCCGCCCGCCCAGCGCCGTGGCGTCAGACAGCCCCGCCCAGCGCCATGGCATCATCCATCCCGCCCGCCCAGCGCCGTGACGTCACCGCCGCGGGAGCAAGACGCTGCAAGATGTCGGATTTATAAAATGGCGGCGGTGGCGACAAGATGCCGGAGTGACGCAGCGGCTCAGACCAGCGGCGGCGGCGGCGGCGGAGAGGGAGTGAAGCGACTGCAGCGGCGTTTCTGGTCGAATGAAGGTAGTAGACACACTGAATACAGCGGTGCAGACAGACAGACAGTAGATTCGTCAAATAGTAGCAATGTTACAACATTTTGAGATTTTAAAAATCAAGTCTGCAATTTATCGCATCAGATAAAGCATACAAATAAGTTTAATTTGACACCTAATTCACTTTCATATCTTCAGTATTAAAAAAGTTAGGGCCATTTTCATACTCGGAAATTAGCATCTTGCTTCCCATTGCTTTTCCTGACCAGTCTGAAGAAGGGTCTCGACCCGAAACGTCGCCTATCTCCTTCGCTCCTTAGATGCTGGAGTTTCTCCAGCTTTTTGTGTCCCCCTCGATTCTCCAGCATCTGCAGTTCCTTCTTTAACATCCTATTGCTTTTCTATTGACTTGTCACAAAAGTTGTGATCGAGAACGGTCAAAAGCCCATAACTTTCTTAAAAATTAAGAGAACTGAAAGAAATTTTCAGTTATTATAGATTGAAGCATTCTGAAACAAATATGAAACAATCTTACTCGGATGACCTGAAATTAAAGCATATAATTAGCTAGATACCCAATTGTAGCCAATTACAAAATTCAATTACTAGATCTAAACATCTATCCATTTCTTAAGAAAAAATTAAAACAAAATTTAAAGCCTAAGTGTCCAATTAACAGCCACACAATAATTCACAATATAACAGGATTTTTAAATCTAATTGTCATTGATTTATAGGCCAAATTGAAGGAATTCTGTGTTTAATGCTTGTAAATTAATGGGCATTTTAAACAGCTTGTGAGTGGGATTTTCTGGAACGCGATGTATTGGAACTTTGTGGTTGCGGTGAATTTAAACCCAATATCAGCACAAAAAATTCTGCCGGATCGTATGTGGACTAAATCACCGTTTCGCAACATGAAATATTGATTAAAGTCCCCTAAAAAAGGAAGTTTATATGTAAAAATAAACAGCTTTCACTTACCTGTCCCTTACGTAAAATTGGTCCCCGTTGTTGGTGTTCACGGCATTAGGATCTAATTTTTATTTTACTGCAGTGATGAAGTAGTCTGGCTATTTATTTTAAAAAAAAGGACTTGCTGGCAGTCGGAACGCATATCCAGAAATAGATCGCACTCTGACAACAGAAAGCTCCGGATCGGCAAGGGGAAAACCACGTTTTAACCCCGCCCCCCCCCCAGCGGCAGAGCTGCAGCACCGCTAAAGGTAAGTTTTGTAACATACCTACATTGACTTAACACAAAATATGTGATGTAGGACAGTCAAAAGCCCATAACTTTCTTAAAAATTAAGAGAACTCAATGAAATTTTCAGTTATTATAGATTGCAGCGTTCTGAAACAAATATGAAACAATCTTACTTGGATGACCTGAAATTAAAGCATATAATTAGTTAGTTATCTAATTGTAGCTTATTACAAAATTCAATTACTAGATCTAAACATCTATCCATTTCTTAAGAAATTATCAACATTTTTAAATTGCCTAAGTGACCAAATAACATTCACACAATAATCCACAATATAACCATATAACAATTACAGCACGCAACAGGCCCTCTCGGCCCTTCCAGTCCATGCCGACCATTTATTTTCCCCTAGTCCCATTTAACTACACTCAGACCATACCCCTCCATTCCCTTCCCGTCCATATACCTATCCACTTTACTTTTAAATGTTAAAATTGATCCTGCCTCCATCACTTCTGCTGGAAGATCATTCCACACAGCCACCACTCTCTGAGTAAAGAAGTTCCCCCTCATGTTACCCCTAAACTTCTGCCCCTTAATTCTCATGTCATGCCCTCTTGTTTGAATCTTCCCTACCCTCAATGGGAAAAGCTTATCCATGTCAACTCTGTCTATCCCTTTCATCATTTTAAAGACCTCAATCAGTCCCCCCTTAACCTTCTGCGCTCCAAAGAATAAAGACCTAACTTGTTCAACCTTTCTCTGTAACTTAGTTGCTGGAACCCAGGCAACATTCTAGTAAATCCCCGCTGTACTCTCTCTATTTTGTTGACATCCTTCCTGTAATTAGGCGACCAAAATTGTACACCATACTCCAGAATTGGTCTTAAGGACAAAGGACCAAGGAAATTTATTGTCACATGCACCAATTGGTGTAGTGAAATTTGCCTTGCCATGCAACACATAGATAAAGATAGGACATAACATTAAAGAATTTAACATAAACATAAAAAACATCCCCCCACAATCGTTCCCATTATGAGGGAAGGCACAAAGTTCAGACCCCATCCCCAGTTCACCCATAGTCAGGCCTATTGAGGCCCCAACAGTCGCCACTACGGGGGCCGATGTTCCAGGCCCTTCTTCGCCGGGTGATGGTGCTCCGGCGACAGGAGAACCCTCTCAGCGGCTCAGGGTGCCTGTGTCGGCCGCTTCCTTGCAGGAGACCGCGGCTTCCGACGCCAACAGGCCGCGCTGGATTTAGCTCCACAACTGGTGATCTCGCCGAGAGATCCCAGGCTCCTGATTTAAATTTCAGCGCCAGCCGCCCCGCCAATGCTTTGTACAATTGCTTACCAATGTTATGTACAATTTTAACATTACTTCCCTACTCCTATATTCAATGCTCTGATTTATAAAGGCCAGCACACCAAAAGCTTTCTTGACCACCCGGTCTACATGCGATTCCACCTTCAGGGAACTATGCACAGTTATTCCTAGATCCCTCTTTTCCACAGCATTCCTCAATTCCCTACCATTTGCCATGTATGTCCTATTTTGATTTGTCCTGCCAAGATGTAGCACTTCACACTTATCAGCATTAAACTCCATCTGCGATCTTTCAGCCTACATTTCCAAATGGCCCAAATCTCTCTGTAGACTTTGAAAATCTACTTCATTATCCACAACACCACCTATCTTAGTATCATCTGCATACTTACTTATCCAATTTTCCACCCCATCATCCAGATCATTGATGTACATGACAAACAACAGTGAACCCAACACAGATCCCTGAGGCACCCCACTGGTCACCGGCTTCCATCCTGACAAACAGCCATCCACCATTACTCTCTGACATCTCCCATTTAGCCACTGTTGAATCCATCTTGCTACTCCTCCATTAACACCCAAAGATTGAACCTTCTTAACCAACCTTCCATGGGGAACCTTGTCAAAGGCCTTACTGAAATCTATATAGACAACATCCACTGCTTTACCCTCATCAATTTCCCTAGTAACCTCTTCAAAAAATTCAAGAAGGTTTGTCAAACATGACCTCCCAGGCACATATCCATGTTGACTGTTCCTGATCAGACCCTGTTTATCCAGATGCTTATATATATTATCTCTAAGTATCCTTTCTATTAATTTGCCCACCACTGACGTCAAACTAACCGGTCTGTAATTGCTAGGTTTATTCTTTGAACCCTTTTTAAACAATGGAACAACATGTGCAGTACGCCAATCCTCCGGCACTATTCCCGTTTCTAATGACATTTGAAATATTTCTGTCATAGCTCCTGCTATTTCTACACTAACTTCCCTCAATGTCCTGGGGAATATCCTGTCAGGACCTGGATTTTTATCCACTTTTATATTTTTCAAAAGTGTCAGTACTTCCTCCTCTTTGAATCTCATAGTTTCCATCGCTACTCTACTTTTTTCCCTTACCTCACAGAGTTCAATATCCTTCTCCTTGGTGAATACCGAAGAAAATAAATTGTTCAATATCTCCCCCCATCTCTTTTGGGTCTGCAGATAGCTGTCCATTCTGGCTCTCTAATGGTCCAATTTTATCCCTCGTTATCCCTTTGCTATTAATATAGCTGTAGAAACCCTTTGGATAACATGATTTTTAAATCTAATTTTGATGAATTTATAGGCCAAATGAAAGGAATTTAGTGTTCAATGCCTGTAAATTAATGGCCATTTATATCAACTTGCGAGTGGGTTTTAGTGGAATGCGGTGGATTGGAACGTTGCGGTTTGCGGTGAAGTCGGTATGAAAAATACTGGCGGTTCATACATTTTTTTTTGTCCCCTTTTCGCAACATGAAAATTTGATTAAATGCTTCCTAAGAGCCACGTTTTTATGTAAAAATAAACTGTGTACCTTCTTTTATCGCCTATGTTAGGTCCGTTCTGCTGTCAGCGTTCAGAGCTTTAGAAGATGATTTTTAAACTTCTCTAGTTAATAAATAATCTAGCGTAGTTTAAAAATAGCTTCAGGAATGAAATGTCGGAGCGATTTCTCTTTAGCGACGAAATCGCCCGACATGGATCGATTTGGACTGTCTAGGGAAAAACGGCATTTTAAACCTCTGAAAGGCGCTAAAGTCACGCACACGGGGAACGGCACAACTGCAGCGCCGCTAAAGGTAGGTATTGTAAAATACCTACAAATAGTGATCGAGTGTTAAAGAAGAAACGACAGATGCTGGAGAATCGAGGGTTACACAAAAAGCTGGAGAAACTCAGCGGGTGCAGCAGCATCTAAGGAGCGAAGGAGATAGGCGCCGTTTCGGGTTGAGACCCTACTTAAGACTGGTCAGGGATCAGGGAAACGAGAGATATAGACAGTGATGTGGAGAGATAAAGAACAATGAATGAAAGATACGCAAAAAAGTATTGATGATAAAGGAAACAGGCCATTGTAAGCTGTTTGTGGTGTGAAAATGAGAAGCTAGTGCGACTGGGGTGGGGGGGGGGGAGATGGAGAAGGAATGTCAGGGCCCGAGTCTGTGTGCAAACAAAAACAACTGCCTGGCCCTTCATTCACCTCACTTCAGGCCCTTTCAAGTTTCAAGATTCAATTTATTCATCACTTCACCAATGAAGGTGCAGTGCAAAGAATGATTGAATGAATAATTTTATTTGGCCAAGTCTGTTCACATACAAGGAATTTGCCTCGGTGCTCCGCCCGCTCGCGAGTAACAACACGACACACAGTAACAATTAAAGGGCCTGTCCCACTTGGCCATCATTTGCGCGTCACGCAGATGGCGCGCAAAGATTTTGTACGTCACTGCCTATGTCATTGCACACCATGCGTGCGTAATAATAATAATAATACATTTTATTTCTGGGCGCCTTTCAGGACTCACAAGCACACCCTACAATTAAAACAAGCATAATGCGCACATGATGTGTAAATGATGTTGCGTAAATGACAGCCAAGTGGGACAGGCCCTTAAGGATGACACATGAAACATTGGGCATTTGAGTTACCAAGGGTGAAGGCCATTTGGAACGGAGATGAGGAAACACGTTTTCTGCCAGAGAGTTGTGAATCTGGAATTCTCTGCCTCAGAAGGCAGTGGGGGCCGATTCTCTGGATGCTTTCAAGGGGAAATTGGACAGAGCTCTTAAAGATAGTGGATTTAGGGAATATGTGGAGAAAGCAGGAACGGGGTACTGATTCTGAGTGATCAGCCATGATGACATTTCATGGCAGTGCTGGCTCGAAGGGCCGAATGGCCCATTCCTTCACCTATTGTCTATCGCCCTGAACACTGCACAACCAACCTCAGCAGTTTCTGTCTGCAGCAAACTGTGTTTCATTGCACCCCGACTTTGGCAGTTTGAACGTGTTACTCATTAATTAATTGTGTTATTATATAATACATAGTCGTTTACCCAGATTAGGGGAATCAAGAACTAGATGACATTGGTTTACGGTGAGAGGGGAAATATTTCAAGTTATATGTGGCAGAAAAGTGGTACTGATTGTGGATGATCCGCCATGATCACAGTGACTGGCAGTGCTAGCTTGAAGGGCCGAATGGCCTACTCCTGCACCTATTGTCTATAAAAATGCTGGAGAAACTCAGCAGGTGAGGCAGCATCTATGGAGGGAAGGAATGGGTGACTGGTCCTCCACGGGTCGCCCTGCCCGGAGACAGGCCCTTCGGCCTCTCTTGTCTGTGCTACCCCGGGCTTTCTGCAACACAATCTTCCACTGTTTTGCACTGGATATTGCATTTAGAGAGAGGGGATGTAAGGGTTACTTGAAATTAGAGAAGTCAATATTCATATTGCAATCAATAATAGAGAGGTATGTTGTTGGATAGTTAACTAAAATCAGAAAATGACATTTCGCAAGTCGAACAAAGTTTGACAAGTAGCCAAGTGTCCCGACCTGAAACAGTGCTCATATTTTATCCCCAGCACTTTATGCCTGTCTTTGGCACACACAAGGAACTGCAGATGCTGGTTCACACACAAAAAGGCACAAGGTGCTGGAGGCAGCTTCTGTGGAGAACATGGATAGGTGACGTTTCACAGAGTGCTGGAGTAACTCAACGGCTCAGGCAGCATCTCTGGTCAACGTGGATAGGCGATGTTTCAGTTCTGAAGATGGGTCGTGACCCAACAAATATCCCCTGTCCATGTTCTCCACAGACAGACACAAAATGCTGGAGTAACTCAGCGGGACAGGCAGTATCTCTGGAGTGAAGGAACCTTCTTCAGACTGAGAGTCACAGGAAAGGGAGACACAGATGAGGAAGTGTAAGGTGTTACTCCAGCACATAGTATAATCTGAATGGTGTGAGGTTAGCACAATGGGGAGTACAACGAGACCTGGGTGTCTTTGTGCATCAGTCACAGAAAGTAAGCATGCAGGCACAGCAGTCAGTGAAGAAAGCTAATGGCATGTTGACCTTCATAGCCAGAGCAGTTGAGTGCAGCTTTGGTCTCCAAATTTGAGGAAGGACATTCTTGCTATTGAGGGTGTGCAGCTTAGGTTCACCCGGATGGCGGAACTGACATATGATGAAAGAATGGGTCGACTAGGCTTGTATGCATTGGAATTTAGAAGGATGAGCGAGAATTTCACAGCAACATGTAATGTTATTAAGGCATTGGGCAGGGAAGATGCAGGAAAAATGTTCCACATGTTGGGGAAGTCGAGAACCAGGGACCACAGTTTAAGAATAAGGGGTAGGCCATTTAGCACTGAGATGTTGAAAATCTTTTTCACCCTGAGCATTGTGAATCTGTGGAATTATCTGCCACAGAAGGCAGTGGAGGCCAATTCACTAGATGTTTTCAAGAGACAGTTAGATTTAGCTCTTATGGGGTAAAAGCCAGAACAGGGTACTGATTGTGAATTATCAGCCAGGATCATATGGATCAGGCTCGAATGGCCAAATGGCCTACTCCTGCACCTTTTGTCTATGTATCTCAGGGCTCGAAATTAACGGTTGCCTGGGTGCCAATGGAGAGCTAAAATCCTGCCGGGCAACCTAAGAGCCATGCCATTTTGCCGGCTTGGCTAGCACCCAGGACACCTATCATTCAACTCTGAGCGGGCCCCCCTCTCTATCTCGCTGTCTGTCACTCTCCGTCTCCGCCCGCTATCCATATCCAGGCCGCCAGGTCTCCGCTCGCTCCTCATCCGCTGGCACGGCCGGTCATCTCGCACATGCACACTGCCATGGCCTGCACATCCTCCCCCTGCACATGCGCACAACAACGGCCAGCACATCATCGGCTGTGGTTGTGTGCATGTGCCGCCCTGTACATGCGCACTGCCACGGCAACTGTCAGGCACTTTCTCCCTCCCTTTGCATTGTGGGTGATCTGGCCGCCATTGCTGTCCAGTCGCCTCGACCACTGAAAACCAACACAGAATCACTCCCTGGAGCTGGAGTAACTCCTGCGTCGTGGTTTCCTGGTCCTCCAAAAATATTCCAAATGGGATTTAAACTGTAATGGACCCACCACCACCAAACTCCAAACTCCGAAACATAACAGCCTATTGCACTTTATGTGTTTATTTATTGTGTATATATATGGTCTATGGTGTATAGACTCACTGAACTTTTATATCCTATTCTGTATTATGTTTACATATTCTGTTGTGCTTCAGCAAGCAAGAATTTCATTGTCCTATCTGGGACACATGACAAAACTCCCTTGACTTAAGCAAAAAAGTGTTCTTGGGGGAAAAAAGAGCTACCTTCATTTAGTTGTGTCTGGTCGGGTAACTATGGTAGAGTGAAGACTATTCCATGCTTTAATTGTGCGGGGGAGCTCCATGGAGCAGCCAACATCTCTGGCTAGAAGAAATTGGGTGACATTTCGGGTAGAGACCCTTCTTTAGATTTGCTATAGTTTTAGTGTTATTAGTTTAATTTAAAGATACAGCGGGGAAACAGGCCCTTCGGCCCACCGAGTCCACGCCGGCCACCGATCACCCGTACACTAGTTCTATCCCACACATTAGCGACGGAAGTCAAGAGTGTTTTATTCTCTTACGTCCCAGTTAGAACAATCACATCCTTACTTGCAGCAGCACAACAGAATATGTAAACATAGTACTCTGTAAACAATGTTATAAACGAGAAAACAAAACAGTGTGTGTATATGTGTGTGTGTATATATATATATATATAATACGTGTGTGTGTGTATAATATATATACCCACACACACACACACATACAATTTCCCTCCTGGGATTAATAAGGTTCTATCGTATAGTATCATGTGTATAGGAAGGAACTGCAGATGCTGGATTAAACTGAAGATAGACACAAAAAGCTGGAGTAACTCAACAGAATCGCTGGACAAAAGGAAAATATTACGTTTTCAGTTGGGTCTGAAAAAGGTTCCTGCACACCATTGGAATGTGGAAGGAAACAAGAGCACCCGGAGAAAACCCATGCGATCAAAGGGAAAAGGAGCAAACTCCATACAGACAGCACCATATTCAGGATCAATTCTGGGACTCTGGCAATTTTAGGCAGCAACTTTATGGCCAATGTACTGCCCATAGTCTTGAACTGAATTAAAACATACAGTAACTGTAAAGGGGGACATAGCGTCACTTAGCAATTTAAGAATGAAATGGATAGTTTTTATTTTAGTAACCAAAGTTATCAACGTATAATTTTTTGTGTATTGGAAAACAAAATATAGTGGCACAGCTGGTAGACTTGCTGCCTCACACGCCAGAGATCTGTGTTCGATCCTGTCCTCGGGCACTGTTTTTGTTGAATTTGCACATTCTCCCTGTAAGCGTGTGGGTTTCCTCCCACATTGCAAAGATACATTGGCTTTGTAGGTTAACTATTTCGAAGTGAGTGTAGGTGTTGTGTGAAGCAATCGCCAAGCCTGTGCTTGGTTTCACCGAGGTTGATCATGTGCTGAATAATCCAACCACATTTTTGTTTGGAAGTGGAAAGAAATAATATTAATTACATCCATTGCAATGTATAAGATGAGATGCAGTATTATAATGTTGCTGCATGTCATTGTAGTATATGTAATGTCTTGATTGGTGAATATGTTTGTGACTTTATATGAAGTAGGAGTAATGTGTGATTGCTTCATTGACCATAATTCCGACTGATAACTATGCACTTTGTCCGAGCACATTATCGCATGCGCCGTGCAAGGTGTCTTAAATTCAAGTTTCAAGAGTTTATTGTCATGTGTCCCAAATAGGACAATGAAATTCTTGCTTTGCTTCAGCACAGCAGAATATAGAAGGCATGAATACAGAACAGACCAGTGTGTCCATATACCATTATATAAATATATACACACATGAATAATTAAAACCGATGAAGTGCAAATAAATAGATACTGGGCTACTAATGTTCAGAGTTTTGTTTGAGGAGTTTAATAGCCTGATGGCCGTGGGGTAGAAGCTGTTTCTGAACCTGGACGTTTCAGTCTTCAGGCTCCTGTACCTTCTGCCTGAAGTCAAGTCAAAGCACATTTATTTATAAAGCACATTCAAAAAACAACTCTCGTTGGCCAAAGTGCTTTACATTTGTATAAGAATAGTATAACAAACAAAGTGCATACATATAGCCCTCGCTCAGAGGACGTCAAGAAAGGCGTGGGAGTACAGATGGGTTTTCAGTCTCGACTTAAAGGAGTCGATGGAGAGGGCAGTTCTGATGGGAAGAGGGATGCTGTTCCACAATCTAGGAGCTGCAACCGCAAAGGCATGGTCGGTCACCCCTGAGCTTATGCGTGGGATATTCAGCAACCCCAAGTCGGCCAATCTGAGGGAGCTGGAGGCGGTGTGGTGGGTGACCAGACTTTTAATGTAGGTGGGGCAAGCCGGTTAAGGGCTTTGTAGACATGAAGGAGGATCTTGAAATGTATTCGGAACCGCACAGGGAGCCAGTGGAGGGAGGCCAGGATCGGGGTCATGTGGTCCCTTTTTCGGGTGCCCGTCAGGAGTCTGGCTGCGGCGTTTTGGACCAGTTGCAGGTGGGACAGGGAAGATTGGCTGATGCCAGTGTAAAGGGAGTTGCAGTAATCTAGGTGGGAGGAGATAAATGTATGGATGATCTTTTCGAGGTAATCAAATTGGAGGAATTGTTTCATTTTAGCTATCATCAGAAGCTGAAAGAAGCTAGCTTTTACCACGGCATTGACTTGCTTGTCAAATTTCAGTGCTGAGTCAAATATCATGCCATGGTTTTTGACATGAGGTTTGAGCGGGCAAGGCTTCCAAGGCTGCCTGCTATCATTTTGAATGAGTCCGAGGGGCCGAGAAGGAAGACCTCAGACTTACTCTCGTTTAGTTAACGGGGAGATGAGTGTGTAGCCAGGATGGTGTGGGTCCTTTTTGCGGCAGCTGCTGTGATTGTGTCTCCCCCCCCCCCCCCCCCCCCCCCACCACGTGGTGTTGGAGCTGCGGCCGGCCGCGCAGTGGCAAGGGGGAACGATAGGTGGCTCCGATTGGCGGAGGGCGCTGTCTGTCCGAGGGGTGGGGCTACTGCTTGACCCATAGGACACGACTGATTGGTCGGACGCCAGGAGGGTGCGGTACCTGTTCCTATGTGACGTCGGCCCGTTGGGGGCTGGATGTGCTCCCATTGGCTGCTGGCCCTGCCCATCAGTGGGGCCGAGGGATGGGGGCGGTCTCACCAGTCACGTGAGACGGGCCGACCGGACGAGGCCTCCGCTCATCACCGGGGCTCAGGTGGGGATAGCCACCGCCGATCGGCTCTGCGTCCTTGCCCCACGCCCTCCTCCCTGTGTAGTACCCCCTGTTGGTTGAAAGCCGCGGTGCAGCACCAATGGTCCTCCCTTGGATTGGCGGTGACATCAGGACGCAGGTTGTAGGGCGGACGGCGCTGGTTGGGCGGATGTCACGACGCAGGGCGAGCGGCTTGATGCGTTTCCCAGGTACTCTGCATCCCCCGGGTCTTTGTGGCGTCCTTCACCCCCCCCCCCCCCCCCCCACCACCCCCCTTCCCCCTCTTCAAGCACCAGTAACATTCAAGCGTTAGTAATGTCCTGTTTGCCAACTTGGTGACCTCTGTGTTCCCCTCCTGCAGGGTTTAGGAACCGTTGCTGAGGACGGAGAGACGGGGACGTGAGCAGCCATTGAGGGCAGCCAGGGTGCCAGTGAGCTCCCCGGTGTACGGGCTGAGCTTCGAGGGGCTGAGCTTCAGTGGAGGACCATATGGCAGGGCAGAACAAGGAGAAGCGTTATAAGTGCGATGTATGCAGCAAGGCCTGGCAGAGCCTGAGCAAGCTGGAGATCCACCGGCGGGTGCACACGGGAGAACGCCCCTTCGACTGTTCGGAGTGCGGCAAGAAATTCAACCTCTACGCCCACCTGCTGCGGCACTACCAAGTGCACTCCGGCGAGAAGCCCTTCACCTGCTCCGACTGCGGCAAGGGTTTCACAACGACGAATGAACTGAAGATCCACCGGCGGGTACACACGGGCGAGAAGCCCTTTGGCTGCTCCGACTGCAGTAAGAGCTTCAAGACGGCGAATGAGCTGAAGACCCACCGGCGGGTGCACACGGGTGAGAAGCCCTTCAGCTGCTCCGACTGCAGCAAGAGCTTCAAGAGGTTGAATGAGCTGAAAATCCACCGGCAGGTGCACACGGGCGAGAAACCTTATGGCTGCTCTGACTGCGACAAAAGCTTTGCCCAGTCGTCGGGACTACAGCAGCACCGGCGGGTGCACAGCAGTGAGCGGCCCTTCACCTGCTCCGACTGCAGCAAAGGCTTCAAGTCGTCCATGGACCTGAAGGTGCACAGGCGCCTACACACTGGGGAGCGGCCCTACATCTGCAGCAACTGCGGCAAGGGCTTCACCCGCTCCAAAACACTGCTGCAGCACCAGCGCACCCACACTGACGAGCGTCCCTACTCCTGCACCCTGTGCGGCAAGGGCTTCACCCGCTCCAACCGCCTGCTGTCCCACCAGCTGGTGCACACCGGCGACCGACCCATCCCCAGGCCCTTTGGCTGCTCCGACTGCGGCAAGAGCTTCAAGAGGGCGCATCAGCTGAAGATCCACGGGCGGGTGCACACGGGCGAGAAGCCCTATGGCTGCTCCAGCTGTGGCAAGAGCTTTGCCCGGTTGTCAGGACTGCAGGTGCATTGGTGGGTGCACCGCAGTGAGCGGCCCTTCACGTGCACCGACTGCGGCAAAGGCTTCAAGTTTTCCACGAGCCTGAAGGTCCACAGGCGCCTGCACACCGGGGAGCAACCCTACACCTGCAGTGACTGCAGCAAGTGTTTCGCCTACTACACCAGCCTGCTGCACCACCAGCGCACCCACACCGGGGAGCGCCCCCCTAAATCTGCGCCCTGAGCGGCAAGGGCTCACCCACTCCACCATGAAAGAGCTAATAGTCAAATCTAATAGTCAAATCTAAAATGGAGTCGTTCTTCTACAAAAGCATGGACTGGTAGAACAAAAGAATGGCTCGGTGCCAAGTCTGAATGACTTTGGAAATTATATGGAACACAATATGGAGGACAGGTTGTCTTTTCAATAAAGACATTAAGATGGCAGCCTGCAGTAATAACATGTGCTTCATTCAAGGCCATAAAGAAGCCAAATTTTAGGAAAATAGAGAACACTCCAGAGATAAGTAATAACTTGTTATTGGATGAACTTGGATAAAGGATTTGAGTATAGGAGCAGGGAGGTTCTACTTCAGTTGTCTCGGGTCTTGGTGAGACCACACCTGGAGTATTGTGTACAGTCCTGGTCTCCAAATCTGAGGAAGGACTTTATTGCCATAGAGGGAGTGCAGAGAAGGTTCACCAGACTGATTCCTGGGATGTCAGGCCTGTCTTATGAACAAAGACTGCATAGACTCGGTTTATACTCTTTAGAATTTAGGAGGTTGAGAGGGGATCTTATAGAAACTTACAAAATTCTTAAGGGGTTGGACAGGCTAGATGCAGGAAGATTGTTCCCGATGTTGGGGAGGTCCAGGACAAGGGGTCACAGCTTAAGGATAAGGGGGAAATCCTTTAGGACCGAGATGAGAAGGACCTTTTTCACACAGAGAGTGGTGGGTCTCTGGAACTCTCTGCCACAGAGGGTAGTTGAGGCCAGTTCATTGGCTATATTTAAGAGGAAGTTAGATGTGGCCCTTGTGGCTAAAGGGATCAGAGGGTATGGAGAGAAGGCAGGTATGGGATACTGAGTTGGCTGATCTGCCATGATCATATTGAATGGCGGTGCAGGCTCGAAGGGCCGAATGGCCTACTCCTGCACCTGATTTCTATGTTTCTATGAGCTTGATTTGGACCCAGCCTTCCAATCTTCTGAAAGGCTGCAGAATCTTTCAATCATACCATATTCAGACTTAGTAGGAGTGTTTTACTGATAAGAAAAATGTATAATTGTGCTAACTCTTCTTTGTTCTGTGAGTGAGAGCCCGAGAGGCACTGAGCAATGTTTGTGCTCATTGTAGATCTTTTGCCACTCCCGTCCGACGAATCAATTAAAGATTGCCACGGTTTACCTATAACAGTTTGCCAGGCTGCCAGGGCTCGAAATTAATGGTTGCCCGGTTGCCAATGACCATCTAAAGTCCCGTCGGGTAACCAAAAAGCCGTGTCATTTTGCCCGGCTCGGCAAGCGAAGGAAAGCTTGGCTGATGTGCACAGCAGACGGCCTGATGCAAAACTGTGCCGGCGTTTCTCAGAGAGCTCCTGCCTTAACCTTGTTTCCTGCCTTGCCCTGTGGAGTTACTGCTTGTTTGTGACCCAGCGGCTCAGGCAGCGGATTGGCGCTCAACACCGCTGCTCATTATTCTGTTGCTGCTGTTCCCTTAAAGGGCCTGTCCCACTTTACAATTTTTTTTCGACAACTACGGTGCGGCAGTGACTGAGTACGTAAAACCGTCAAGTTGCACGACATACGCGCTCTCCTGCGCATGACGTCCGGTTAGGGGTTTGTTAGGGTTAGGCCTTGGGTTAGGTTTAGGGACCACTGATGGGCTGTAAAATATTCTTCCTTCAATGCATGGATTTTAAACAATATATTAAAATTAATACAATAAAATCAATTGTGCAAATGAAAAGATGTCCGAGCCGTTCATTTTTACAGATCTATTGGTCCGCTTCCAAATCCAATCATCATCTCTAACTTTTCACAGGGATAGATTCAATGAGTGTAGACTGAACTCCCCTCTCCCCTCCCCTCCCCTCTTCCCTCCGACCACCCGCATCCCTCCTTCTCCACCCACCCTCACTCCCCTCCCCCCTTCCCTTCCCCCTCTTCCTCCCTTCGCCCCACTCCTCTTCCATTTCACTCCCTCCTCTCACATCTCCTTCTCCCCCTCTCCCTCACTTCTCCAACCCCTCCACCCCCACTTTCCCCGATGCCCCCCATTTGTGGACCCGGCCTGTGACCAGCGATCCCCGCACACTATCGCACATATGCTGGGGACAATTTATGCAAACCTGCGTGCCTTTGGAATGCTGGAGGTAGTCCTAACCCTAACTCTGGGTTGATAGGCTCGGTATTTAGGTCTAAATTGTCCCTAGCGTGTGTGGGATAGTGTGTGGGGGATCGCTGGTCGGTACAGGCTCGGTGGGCCGAAGGGCACTGATTCACTGAACTAAATGTGACACGGGTTGGACTCGAACCCCCAATATTCTGCATGGGAACTAAACTGTTGGCCAAGAGTTGTCCCAGAGGCTGATCTCTCTTCCAATGGTCTCTTCAAACCACCAGAGGCAGCGGGCTTTTCAACTGGGTACAGGCAATGTTGGCTATGTCCCAGTGCCACCCACCTGCTCTGGCCACTGAGTCTAAATACCCACCACCCATTTTGAAGCAAGGCGAGTGGGTGGGAGGGGGGGTGTTGTTCCCACAGTCTGCATTTATCCCATAATCAATGTTACTAATACAGATGATGTGGAGTAGACTTTGTGCAGTACTATTAGTGGGATCTAGCTGTCACAGGCTGGGTCCACAAATGGGGGGCGTCGGGGAAAGTGAGGGGGGGGGTTGGAAAGTGGGAGAAACGAGAGGGGAAGACAGGGATGGGAGGGGGGGGGAGTGAAGAAGGGGGAGAAGAAGGGAGCGAGGAGGAGGAAGGGGGAAGAAGGGGGGTTGAGGGGTAGTAGGGGGGGGAGTGGAGAAGGAGGGATGGAGACGGGAGGCGGGGAGAGGGGAGTTCAGTCTACACTCACTGAATCCATCCCTGTGAAAAGCTAGAGACGGCGATTGGATCTGGAAGCGGACCAATGCAAAATAAAACTGAACGATTCAGACATCTTTTCATTTGCACGATTGATTTTATCGTATTAATTTTAATTATATTGAAATTTAAAATCCATGCATTGAGGGAAGAATATTTTACAACCCATCTGTGGTCCCAACTCTAACCCTATCTGGGCATCACCCGCAGGACAGCGTACGTCAGCGTGTGACAGGGCGCACAACATGATCAGACACCCAAATGTCGCCCCTGGATTTTGAACATTCCAAAATCCTGCGGCGACAGGGAGGCACCGCGCGTCACCACGCGTCACAACCCGACCGCAGATGCGACAACCGCTTGTCAGGGTATCGCCGAAAATGTCACCCAAGTGGGACAGGCCCTGAACTAACGAACTGTCTGGTTTAAATCGAAGGTGGGCACAACACGCTGAAGTAATTAGTCGTTAACAATGGTATGAACATTGACTTACCTAACTTCAAGTAACCCTTGCTTTCCCTCGCTCCCCATCCCCTTCCCCTTCCCAGTTCTCCCACCAGTCTTACTGCCTTCGACTACATTCCAGCGCTGGTCCCAACCACTCCCCTGACATCAGTCTGAAGAATGGTCTCGACCTGAAACGTCACCCTATCATTCACTCCACAGATGCTGCCTGTCCCACCGAGTTACTCCAGCAGTTTGTGTCTACCTAGCTAACTGTCTAATTCTGTCTCAGAGTCATAGAGTGAAACAGGCACTTCGGCCCAACTTGCCCACACCGGCCAACATGTCCCCGCTACACTAGCCCCACCTGCCCGCGTTTGGTCCATATCCCTCCAAACCTGCCCTATCCATGTACCTGTCTCTGATCCTGTCTTTCTATCTGTCTCTGTCTTTCTCTGTCTCTGTCTCCATCTCTATCTCTGTCTCTGCTCTTTCTGTCTCTCTCTGTCTCTGGCTTGCCAGTCCTCCCCCATTTTTTCATCAGAAACCCACCCCGAAATCTGGGCATTGAAGCTTCCCCTAATGCTCCAGTGGAGTGCCATGCAACAGCCATGTTGCTGACAGGGTTGTTGTGATGTAGCACAGTGTTCCTGAAGTCCCACACCAGCAGAGCTACCCAACATCTGCACTCTCCTTCACCTTGTCCTTGCCGTACCAGCAAGTTCAGCTGAGGCTGAGCGAGGCTGAAGCAGCTGAAGACCACCAGCAGAAGTTCCCTCCTCATCAAGCTGCATGCCAGTAACATCAAGGACTTTGATTCCCGGCCAGCCACCAGCTTGTGGCATGTAGGAGGGATGAGAGCAAGGAGGCCTGACACGGGAGAAGACTCAGCTGCAGCATCTGCCTCAGGACCTCGCCCTGACAGTGACAAGTCTGATGAGGAGGATGCTCTGCCTCAGAGCAACTCAGGTGACAATTAAAGTGACTTTTACATGTATTTGAACAGCTTTATTTTGCTTTTCAGGAGATGGTTTAAATATCAAGCAGAAAAGTTACACAAGTTCTCACAAATATAATGTTCCTGGTCATTTAATGTTGACACCCCCCCCCCCAATTAAATAAATAAATAGAAGCTTCAGCCATTTTTATTGCCCTTGGGGGCAATTTCACTTGCCAAGTTCCATGGCTGATTCAATATAGTCACCTTCTTCCATGACTCATATTCTTAGTGGGCACTAAAATTACTCTTTTACTCTAAAGAGACATTCAAAAGGTAGACAAAAGTGCTGGAGAAACTCAGCGGGTGCAGCAGCATCTATGGGGCGAAGGAAATAGGCAACGTTTCGGCCCAAAACTTTGCCCCCGCTGAGTTTCTCCAGCACTTTTCTCTACCTTTTGATTTCCAGCATCTGCAGTTCCTTCTTCAACAAGTACATTCAAACGTATGGTGTAGGTCTGGCCAGGTTATAACGTAAATGACTCTTTTACTCTAAAGAGTACATTCAAAAGGTAGACAAAAGTGCTGGAGAAGGGAAAATGAAACTGGTTTACCGATATCAGAAGATTTTTGGGAAGAAAGCTTACAATGAATTCATTGCTGTTTGTTAAATGCCAGACATACTTTGATACAATTCAAAGTAATACATAGATTACACTACTCAAAAAAGAAATTAAATAGAATTTTTCCTAATATATCACCACTGTGTGATAAATGTCAGCACATAGAAGCTGACTTAACTCATAGTTTTGCAATATGTACAAAACTAAATAGTAATTGGCCTGAGATTTTCAAAATTATTTCCATAGTTTTAAAGATCACATTAATCCCTGACCCAAAACTAATTATATTTGGTGTTTTTAGACTCAAACCAAACTTTAACAGCAAATCAAAGAAATGTTCTGGATTATTCTTTAATAATTGGAAAAAAATTAATATTAAAATTTTGGAAGGGACCATTATCCCCTACAATTAAAATTTGGACAGTGGAAATGTTGGAGACATTGCAATTGGAGAGAATTAGGTTTATCCTAATGGATAAACTTGAGCTTTTTGAACAAATATGGTCTCCATTCACTGATTATATGAAGGGGTAGCTGGGCTCAGCATTGAAACTCAACAAGTACCCGGTGGGAAGATCAAACAAAAATGTTTAATTTCAGATTTATATACTTGTCTCTATATATTATAATTGAAATTGTTCCATTCATTGATAAGATGCATACTGTTTTCCTCAAGTATAATAATTGTTTACTAGTTATAGTTTTGTTTTTGGTTTAGCTTTTTTTTTTAATTTAATTTAATTTGATTTTTTTTTCTCACCTTTTAATCAAATATAATCGCATTCTTTAATTACTTGCTATTCTTTCTATATACTTTTTTCTTTCTCTTTTTTTCATACTATTAAAAAATTGAGGCCTATATACACGGCTTGGTAATATTTATATAATCTTGGAAAGATGTAATAAGTATATCTGAAAAAAAGGTTATATTATTTGTAATATGTATGGCCTCTAATAAAAATATATTTAAAAAAAAAACAAAAAGTGTTGGAGAAACTCAGCGGGTGCAGCAGCATCTATGGGGCGAAGGAAATAGGCAACGTTTCGGCCCAAAACTTTGCCCCCGCTGAGTTTCTCCAGCACTTTTCTCTACTTTTGATTTCCAGCACCTGCAGTTCCTTCTTCAACAAGTACATTCAAACGTATGGTGTAGGTCTGGCCAGGTTATAACGATACAGTAACAGGTAGTTTGCAAGAAAAAGAAAATCACACACTTCCATTCTGTTTATTTCTTTTAAATTACAAAATCCGAGAGCAGAAGGGATATATTATGTATCTATTTTTCCCCTCTTGATGTTATTACCGTGTCTACCTTCAAAGGTGTTTAACAGATCGATTCAATTCTTTACTTTGCTGTGACTGGGAACAACAGTGATCGGTGATTCAAGAGGAATAGACCCATGCTATGGCCATGTCATGACAATTGTCAGTCCTTCACAGAAAACATGCTTGCATCAATCTGTAGCTGCATGGTTTAGGGGGTCACTGTCTGCTGTAGGTGACTCTCATTTTTATTATCACAATGTATATATGTCAATTCCTTTGTCTGGGACCACATGTTTTCTGGAATCTCTCTTAGGAGGATGCTGCTCTGGAGAGAGAGAAAGAAAGAAGCGTGCCATGGTATAAATACAAATAATTTAACAGTATATGATCGGTGTGTTGCTGAACCTGACTAAAGGTGGAATAAAACTGGGATTAACATTTGGGGGCTCGTCTCGGGGTCTCAAGGAAGGTCCTCGCAAGTTTGCGGTCAAGGAGTTGTCGTGTTCGCTGGATCGTGAAGGAAGGGATTGAGCCCCCAATGCAAGTAGTTTTACTTCAGCGTTTTGCCTCCGTCCGCTGGTCCACGGCTAGGCCATTGGCTGGTTTTTGAGAGGCCTTTCGACGAGATTGACTGAGGTTAGTAGTCTCGAAGATACTGATATCAAATTGGGAATTCAGTAACTGAGGAGTACTTGGACATTGTGGACTAAGGGAAGGTTTAAACATCAGGGCCGAGGGAAAGGGTTCGGTATTGGGGTAGAAGTCAAGTCAAGAGAGTTTATTGTCATGTGTCATGAACTTGGCAAGGGGAGGGGTCTTATAGAAACTTACAACATTCTTAAGGGGTTGGACAGGCTAGATGCAGGAAGATTGTTCCCGATGTTGGGGAAGTCCAGTACAAGGGTCCACAGTTTAAGGATAAGGGGGAATTCCTTTAGGACCGAGATGAGGAAAACATTTTTCACACAGAGAGTGGCGAGTCTCTGGAATTATCTGCCACAGAAGATAGTTGAGGCCAGTTCATTGGCTATGTTTAAGAGGGAGTTAGATGTGGCCCTTGTGGCTAAAGGGATCAGGGCGGTATGGAGAGAAGGCAGGTACAGGATACTGAATTGGATGATCAGCCATGATCATACTGAATGGCGGTGCAGGCTCAAAGGGCCGAATGGCCTACTCCTGCACCTATTTTCTATGTTTCTATAATGGAAGAATTGAAAAAACTTAAACAGGAAGAATTGAAAATTAAAAAAAAAGAAATTAAAGAAGAAATTCAAGAATATATCATCGCTTGTGTACATGAAGTATTGTATGCCTGGAAGCTGAACATGGAATAAAATCTTAATCAAAAGATTGAAGATAAATGTTCAATTGAATTTGATGGAATCGAGATTTAAGGGCCGAATGGCCTCCTCCTGCACCTATTTTGTATGTTTCAATGTTGCCTGACCCGCTAAGTTACTCCAACACTCTGAAACGTCACCTATCCATGTTCTCCACAGATGTTGCCTGACCCACTGAGTTACTCCAGCACTCTGTGAAACGTCACCTATCCATGTTCTCCACAGATGTTGCCTGACCCACTGAGTTACTCCAGCACTCTGTGAAACGTCACCTATCCATGTTCTCCACAGATGCTGCCCCCTCTCTCCCACCCACCCCCATCTCTATATTATCAATTTGATTATTAAATATGTAGACATTGAACTTTTATTGGTGTTTATTTAGGAGTTTCACAACATTCACAAATCTGGCCGCAAGAAGAATTTCCTTGTTCTGTTTCAGAGCAAAGGACAATACAAGGTTTGATCCGTCAAACCCCCTCTCTCCAGCACACCTCACCCCCCCCCTCTCTCCCCATTCCCCTCTATTCTCCCCTCTCTCTATCCCCTCCTACCTCTCCCCCCCTTTCTCCCTCTATCTCACCCCTCTCTCTCCCTCCAGCCCTCTCACCCCCCCTTTCTCTAGCCTCTCTCTCTCCCCCCTCGCTCTCTCCCTCTCCCCCCACTCTCTCTCGCCTCTCTCCCTCCACTCTCTCCCTCCCTCCCACCGCTCTCTCCCCCTCTCCCTCCCACTCTCTCTCCCTCCTCTCTCCGTCCCTCTCTCCCTCCCCCTCCCCCTACATCCTACCCTCTCTCACCTTCTCCCTCCCTCTCTCTTCCTCCCTGTGTCCCCCCTCTCTATCTCTCTCTCTCCCCCTCTCCTCCCCCCCCCCCCCCAGTCACACATGAAACACCCACTCAGAGCGTGGGCCGAAGGGTCTGGTCAGTGCAGATCTCCGCACTGTCTCCCACCCTTGTCCCAGTCTCCCCCCTCCTGCCTCCCTCTCGCCCAGCGCTCCCCCCTCCCTCCCCGCGAGCTCGGGCTGCCGGGAGTGTCGCTGCCTCTTCTGCCCCCCCTCAGCCCGCTCTGTTACCCTGTGAGGGGGAGATAGAGGGGGGATGGGGGGGGAGAGAGAGTGGCAGAGAGAGGGGGAGAGAAAGAAGGGAGGGAGAGGGGGGAAGAGAGAGAGGGAGGGAGAGGAGGAGAGCGTTAGCGTTCCCTGGAATTTCCCACAACAGCCCCCCCCCCCACCCCGCATTGACCTGAGGAACCATCCAACAGTTCCAGATCTCCCGCCCCTCACCTCCCCGTACCTCTCCCCTCCATCTCCCCCCCCCACTCTCTTCTCCCTCTCTCTCCCCTGCTCTCTCCATCCCTCTCCCCATCTCTGTCTCGTCCCTCTCTCTCCCCTGCTCTCTCCATCCCTCTCTCCCTCATCGCTCTCTCTCCATCCCTCCCGCTCTCCTCCCTCTCTCCCCATCTCTCTCTCCCCGTCTCTCTCTCCCCCACCCTCTCTCTCTCTCACTCCCTCACTCTCCACCTTCTCTCCCCGTCCTCTCTCTCTCCTCCCTCTCCCTCTGTCCCTCCCTCTCTCCCCGCACTCACCTGAGGAACCATCTCTCCCCCAGACCCAGTCTCTCCCCGTCGATGCCGACCCTGGGCCACAGACAGCGGGGGATGTGTCGCTCCAGGAGTATCGTGGTGGCTGCAACCTGGGGGAGAGGGGCAAATGGGGAGAGAGACAGAGGGGTAGCGAGTGGGGGAGAGAGGGTGGAGAGGGAGATGGAGGGTGAGAGAGGGGGGGATAGGGAGAGTGTGGGAGAAAGAGGGGAGAGGGACGGATGGGGGAGAGAAATGGTGGAAAGGGGGGAGAGAGTGGGGAAGAAAGAGAGATTGGGGAGATGGAGGGAGGAGAGAGAGGGGTGAGGGAGGGGGGAGAGTGACAGAGAGGAGGACAGCAGAGGATAGGAAGAGTGGGAGAGAGAGGGAGGGATGGGGGGAGAGAGTGGAAAGAGTCAGTGACAGCATGGAAACGCCATCACGCCGATGAGATGGTTGACCACTGGAGCTCGTGCCCCTGACCCTCCAGATGTTGCTCATCCAGCTGTTACCCTTCCAGATGTTCCTTGACCTGAGCCTTCCACAGCTGGTCTCTCTCGTGGACTATCCCCCATCATTGGAGATCGTCCCCCTTGCCCCCACTCACCTTGCCCCTCCAGCTGTGGCCCATCCAGATGTTCCCCTACCACATCCAGATGTGCCCCTAGCTGTGTCTCAGTGTTGACCACTGGAGACCATTGGAGATATTCCCCCACGTGTCCATTGACCCTGTCCCTCCAGCTGTGGCCCATCTAGATGTTCCCCTGCCACATCCAGATGTGATTGAGACGTGGCCCTCGCTGTGCCCACAGTAGGTCCCTCTCATGGTTGAACACTGGTGACCATTGGAAATATTCTCACACGTCCATTGACCCCATCCATCCAGCTGTGGACCCTGCAGATGTTCCCTGACCACATCCAGATGTGATTGAGATGTGTCCACAGCTGGTCTGTCTCACGGTTAAACACTGGAGACCATTGGAGATAATCCCCGCGTGTCCATTGACCCCGTCCATCCAGCTGTGGACCATCCAGATGTTTCCCTGCCACATCCAGATGTTGCCCTACCTGAGCCCTCCACAGCTGGTCCCGTTGGTGGGCCACCCTCCAATGCGTGTCGCCCATCATGGCGATGAGCAGGTTGACCATCAGCAGGAAGGCAATGATCATGTACGACACGTAGAGGATCTTGATGATGTTGGGGGTCCAGCGCTGGTAGTTGATGGGGATGTCCAGCAGGCCGAGGAACAGCTGGAACATGGTGAACAGGCAGGTGCTGAAGTCACGGAAATGGGGCCATTGGTCCGGCTCCAGGGTCTGGAACGTCACGTGGAAAGCTGGAGAGAGATGAGGGAGAGATGGGGGGGGGGGGGGTGGGGAGATGGGGGGAGAGAGATGGGGGAGAGGGAGATGGGGAGAGAGATGGGGAGAGAGGTGGGGGAGAGAGATGGGGGAG
>OY740824.1:2738734-2908734 GCA_963514005.1 Raja brachyura
CAACGGAAGGTATCAGAGGTGAGTGGGAAAGTGAGTTAAGCATAACATTTTCCAATGAAAGGTGGAAAGAATACTTATTAAATGTGCACAAATGCTCAATTAACGTAAGACACACTTTAATACAATTTAAAATCTTACACAGATTATATTACTCAAAAACTAAATTAAATACACTTTTCCCCAACGTCTCACCAATTTGTGATAAATTCCAGTTTCAAGAAGCTACTATAGCGCACTCATTCACCTTTTGTACAAAAATTCAAAGCATTTGGATCGAAATCTTCGAAATCTTCACAAAACTGTTTACAATAAAAATGACACCAAAGCCAGAATGGATTATTTTTGGAATGACAGAAAGTAGTTTGGAATTAAATGTATATCAAAAGAATCTATTTCATTACGGCTTAATAATAGGAAAAAAAGCTAATCTTAAAATTCTGGAAAAATGCTCCTATAACCAACATTAAATATGTGGATTTCAACTATGTTTGAAACTCTACATCTGGAAGATATGAGACTCCGCCTGGAAGGAAAATCAGATCGCTTCTATCAGACGTGGTCTGCATTTATAGAATTGCTGCAAAGATAGGGTGTAGGATTCCCTCGGGCCTTGGTGGGGGGGATGAAAAACTATCGAGTTGGTAGATTCCTCTTGCGTGATATATATAATATAGTAACTGGCTTTTTTTTGCGTTCTCCTTTTCTCTCTATCTTTTTTCTTTTTCTTTTCCAGGATCTATCTCTTAATCCCCTTTCTCTAATTCTTTGACCAAGGGTTTTTGTTTTTCCCCCTTTGTCACGCTCTTTCACTTTCACAACTCTTTTCACCTACTTTAGAAACATAGGAACATAGAAAAATAGGTGCAGGAGTAGGCCATTCGGCCCTTCGAGCCTGCACCGCCATTCAATATGATCACGGCTGATCATCCAACTCAGTATCCCGTACCTGCCTTCTCTCCATACCCCCTGATCCCCTTAGCCACAAGTGCCACATCTAACGCCCTCTTAAATATAGCCAATGAATTGGCCTCAACTACCTTCTGTGGCAGAGAATTCCAGAGACTCACCACTCTCTGTGTAAAGAATGTTTTCCTCATCTCAGTCCTAAAGGAATTCCCCCTTATCCTCAGACTGTGACTCCTTGTTCTGGACTCCCCCAACATTGGGAACAATCTTCCAGCATCGAGCTTGTCCAACCCCTTAAGAATTTTGTAAGTTTCTATAAGATCCCTCCTCAATCTTCTAAATTCCAGCGAGTACAAGCTTTACTCCCTCTGTTTCTATTCTTTTTCCTTAAAAGCCATAGAATTATGGGGTACAATGATTGTAACAATATATATGTGATGTACACTGATGTATTTACCTCTATTAAATATAAATATTTAAAAAAATAAAATAATAAAATGCTGTATCTGTACACTGTGGACGGCTCGATTGTAATCATGTACAGTCTTCCCGCTGACTGGTTAGCACGCAACAAGAAAGCTTTTCACTCTACCTCGGTACACACGACAATAAACTCAACTGATCTTGCTTGGGCAGCTTTCACCCCAGCAGTGTGAACATTGACCTGTCTAACTTGTCCAACCCTTGCTGTCACCTCTCTCTCCGTCTCTCCCCCCTCTCAGTTTCCGATTCGTTTCACTGTCCTGAACATGTGACTGATTGAATGCCTCCTTGTCACCTTGCCCTCAGCCAACAATGGTCCATTCCACTTTTTCCTTCAGCTTACACAAAAAGTTACACAAAAAGCTGGAGAAACTCAGCGGGGGCAGCAGCATCTAAGGAGTGAAGGAGATAGGCGACGTTTCGGGTCGAGACCCTGCTTCCTCCCCTTTGATCTCACTTTTTCACACCTCACCCTTCCTTATCTCAGTGCCTCCCTTTCCCCTGACTCTCAGTCTGAAGAAGGGTCTCGACCCGAAACGACACCTATCCATGTTCTCCACAGACGCTGCCTGACCCGCTGAGTTACTCCGGTACTCTGTGAAAGGACACCTCCCCATGTTCTCCACAGGTGCTGCCTGACCCGCTGAGTTACTCCAGCACTCTGTGAAACGTCACCTATCCACGTTCTCCACAGACGCTGCCTGACCCGCTGAGTTACTCCAGCTCACTGTCTAATTGTGTTGTGAACAGCATGGGCACTGTGGGACGAAGGGCCTGTTCCTGTGCTGTTCTATATTCTGTCTGTAGTGTGACCAGAGCCATCTAACTGTGAATATATTCCACCCAGCCGTGACGTGGGTTCGTAAAGCACAAACCTGTTCTGACCAGCGTGACGGGGCTGGAGAGAGTCAACAATGAGTTAGTTCCTGGATGTGCATATCTCTGCACATCTGCCCGGGACCCAGCACACTGATTCAATCGGAAAGAAAACACATCAACGCCTCTGCTACTTGAAAAGATCCAGAAGATTCAGTTTGTCACAGAGTCACACAGCACGGAAACAGCCATGTACACTAGTCCCAGAGTCACGGAAACAGGCCCTTCAGCCCAACTTGCCCACACCGACCAACATGCCCCACCAACACTAGTCCCAGAGTCACGGAAACAGGCCCTTCAGGCCAACTTGCCCATACTGACCAACATGCCCCATCTACACTAGTCCCAGAGTCATGGAAACAGGCCCTTCAGCCCAACTTGCCCATACTGACCAACATGCCCCATCTACACTAGTCCCAGAGTCATGGAAACAGGCCCTTCAGCCCAACTTGCCAACACCGACCAACATGCCCCATCTACACTAGTTCCAGAGTCACAGAAACAGGCCCTTCAGCCCAACTTGCCCACACCGACCAACATGCCCCATCTACACTAGTCCCAGAGTCACGGAAACAGGCCCTTCCTTCAGCCCAACTTGCCCACACCGGCCAACATGCCCCATCTGCACTAGTCCCAGAGTCACGGAAACAGGCCCTTCAGCCCCACTTGCCCACACCGGCCAACATGCCCCATCTACACTAGTCCCAGAGTCATGGAAACAGGCCCGTCAGCCCAACTTGCCCACACTGGCCAACATGCCCGATCTACACTGGTCCCACCTGACTGCGCTTGGCCCATATCCCTCCAAACCTGCCTGATGCATGCACCTGTATCAACAAATACTCTGTTGAACTTCTACAGGTCTACGGTAGAGAAAGGTATACAAATTCCATCCCAAAACGTCACCTATTCTCCAGAGACCCGCTGAGTTACTCAGGCATTTTGTGCCTATCTTTGGTTTAAATTGTCATCTGCAGTTCCTTCCTACACAACAAAGGTCATATTGACTGCTTGCATCGCGGCCTGGTTCAATAGCTCGAACGCCCAGGATCAAAGGTGATCACAGAGAGTAGTGGACCCTGCTCGTTCCATCACCGGCTCTGACCTCCGCACCCCACACTGCCCAGTCCCACACACACTGACCTCCGCACCCCACACTGCCCAGTCCCACATACACTGACCTCCGCACCCCACACTGCCCAGTCCCACACACACTGACCTCCGCACCCCACACTGCCCAGTCCCTCACACACTGATCTCTGCACCCCACACTGCCCAGTCCCACACACACTGACCTCCCCACCCTACACTGCCCAGTCCCACACACACTGACCTCTGCACCCAACACTGCCCAGTCCCACACACACTGACCTCTGCACCCCACACTGCCCAGTTCATCACACACTGACCTCTGCACCCCACATTGCCCAGTCCCACACACACTGACCTGTGCACCCCACATGGCCCAGTCCCACACACACTGACCTCTGCAACCCACACTGCCCAGTCCCACACACACTGACCTCTGCACCCCACACTGCCCAGTCCCACACACACTGACTCCGCACCCCACACTGCCCAGTCCATCACACACTGACCTCCGCACCCCACACTGCCCAGTCCCTCACACACTGATCTCTGCACCATTAAAGGTCCAACACACACTGACCTCTGCACCCCACACTGCCCAGTCCCACACACACTGACCTCTGCACCTCACACTGCCCAGTCCCACTCACACTGACCTCTGCACCCCACACTGCCCAGTCCCACACACACTGACCTCCCCACCCCACACTGCCCAGTCCCTCACACACTGATCTCTGCACCATTAAAGGTCCAACACACACTGACCTCTGCACCCCACACTGCCCAGTCCCACACGCACTGACCTCTGCACCCCACACTGCCCAGTCCCACACACACTGACCTCCGCACCCCACACTGCCCAGTCCCACACACACTGACCTCTGCACCCCACACTGCCCAGTCCTACACACACTGACCTCTGCACCCCACACTGCCCAGTCCATCACACACTGACCTCTGCACCCCACACTGCCCAGTCCCACACACACAGACCTCTGCACCCCACACTGCCCAGTCCCACACACACTGACCTCCCCACCCTACACTGCCCAGTCCCACACACACTGCACCCAACACTGCCCAGTCCCACACACACTGACCTCTGCACCCCACACTGCCCAGTCCATCACACACTGACCTCTGCACCCCACATTGCCCAGTCCCACACACACTGACCTCTGCACCCCACACGGCCCAGTCCCACACACACTGACCTCCGCACCCCACACTGCCCAGTCCCACACACACTGACCTCTGCACCCCACACTGCCCAGTCCCACACACACTGACCTCCGCACCCCACACTGCCCAGTCCCTCACACACTGATCTCTGCACCCCACACTGCCCAGTCCCTCACACACTGATCTCTGCACCCCACACTGCCCAGTCCATCACACACTGACCTCCCCACCCCACACTGCCCAGTCCCACACACACTGACCTCCCCACCCCACACTGCCCAGTCCATCACACACTGACCTCTGCACCCCACACTGCCCAGTCCATCACACACTGACCTCCCCACCCCACACTGCCCAGTCCCACACACACTGACCTCCCCACCCCACACTACCCAGTCCATCACACACTGACCTCCCCACCCCACACTGCCCAGTCCATCACACACTGACCACCCCACCATCAAAGGTCTATCACCGGCTCTGACCTCCCCACCACACACTGCCCGGCTCAGTTAACACTGAGGTGAGAAAAAACCTTTCCACCCAGAGAGTTGTGAATTTGTGGAATTCCCTGCCACAGAGGGCAGTGGAGGCCAAATCACTGGATGGATTTAAGAGAGAGTTAGATAGAGCTCTAGGAGGCTAGTGGAATCGAGGGATATGGGGAGAAGGCAGGCACGGGTTATTGATTGGGGACGATCAGCCATGATCACAATGAATGGCGGTGCTGGCTCAAAGGGCCGAATGGCCTCCTCCTGCACCTAATTTGTGTGTTTCTATGTTTCTAACTCAACGGAGGTCCTCCTGCAGTTACTGCTTCCTCTACAAGACCTGCCCCTCCACCCACCTGTGGGAACAGGTGAAGTACATTCACACCTTGATAATTAATGAGCCGGTGAAATACCACAGCTGGGTACAGGTGCCCCGGGGCAGATTCAATCTCTCCGTCTCCTGAAGTCTGATCACTGCGGCGTGACGTGACCACAGAATACATGCCCCTGGGATGATATTTAACCTCTGATGGTCCCTCGCAGATTGAAGTGTAAACAATGCAGTCACACCCTGAACCTGCAAAGTACATTCTCTCAACAAAGCATTCAATTAATTCCTGAAGAAGGGTCTCGACCCGAAACGTCGCCTATCTCCTTCGCTCCTTAGATGCTGCTGCACCCGCTGAGTTTCTCCAGCTTTTTGTGTAACCCTCGATTCTCCAGCATTTGCAGTTCCTTCTTTAACAATTAATTCCTGGTTGGGGTGTGATGAGTCATAAGTGTCACACAGTGCGGAAACAGGCCCTTCGGCCCACCGAGTCCATGCCGACCAGCCATCACCCGTTCACACACTAGTTTAGTTTACAAATACAGCACGGAAACAGGCCCTTCAGCCCACTGAGTCCGTGCCGACTAGCCATTGTCCAATCACACACTAGTTTGATTTAGAGATACAGCACGGAAACAGGCCCTTCGGCCCACCGAGTCCGTGCCGAACAGGGAACATTAACACTGACTTTTTAAACACACTAAAAATAACAAAAGACAGAAAGGACAGACAGATTATAGGTGAGGCTGCCATCGTAAACGCCACCCCATGAAATGATTGTAAATAATTGATTAAATGATTTTGGGGGGAAAAAAGGAGTCTCCTCTCCCTATGCCTCTCTCCCCTCTCTCTCTCAGTCACTGAATGTAAGCATGCCAGTACAACAGGCAGTGAAGACAGCTATTGGTGTCTCGGCCTTTATAACAAGAGGAGTTGAGTACAGGAGCAAACAGGTCCTTCTGCAGTTGTACAGGGCCCTGGTGAGACCACACTTGGAGTATTGTGTGCAGTTTTGGTCTCCAGATTTTAGGAAGGACATTCTTGCTATTGAGGGAGTGCAGCGTAGGTTCACCAGGTTAATTCCCGGGACGGCGGGACTGTCGTATGTTGGAAGACGGTCAACTGGGCTTGTGTTCACTGAAATTTAGAAGGATGAGGGGATCTTTTTGAAACCTATAAAATTCTTCAGGAAATTGTTCAGGGTAGATGCAGGAAACATGTTCCCGATGTTGGGGGAATCCAGAAACAGGGGCCACACGCAGTTCAAGAATAAGGAACCAGCCAATTAGGACTGAGATGAGGAGAACACTTTCCCACCCAGAGCATTGTGAATCTGTGGAATTCACTGCCACAGAAGGCAGTGGAGGCCAATTCACTGGAAGTTTTCACGGGAGTTAGATTTAGGTCCAAGGGCTAACGGAATCAAGGGATATGGGGAGAAGGCAGGAACGGGGTAATGGTTCTGGATGATCAGCCATGATCACATTGAATGGCGGTGCTGGCTCGAAGGGCCGAATGGCCTCTCCTGCACCTATTAATCTATGTTTCTAACTAGTGTGTGATCGGGCGATGGCTGGTCGGTACGGACTCGGTGGGCCGAAGGGCCTGTTTCCGCGCTGCATCTCTAAACTAGTGTGTGAACGGTCCCTTTGGCCCAACTTGCCCACACCAACATCTACACCAGTCGCACCTGCCCGCGTTTGGCCCATATCCCTCCAAACCTGTCCTATCCATGTCCCTGTCCAACCACCACCCTCTGTGTGTAAAAGTTGCCCATCAGGTTCCTATTCAATCTTTCATCTTTCCCCCCCTTCTCACCTTAAACCCACGTCCTCTGCTCCTCGATTCCACTACTCTGGGCAAGAGACTCCATGCGTCTACCCGATCTATTCCTCTCGTGATTTTGTACACCTCTATAAGATCTCCTCTCATCCTCCTGCGCTCCAAGGAATAGAGTCCCAGTCTTGCCCCAACCCCTCGAGTCCTGGCAACATCCCTCGTCAATCTTCTCTGAAACCTTTCCAGCTTGACGACATTTTTCCTACAACACGGTGTGTTAGGATGATGTGACTCACACCTCAGCGGTATGAACATTGACTTCTGTAACTACAAGTAACCCTTGCTTTCCCGCTCTCTCTCCATCCCCCTCCCCTTCCCAGTTCTCCGATTCCTTCTCTCCAGAGATGCTGCCTCGCCCAGTTACTCCAGCATTTTGTGTCTATCTTCAATATGTAGTTTCAGTCAGTTTATTGTCAAGTGTACAGTGAAAAGCTTTTTTGTTGCGTGCTATCCAGTCAGCGGAAAGACGACACATGATTACAATCGAGCCGTCCACAGTGTACAGATACAGGATAAAGGGAATAACGTCTAGTGCAAGGTAAAGCCCGATTAAAGATAGTCCGAGGGTCTCCAATCAGGTGGATGGGAGATCAGGACCGCTCTCTAACTGGTGAGAGGATGGTTCAGTTGCCTGATAACAGCCGGGAAAAAACTGCTCCTGAAACTGGAGGTGTGCATCTCGACACTTCTGTTCCTCTTGCCCCGGTGGGAGAGGGGAGAAGAGGGAGTGACCGGGGGTGAGACTGGTCCGCAATGGTGCTGCTGGCTTTGGCGAGGCAGCGTGAGGTGTAGATGGAGGCGATGGAAGGGAGGTTGGTCTGTGTGCGTGATGGTCCGGGCTGCAACTGTCCACAACTCTCTGCGATCTCTTGCGGGTCTCGGATGGAGCTGTTGGCAAAAAATGTTGCAGTGATTCGTCGCGATAAAATGTATGCTACGGTGCATCTGTAGAATCCCTCTCCCCACTCCCTCTCCCTCTCTCTCCCCCCCTCTTTCCCTCCCCCTCTCCCCCTCACTCCCTCTCCTCCTCTCTCCCCCGCCCCTCTCTCTCTCCCCCGCCCCTCTCTCTCTCCCCCTCCCCCTCCTCTCCCCTCTCTCCCCCCATCTCTCTCTCCACTTGCTCTCTCCCCGTCTCTCTCTCCCCCCTCCCCTCCCTCACCCCTCTCCTCAACTCTCTCTCCCCCTCGCCCTCTCCCCCCTCTCCCCCCCTCTCTGTCTCCCACCCCCCTCTCTCCCAGTCTCTCTACCCCCCTCTGTCTCGCTACTCGCTCTCTCACATTCCCTGAAAGTCGAGCCACAGTTAGACAAGGCGGTCAAGAAGCCTTTTGGCACAATGGCCTTAGTCAGTCAGAGTATTGAGCATAGAAGTTGGGAGGCCATGTTGTAGAGAGAGGGGGAAGTGAGTGGGGAGAGAGAGAGGGGGGGGAGAGGGAGTGGGGGAGAGAGGGGGCAGAGGGAGAGAGGGGGAAGAGAGGGGGGCGAGGGAGTGGGGGAGAGAGGGGGCAGAGGGAGAGAGAGAGGGGGAAGAGAGGGGCGGAGAGGGAGTGGGGGAGAGAGGGGGCAGAGGGAGAGAGAGAGGGGAGAGAGTGAGGGGGGAGAGAGAAGGGGGAGAAAGGGGGTTTCAATAAGGTCCCCGCTCGTTCTTCTGAACTACAGGCCCAGTGCCGACAAACACTCATCGTACTTTAACCTTGGGCTCATTCTGGTAAACTTCCTCTGGACCCTCTCCAGAGCCAGATGCAGGGCCCAAAACTGCCCACAACACTCCAAATGTGTCCGAGCCAGCTCTTGTGGAGCTGCAGCATTATGTGTGTGTGTGTGTGTGTGTGTGTGAGTGTGAGTGTGAGTGTGTGTGAGTGTGTGTGTGTGAGTGTGTGTGTGAGTGTGTGTGTGTGTTTGAGTGTGTGTGAGTGTGTGTGTGAGTGTGAGTGTGAGTGTGTGTGCGTGTGTGTGTGTGTGTGGGAGCGTGTGGGAGTGTGTGTGTGTGTGTGGGAGTGTGTGGGAGTGTGTGGGAGTGTGTGTGTGTGTGTGGGAGCGTGTGGGAGTGTGTGTGTGTGTGGGAGTGTGTGGGAGTGTGTGTGGGAGCGTGTGGGAGTGTGTGTGTGTGTGGGAGTGTGTGGGAGTGTGTGTGGGAGTGTGTGGGAGTGTGTGGGAGTGAGTGTGTGTGTGTGTGTGTGTGTGGGAGTGTGTGGGAGTGATGTGTGTGTGTGTGGGAGTGTGTGTGTGTGTGTGTGTGTGTGTGTGTGTGTGGGAGTGTGTGGGAGTGTGTGGGAGTGTGTGAGAATGTGTGTGTGTGTGTGTGTGTGTGTGGGAGTGTGGTGTGTGTGGGAGTGTGTGGGAGTGTGGTGTGTGTGGGAGTGTGTGGGTGTGTGTGTGTGTGTATCTGTGTATGCATGAGTGTGTGTGTGTGTGTGTGTGTGGGTGTTGATGTATGGGTGTGTGTGAGTGTGTGTGTGCGTGTGGGAGTGTGTGGGAGTTTGTGGGAGTGTGTGGGAGTGTGTGGGAGTGTGTGGGAGTGTGTGGGAGTGTGTGGGAGTGTGTGGGAGTGTGTGTGTGTGGGAGTGTGTGTGTGGGAGTGTGTGGGAGTGTGTGTGTGTGTGTGTGTGGGAGTGTGGTGTGTGTGGGAGTGTGTGGGTGTGTGTGTGTATCTGTGTGTGCATGCGTGGGTGTGTGTGTGTTGATGTATGGGTGTGTGTGAGTGTGTGTGTATCTGTGTGTGTGAGTGTGAGTGTGTGTTTATCTTTGTGTGTGAGTGTGTGTGTGTGTATTTATCTGTGTGTGTGTGTGTGTGTGTGTGTGTGTATGTGTGCGTGTGCGTGTGTGTGTGCGTGTGTGCGTGTGTGTGTGTGTGTGAATGTGTGCGAATGGTATGTTAGCTTTCATAGCAAAAGGATTTGAGTATCGGAGCAGGGAGGTTCTACTTCAGTTGTATAGGGTCTTGGTGAGGCCACACCTGGAGTATTGCGTACAGTTCTGGTCTCCAAATCTGAGGAAAGACATTATTGCCACAGAGGGAGTGCAGCGAAGGTTCACCAGACTGATTCCTGGGATGTCAGGACTGTCTTATGAACAAAGACTGAATAGACTCGGTTTATACTCTCTAGAATTTAGGAGATTGAGAGGGGATCTTATAGAAACTTACAAGATTCTTAAGGGGTTGGACAGGCTAGATGCAGGAAGATTGTTCCCGATGTTGGGGAGGTCCAGGACAAGGAGTCACAGCTTAAGGATAAGGGGGAAATCGTTTAGGACCGACATGAGAAGGACTTTTTTCACACAGTGGTGGGTCTCTGGAACTCTCTGCCACAGAGGGTAGTTGAGGCCAGATCATTGGCTATATTTAAGAGGGAGTTAGATGTGGCCCTTGTGGCTAAGGGGATCAGAGGGTATGGAGAGAAGGCAGGTACGGGATACTGAGTTGGATGATCAGCCATGATCATATTGAATGGCGGTGTAGGCTCGAAGGGCCGAATGGCCTACTCCTGCACCTAATTTCTATGTTTCTATGTTTCTAATGTGTGTGTGTGTATCTGTGTATGTTTGTGTGTATGTGTGCGTGTGTGTGTGGGTGTTGGTGTGTGTGTGTTGGTGTGAGTGTGTGCGTGAGTGTGTGTGTGTGTGGGTGTGAGTGTGGGTGTGACGGCATTGATATTCCTCATGGAATCAGGCCCATTAGTCCATGCCAATCATCGATCGCCTGTTCGTAGAGTCAAACAGCATGGAAACAGGCCCTTCAGCCCAACCTGGCTTATATTTTTAAGGCAGAAGGACGGAAGGGGATCTTATAGAAATGGATACAATTCTTAAAGGATTGGACCGGCTAGATGCAGGAAAAATGTTCCCCTTGTTGGGGGAGTCCAGAACCAGGGGTCAGTCGGTTTAAGAATAACCAGTTGTACAGGGCCCTGGTGAGACCACACCTGGAGTATTGTGTGCAGTTATGGTCCCCTAATTTGTAGAAGGATATTCTTGCTATTGACAGAGTGCAGCGTAGATTCACAAGGTTAATTCCAGGGATGGCGGGACTGACAGGTGTTGAATGAATGGGTCGACTGGGCTTGTATTCACTGGAGTTTAGAAGGGTGTGAGGGGTTCATAGAAACATCTCAAGTTCGTAAGGGATTGGACAGGGTGGATGCAGGAAACATGTTTCCGATGTTGGAGGAGTCCAGAACCAAGGGCCACAGTTTAAGAATAATGAGTAGGGATGAGGGAAAACTGAGATGAGGGAAAACATTTCCACCCAGAGAGTTGTGAATCTGTGAAATTCCCTGCCACAGAAGGCAGTGGAGGCCAATTCACTGGATGCTTTCAAGAAAGAGTTTGATTTAGCTATTGGGGCTAGTGGAATCAAGGGATATGGGGAGATGGCAGGAATGATCAGCAGTGATCATATTGAATGGGGATGCTGGCTCGAAGGGCTGAATGGCAACTCCTGCATCTATTGTCTATGTTTCTATGTAAAAGCTTTTCACTCCACATCACCGTCTATATCTCTCCTACGACTCTCAGTCTGAGGAAGGGCCTCAACCATGAAACGTCGCCCATTCCTTCTCTCCAGAGATGCTGCCTGTCCCTGAGTTATTGCAGCATTTTGTAGTCTAGCCCCCCTTCAGGTTTTCTCTCAGGTTTGCATCCTCTGCAGCTGCTGTGATTGTCCCCCCCCACGTGGTGTAGGAGCTCCGGGGGCGGGGCCGGCCACACCGTGACAATAAGCAAGTTCGGTATTCTGAAAAATGCAAGGAATCATGGGATTTTTACAAGGTTACAAGCGATAAAAGCTCTGGGCAGCCATGCTGCGGCATGGGCACACACCTGGGCACCCACGTGCACCTCATGTGCAGCCAGGACTGAACCCGTTGTCTCCAGCGCTGCAACTTCATAGAGAGGCATACAGTGAGCTTGTAGTTGTAAAGAAAAGCCAGAGACAATGTCTTAATCCTCCACTGAGTGTTCCCCATTGAATCTCACCGTACATTCAACAGCTGAGAAATATTGTCAGCCTATTTCCAGTTGCAACAATACCACGTGTATTTAAAATATTACCAACCTCAATAGACAATAGACAATAGGTGCAGGAGTTGGCCATTCGGCCCTTCGAGCCAGCACCGCCATTCAATGTGATCATGGCTGATCATCCCCAATCAGTACCCCGTTCCTGCCTTCTCCCCATATCCACTGACTCCGCTATCTTTAAGAGCCCTATCTAACTCTCTCTTGAAAGCATCCAGAGAACCTGCCTCCACCGCCCCCTGAGGCAGAGATTTCCACAGACTCCCAACTCTGTGAGAAAAAGTGTTTCCTCGTCTCCGTTCCATTCCCCTGACTCCGCTATCTTTAAGAGCCCTATCTAGCTCTCTCTTGAAAGCATCCAGAGAACCTGCCTCCACCGCCCTCTGAGGCAGAGAATTCCACAGACTCGCCACTCTCTGTGAGAAAAAGTGTTTCCTCGTCTCCGTTCTAAATGGCTTACTCCTTATTCTTAAACTGTGGCCCCTGGTTTGGGACTCCCCTAACATCGGAAACATGTTTCCTGTCTCTAGCGTGTCCAAACCCTTAACAATCTTATACGTTTCAATAAGATTCCCGCTCATCCTTCTAAACTCCAGGGTGCACAAGCCCAGCCGCTCCATTGTCTCAGAATATGACAGTTCCGCCATCCCGGGAACTAACCTTGTAATTTGCACATGAAATATTCTCGATGTCACAAACATAAAACAAGTTTCCTCTCTCTACCTCCGCCTAAACATCCCAGGAAGATCACCGGTTGCAGCCATGCTCACACCTTTCTTCATTGACAGTATCACATTCATTTGCGTCCTTGTACTCCTTCATATAGCCCGTATTCTTACCAACATCAAACCCCTGTGCAAGGAAACACTGTGCTAATGATCCCGATTCCATGTCAAGCTGGGTAATGACAACCAGTCTGTGGACAAATTGGGTAAACATGTTTAGAGCCAGGTTCAGGAATCAAAGCCTTGGACTGGGGCTACATTTTGTAAATACACCTGAACTGGAGCAAGCCTCCACCAACATATGTGCACTGATGATAGCCTCCGTAAATATCCCCGAAAGGGACTAAATGAGGGAAATACATCAGTAAAATTGATCAGTTCAATGCCTCAATCCCTGCCTTGAAAGGTCCCAGATAGTCAGCTCTCATTTGCATACATGCAGTGGTTAGCTTGGTGCCCTTATCCAAGATGCTTAGGCCTCAAATAGAGGAATTTCCTCCATGAACCTCTCTTTGTTGCTCCCTTTCCATCCCCTGTCCAATGCATTGACAAATATGGAGCTCAAGAGCCTCATCCTGAAAGTAAATATCATAAGTGATGTTAATATAATAATCCATTCCCTGAACCACAAGAGTAACATCCCATGGGATCTACTGCAATATTTTGACGTAGATTTAAAGAGAAATGTAGCATTAATTTCCATCCTGTGATTTGGCATACGTTATATCATGTCAAGTTGTGCCTTAAGATTTAGTCTGAGAAGGTGCACAATACTAACCATTGTACACATTTAATTTTTCTATTCACAATGCCAACAACAACTTACATTTATACAGCAATTGCAACAATTCGGCTTGTACTCGCTGGAATTTAGAAGATTGAGGGGGAATCTTACCACCCCATTAAATTACTTTTTTCTGTAATATAGTTATTATGGTGTCACGTCAATAAAGATGAACAGATGATTCTGATTTCTGCCCTAGGCTGGATAACACACATCTCCAGTCATTGTGTTTTATAGCTGTTTTTCAACCTCTGCAGTCTGAAGGTCTTAACCCGAAACATCACCCATTCTTTCTCTCCAGAGATGCTGCCTGCCCCACTGAGTTATTTCAGCTTTTGGTGTCTATCTTCAGTTTAAACCAGCATCTGCATAGAAATAGAGAAACATAGAAAATAGGTGCAGGAGAAGGCTATTCGGCTCTTCGAGCCAGCATCGCCATTCATTGTGATCGTGGCTGATCGTCTGCTATCAATAACCGTGCCTGCCTTCTCCCCATATCCCTTGACTCCACTAGCCCCTAGAGCTCTATCCAACTCTCTCTTAAATCCATCCAGTGACTTGGCCTCCACTGCCCTCTGTGGCAGAGAATTCCACAAATTCACAACTCTCTGGGTGAAAAAGTTTTTTTTTCAGCTCAGTCTTAAATGACCTCCCCTTTATTCTAAGACTGTGGCCCCTGGTTCTGGACTCACCTTACATTGGGAACATTTTTCCTGCATCTAGCTTGTCCAGTCCTTTTATAATTTTATGTTTCTATAAGATCCTGCCTCATCCTTCTAAACTCCAGTGAATACAAGCCTAGTCTTTTGAATTTTTCCTCATATGACAGTCCCGCCATCCCAGGGATCAATCTCGTGAACCTACGCTACACTGCCTCAATCACAAGGATGTCCTTCCTCAAATTAGGAGACCAAAACTGTACACAATACTCCAGATGTAGTCTCACCAGAGCCCTATACAACTGCAAAAGAAACTCTTTGCTCCCGCAGTTCCTTCCTGCACTCTTTGTTAAGGGACACAGGTCCTATTCTCATAATATTATTCACTTCAACTAAGTTTTTTCTTCACCTCCATTGCTGCAGAGAATACAATCCCGGTTATCAAATCTTTCTTCAAAGTCAAAGATAGCTTCCAGCCCTGCCAACATCTTCATAAATCGCCCCTGGACCCTCTCCAGTGCAATTGCACCCTTTCTACTATGTGTCATAGCCTTACAGCATGGAAACAGGCCCTTCATCCCAACTTGTCCATGCAGATCAAGATGCCCCATCTAAACTAGTCCCATTCATCCACATTTGGCCCATATCCCTTTAAACCTTTCCTGCCCATGTACCTGTCCAAATGTTTTTTAAATGCTGTCATTTTACCTGCCTACGTCCCCTGGCACCTCGTTCCACATACCCATCATCCTCTGCGTGAAAATGTTGTCCCTATTAAATCGTTCCTCTCTCACTTTAAACCAGGGGTGTCAAACTCAGTTTAGGTCACGGGCCGGATTGTGCAATATGTGACTTCATGCGGGACGGATTAGTTGTGCACGTGCAATCTCACCCTTTGCATTAATAAACCATTTAAAATCAAACATTAGCAGACAAATGTAGACCTAACAAAACATATTGTAAATGTAGGCTACACAACTGTACCTCATTTTTATTAGCCTGCTTCCAGCGATCAAACTCAGACAATGAAAACAGTTAGCCTCTAATTTTTATCAAAGTGATTGAAGTGAGGGTGTGTGTGAAGGTGTGTGTGTGTGTCAGTGTGTGTGCCAGTGTGTGTGTAAGGGTGTATGTTAGTGTGTGTGCCAGTGTGTGTGTGTCAGTGTGTGAAAGAGTGTGTGTTAGTGTGTGTGTCAGTGCATCTGTAAGGGTGTGTGTAAGGGTGTGTGTTAGTGTGTGTGTAAGGGTGGATGTTAATGTGTGTGCCAGTGTGTGTGATTGTGTGTGTGTGTGGGTCAGTGTGTGTGTGTAAAGGTGTGTGTTAATGTGTGTGCCAGGGTGTGTGTAAGGGTGTGTGTAAGGGTGTATGTTAGTGAGTGTGTAAGGGTGTGTGTAAGGGTGTATGTCAGTGTGTGTGTTTCATTGTGTGTTAGGTTGTGTGTGTAAGGGTGTATGTTAGTGTGCAAGTGTGTGTGTGCCAGTGTGTGCCAGAGTGTGTATGTCAGTGTGTGTGTGCCAGTGTGTGTGTCAGTGTGTGTGTGTCAGTGTGTGTGAGTGTGTCAGTGTGTGAGTGTGTCAGTGTGTGAGTGTGTCAGTGTGTGAGTGTGTGTGTGTGTGTGTGTGTGTCAGTGTGTGTGCCAGAGTGTGTGTGTCAGTGTGTGTGTGTCAGTGTGTGTCTGTCAGTGTGAGTGTGTCAGTGTGTGTGCCAGTGTGAGTGTGTCAGTGTGAGTGTGTCAGTGTGTGTCAGTGTGTGTGTGTCAGTGTGTCAGTGTGTGTGTGTCAGTGTGTGTGTGTCAGTGTGTGTGTGTGTCAGTGTGTGTGTGTCAGTGTGTGTGTGTAAGGCTGTATGTTAGTGTGTGTGTGTCAGTGTGTGTGTCAGTGTGTCTGTCAGTATGGGTGTCAGTGTGTGTGTTAGTGTGCAAGTGTGTGTGTGCCAGTGTGTGTGTCAGTGTGTGTGTAAGGGTGTATGTCAGTGTGTGTGTAAGGGCGTGTGTAAGGGTGTATGTTAGTGTGTGTGTCAGTGTGTGTGCCAGGGTGTATGTGAAGGTGTGTGAGAGTGTGTGTGCCAGTGTGTGTGTGTAAGGCTGTGTGTAACGGTGTATGTTAGTGTGTGTCAGTGTGTGTGTAAGGGTGCATACTAGCGTGTGTGTTACTGTGTGTGTCAGTATGTGTGTGTCAGTGTGTGTGTGTGCCAGAGTGTGTGTGTCAGTGTGTGTGTGTCAGTGTGTGTGTGTGTCAGTGTGTGTGTGCCAGAGTGTGTCAATGTGTGCGTGTCAGTGTGTGTGTGTCAGTGTGTGTGTGTCAGTGTGTGTGTGTGTGTCAGTGTATGTGTGTCAGTGTGTGTGTGTCAGTGTGTCAGTGTGTGTGTTTCAGTGTGTGTGTGTGCCAGAGTGTGCGTGTGTCAGTGTGTGCGTGTCAGTGTGTGCGTGTCCGTGTGTCAGTGTGTGTGTGTCAGTGTGTGTGTGTGCCAGAGTGTGTGTGTCAGTGTGTGTGTGTCAGTGTGTGTGTGTCAGTGTGTGTGTGTGTGTCAGTGTGTGTGTCAGTGTGTGCGTGTCAGTGTGTGTCAGTGTGTGTGTGTCAGTGTGTGTGTGTCAGTGTGTGTGTGTGTGTCAGTGTGTGTGTGTCAGTGTGTGTGTCAGTGTGTGCGTGTCAGTGTGTGTCAGTGTGTGTGTGTCAGTGTGTGTGTGTCAGTGTGCGTGTGTCAGTGTGCGTGTGTCAGTGTGCGTGTGTCTGTGTGTGCGTCAGTGTGTGTGTGTCAGTGTGTGTGTCAGTGTGTGTGTGTAAGGCTGTATGTTAGTGTGTGTGTGTCAGTGCGTGTGTGTCAGTGTGTGTCAGTGTGTGTGTAAGGCTGTATGTTAGTGCGTGTGTGTCAGTGTGTGTGTCAGTGTGTGTGTCAGTATGGGTGTCAGTGTGTGTGTCAGTGTGTGTGTCAGTGTGTGTGTGTAAGGCTGTATGTTAGTGTGTGTGTGTCAGTGCGTGTGTGTCAGTGTGTGTCAGTGTGTGTGTGTCAGTGTGTGTGTAAGGCTGTATGTTAGTGCGTGTGTGTCAGTGTGTGTGTCAGTGTGTGTGTCAGTGTGTGTGTCAGTATGGGTGTCAGTGTGTGTGTCAGTGTGTGTGTCAGTGTGTGTGTCAGTATGGGTGTCAGTGTGTGTGTCAGTATGGGTGTCAGTGTGTGTGTTAGTGTGCAAGTGTGTGTGTAAGGGTGTATGTCAGTGTGTGTGTAAGGATGTATGTTAGTGTGTGTGTCAGTGTGTGTGCCAGGGTGTGTGTGAAGGTGTGTGAGAGTGTGTGTGCCAGTGTATGTGTGTAAGGCTGTGTGTAAGGGTGTATGTTAGTGTGTGTGTAAGGATGCATTTTAGTGTGTGTCAGTGTGTTTGTTACTGTGTGTGTCAGTATGTGTCAGTGTGTGTGTAAGGGTGCATGCTAGCGTGTGTGTCAGTGTGTGTGTCAGTGTGTGTGTAAGGGTGCATACTAGCGTGTGTGTCAGTGTGTGTGTCAGTGTGTGTGTAAGGGTGCATACTAGCGTGTGTGTCAGTGTGTGTGTCAGTGTGTGTGTAAGGGTGCATACTAGCGTGTGTGTCAGTGTGTGTGTCAGTGTGTGTGTAAGGGTGCATACTAGCGTGTGTGTCAGCGTGTGTTAGGTTGTGCGTGAGAGAATGAGACAGTGAAGCGGCGACAACACCTGGAGTGAGCGGACATTCGGAGACTTGGCAATGTCCGGGGGAGCATTGCCCTCTCCCCCACCCTCCCTGGAAATGCGGGCCGGCCCAGGCGCTCTGTGTCCAGCGGGGGTCGGGGGGAGGTGAGGGACAGTGACCCAGGGGTCCGGGCATCGGAGCGGAGCCGTAGCTCCAGATTGATCCCCGCGGCTCTGGAGGCGGCACCGAAGCCCCGACTCCCCCGGTTCTGCTCCTGGCTCCGTGCCGGGGTTAAAACTCCATGGGGTGCGGACAGAGCAGCCACCGGATGCAGAGCCACCAGAGACGAGGGTGGGAGCGATGCCTCAGGGGTCGGTGCTGGGACCACCGCCGTGTCTCACCGATCACACCATCACACGGGAATGTGTCGTTTAGTTTACACTCTCGAAATAACTACTTTTTTTACCCCAAATCATCCCGCGGGCCGGATGCAGGCTACGAGCCAGTAGTTTGACACCCCTGCTTTAAATATAGAATCATAGAAAATAGGTGCAGGAGGAGGCCATTCGGTCCTTCGAGCCAGCACCGCCATTCATTGTGATCATGGCTGATCGTCTCCTATCAATAACCCGTGCCTGTCTTCTCCCCATATCCCTTGATTCCACCAGCCCCTAGAGCTCTATCTAACTCTCTCCTAAATCTATCCAGTGATTTGGCCTCCACTGCCCTCTGTGGCAGGGAATCCCACAAATTCACAACTCTTCGGGTGGAACCAATGGCCTCTAGTTCTTGAATCACATATCCTGGGAAAAAGACTCTGCATTCACCTCATATATTCCCCTCGTGGTTTTACTCACCTCTAAGACGCTTTTGCTTTATTTTGAATTCCCATCAACTGCAGATTTTGGTCCCATGAATGTTAAATGGAATCATTAGTACTGCAGCCATTTTAAATAGTGTGTGACGGGCTTAAGACAATCAAATTGCTCGTTCTTTACAGGAAACCCGCCGACAGACAACTACTCTCATTGGTGAGTGTGGAGGAGATCTGGAAGCCTTGGGCAAATTGAATTGTCCGTGACTTTATTTATTTATTTATTTCCTTAAAAAAAAATTTTGAGCACAAAGAAATGTCCCGGTTAGCATTGAAGTAGCCCAGAGCCCAACATCAATCCAGAAAAAGAATTCTTGGAGCAGAGCAGAGTGGCATCAAGACCCCATTGTCTGGGTTCACCCTGATGGTCGGGTAGTTTGCTCCAGGAGCCTATTTCCGCCCCTGTCCCACCTACCTCATGGACAAGGCTCCCACATGGGAAAAGGGGGGGTGGTGCACGCATTGTCCCAAAAATGGTATGCACCAGGTATATCAGTCATAATTGATAAAGTTGGAAGAACATGTCTGGTGTGTCAACAAAAGCGACTGGTATATTGGCGCTCATAGCAAAAGGATTTGAGTATAGGAGCAGGGAGGTTCTACTGCAGTTGTACAGGGTCTGGTGAGGCCACACCTGGAGTATTGCATACAGTTTTGGTCTCCTAATCTGAGGAAAGACATTCTTGCCACAGAGGGAGTACAGAGAAGGTTCACCAGACTGATTCCTGGGATGGCAGGACTTCCATATGAAGAAAGGCTGGATAGACTCGGCTTGGAATTTAGAAGATTGAGGGGGGGATCTTATAGAGACTTACAAAATTCTTAAGGGGTTGGACAGGCTAGATGCAGGAAGATTGTTCCCGATGTTGGAGAAGTCCAGAACAAGGGGTCACAGTTTAAGGATAAGGGGGAAGTCTTTTAGGACCGAGATGAGAAAATCTGTCACTGTTTATTCCCATAGGTATCCCGACCCTGGGTATTATTTCTTGAATTAAAATATTGACTACTGTCCTTGGACCGTCTTTATCACTTCTTTTTTTATTATTTTTAGTACGTTAAAAGTGTGGAGTTGGGGGTCTAACCTTCTTATGTGGGGGGGGGGGGGGGAGAGAAGAGGGGGAAACCGCTTTTTCAAGTCCCTACCTGGTCGGAGAGGCTGCCTTTCTCCAAGCAGCAACTTTGACCCGTCCTCCCGGCTTACCAGCGGGGCCTGGAGCGGCGTTTCCACAGGGGACCTTGCCCGAACTTCGGCTTCGGCGGCAGCACAGCGCTGGGGCGCTATCGATGAACGATGCCTTGCCTGGGTCGCCGCGCCGGAGCTCCGGAAGGCTGAGTCCGCCGATTGAACATCGCGGGCCTGCGGGACGGTGGAGCGGACAGCTGCGGGCAGCAGCGCTGAACTTTTACATCAGGAACCTGTGATCTCACGCCGAGATCACCAGTGGTGGAGCTCTATCCAGCGCGGGCCTTGTTGGCTTTGGAAGCCGCGGCGAGGAAGGTAAGGAAGCGGCTGTTCCAGGCATCCTAAGCCGCTGAGAGGGTGTACAGACGCCGGAGCACCATCACCCGGCGAGAGGGCCTGGAACATTGGGCCTCCGTGAAGGCGACGGCGGAGGCCTCATTAGGCCCAAGTATGGGTGGGCATCGGGATGGGGACTGGACTTTGTGCCTTCCCTCACAGTGGGAACCATTGTGGGGAGATGTTGTTTTTAATGTTAAACCTCTTCTTCAATGCTATGTTGTATCTTTATTAGGGTGCTGCAAGGACATCTGAATTTCCCCTGAAAAGGGGATGAATAATCTCTCTCTCTCTCTCTCTCTATCTAATTTGATTTACCGTTTGGACCCACTGGTTTAACCCCGTCCCTGAACGTCAGCGTCACCTTTCAATGTCTATAGCGCACTTTACGGCATCTGTTCCCATTTATCTTCTCCGCAATCGTGCCTCACCCCACAGGCCTCTTGGCTCAGCGCCAATCACCAGCCATATAGCTAAGTTGCCGGGCTCTCCCTTCTCTGGGAAGCCCCCTGTCCCTCTTTCGGTGGGGACTATTTTATAATTCCCTTTTATTTTCCCTTGTATTCGTTCGAATCCCGTTACAATTTGGATCCTGCTGACCAAGGCTAATTCTGGGGAAGAAATTAATTTAGAGGGAAATTAAAGGAAAACTAAAAATAACAGACTTCGCAGATTTGCTTCAAGAGATTTTATTGCATGATGTCATGGAGAGATGGCGGCAGTAAACTTCCCACAGTTCTCTGACTTCACAGCAGAATTAGCCAACATTTATACTGTGTAGTAACCAACTTTTGTTTACCTTTGTATGATACTCGAATATATTCTATCAACTACACCAGTACAAATTATTTAATTAGTCATAACATACTTTTCACTTATGTTAATCTTATTCAACAACAGATGGTTAATACAAGTCAAACAAAAATCAAGGGCATCTTGACATTATTCTATCTCACCTTTCAGGCAGCCCATGCCACCATCATCTCTCCAAGCCAATCATAAGCCTCCCATTTACTGCAATGTATTTACGCTACGAGCGGAAGGGGACGCGGGTGACCTATTGTAACTCCTCACAGAAGGCAAAACAAGCTTTGTTATCTTCTCGAGTATTTCATGTTTACATTTACCATCCTCCCTTGAACACATTTCCAGACAAGAGGTAATACGTCTAATCTTACTTTGCCAATTCCCATGAACCTCTTCTGCACCTGGTCAAGCGAGTGGTGCCAATTTGTCACATCCAAAACACCCTTTTGTCACCTTGTTCCATTCCAGTCAAAATTAAGCAAGGAAGGACGTTAATATTTCTTTATCATCTTGCCCATGTGCACTCACCAGTGGAAGTTCAGGTCACACGCTGCCATGAAGCTCTTTCCACAGTCGGAGCAACCGAAGGACCTGGGGAAGGGACGGTCACCGGTGTGCACCCGCTGGTGGGACAGCAGCCTGGAGCAGGTGCAGGGCCGCTCGCCAGTGTGGATACGCTGATGGTCCAGCAGGTTTTTGGAGTGGGTGAAGCCCTTGCCGCAGTCGTTGCAGGTGTAGGGCCGCTCTACGGTGCGCAGGCGCCAGTGCATCAGGTCCGGCGACGACTTGAAGTCTTTGGAGCTGGTGAAGGGCCGCTCACTGCTGCGCACCCACCAGTTGCAGCCGCAGCACTGACAACCGGACAAAGCTCTTGCCACAGGTGGAGCAGTCAAAGGGGTTCCTGCCTGTGTGCACCCACCGGTGCATCTTCTGCTCATGCGCCCTTGAAGCTCTTTCTGCAGTCGGAGCAGCCGCTGGGACACTCGCCGGAGTGGCCGCGGTTGTATCGCAGCAGGCTGTCGTAGCGGGTGGAGGGGCTCCAAGTAGTTGAAGGGGCGTTCTTCCGTGTGCACCCGCCAGTGGATCTCCAGCAGGCTCGGGTGCTGCCAGTGCTTGAAGGGGGGGGGGGGGGGGGGGGAGGGGGTCTGGGGGAGGAGCGGGTGATAGGGTGAGAGAGTGGGGGAGTGTGGAGGTGAGGGGGTCAGGAGGGTGAGGGGGAAAGTGGGGAATTGGGTGACGAGTATGCGGGAACCGCGTTGAACTGCCTGCCTGCATGCATATCTGCCCGCCCTGCGCCGTGACGTCAGCCGCATGCATGATGCCCTGACATCACCGCCAATCTGAGGGTGACTGCTGGCCCCGCTCCCTGCCATTGCGTACAGCCACGTGGGGTGCAGCATGCATCATGGGAAGAAGGTCACACAGTGCTGGAGTCACTCAGCGGGTCGGGCAGCATCTGTGGAGAGAAGGAACACGTGACGTTTCGGGTCATTACCTTTCTTCAGTCTGATGGGAGGTGCAGAGATAAGGAAGTGTGAGGAGTGAAAAGGACAAAGGGAATAGAGTTCAAGGAAAATGTAGAACAGATCATTGTTGGATAGATCAATGAGAGGTCACCATCGACTCCACAGTCAAAAAGGTGCAACAGACGATGTACTTCCTGCGGCAGCTGAGAAAACACAATCTGCCACAGGTAATGCTGGTCCAGTTTTGTACTGCCATCGTAGAGTCTATCCTCACCTTCTCCATCACGGTCCACAGCCCCCGGAGCTGTCAAATGCCTCACCGCAGTACGGGCAGTTGTAGGATGGCCACTGGTGTTCACAAGCTGGTGATACAGGGTGTGGGAGGCCATGGCAAAGCGCTCTCCACACACCGGGCTGGGGAAGGGACGGTCACTGGCGTGCACCCGTTGATGGGACAGCAGCCTGTTGGAGTGGGTGTAGCCCTTGCTGCACTGGTTGTAGGTGAATGGGCGCTCACCAGTGTGGGTGCGCCGGTGCTCCAGCAACTTTTTGGAACTGGTGAAGCCCTTGCCGCAGTCGCTGCATGTGTAGGGCTGCTCCCCGGAGTGCAGGCGCCTGTGTACCTTCAGTTCCGGCGTCGACTTGAACCTTTTGCCGCAGTCGGAGCAGGTGAATGGCCGCTCACCGCTGTGCGCCTGCTGGTGCCGCCTTAGCCCTGACAACTGGGCAAAGCTCTTGCCGCAGGGAGAACAGCCGAAGGGCATCTCGCCCGTGTGCACCCGCCGGTGGATCTTCTGCTTTTATGTCGTCTTGAAGCTCTTGCCGCAGTCGGAGCAGCCTAAGAGCCTCTCGCCAGTGTGCAGCCTCTGGTGCTCCAGCAAGTTGTTGGAGCGGGTGAAGCCCTTGCCGCACTGGGTGCAGGTGTAGGGGCGCTCGCCGTTGTGGGTGCGCTGGTGCACCAGCAGGTTGTCAGAGCGGGTGAAGCCCTTGCCGCACAGGGTGCAAGTGAAGGGGCGCTCACCGGTGTGGGTGCGCTGGTGCTCCAGCAGGCTCTTAGAGCGGGTGAAGCCCTTGCCGCACTGGCCGCAGGTGTAGGGGCGCTCGCCGGTGTGGGTGCGCTGGTGTTCCAGCAGGCTGTTGGAGCGGGTGAAGCCCTTGCCGCACTGGGGGCAGGTGTAGGGTCGCTCACCGGTGTGGGTGCGCTGGTGATCCAGCAGGTTGTCGGAGCGGGTGAAGCCCTTGCCGCACTGGGCGCAGGTGAAGGGACGCTCACCGGTGTGCGTGCGCTGATGCTGCAGCAGACTCTTGGAGTGGGTGAAGCTCTTGCCGCAGTCGCTGCAGGTGTAGGGCTGCTCCCCAGTGTGCAGGCGCCTGTGCACCTTCAGGTTCGTGGACGACTTGAAGCCTTTGCCACAGTCGGCGCAGGTGAAGGGCCGCTCACTGCTGTGCACCCGCCAGTGGTCCCGCAGCCCCGACAACTGGGCAAAGCTCTTGCCGCAGGTGGAGCAGCCAAATGGCCTCTCACCAGAGTGTATGTGGTTGTGCCGCAGCAGGGTGTCATAGCGGTTAAAGCTCTTGCCGCACTCTGAGCAGTCAAAGGGGCGTTCTCCCGTGTGCACCCTCCGGTGGATCTCTAGCAGGCAAGGGCTCTGCCAGGCCTTGCCACACACGTCGCACTCATAACGCTTCTGCTTGTTGTGCCCCGTCATGTGGTCCTGTGTCGAAGCACAGCCCCTCGTAGCTCAGCCCGCACACCGAGCAGATGGAGGGCAGACAGGCAGCCTGGCCACCCTCAATGGCCGCTCACGTCCCCGTCTCTCCGTCCACCCTCAATGGCCGCTCACGTCCCCGGCTCCTAAACCCTGCAGGATTGGAACACAGAGGGTCAACAAGCTGGCAAACAGGACATTACTAACGTGTGAACATTACTAGTACTTGAAGGGGGGAGCGGCCTGGGGGGTGAGCGGGGGGAGGGGTGGGGGGTGGAAGACGGGAGGAAGGTGGGAGAGTGAGGGGGAGATGAGGCGGTGAGGATGAAGGGGAGGGGGAGAGGGATGGGGAAGCAGCGGAGAGATGGTGAGGAGGCATGGGGGAAGTGGGGAAGGCGATGAGGATGGTGTCAGTGAGGGGAGGGGGTGAGGGGGGGGATGAGGAAGCAAGTGGGAGAAAGGGGTGAGCCGCACCGACCTGGGGGCATCGAGCATCCGGGTACTGCCTCGAGCCGCCAGCACGTCCACCAGCCAGCCGCCCTGTGCCGTGACCTCTGCCACGTGCACGACCGGTGCCCTGACGTCACTCCCAAACTGAAGGGGACTGCAAGCACCACCCCGCCGGTGATTGGCGCCGAGTCACGTGGGAGGCAGCATGCATCGTGGGAAGAAGGTCACAGAGTGCTGGAGTAACTCAGCGGGTTTGTGGGAAGGCCGCGGTTCAGCGTATCTTGTCCTCCCAGTGCAGCTCAGCTCAGCATTCAACACCATTATCCCCTCTAAATTCATTGCTAAACTCGATGACCTGGGCATCAACCCCTACCTCTGCAATTGGTTACTGGACTTTCTAACCAACAGATCACAGACTGTCAGGTTGGATAACCACTCCTCTTCTACCCTCACCCTGAACACTGGTGTACCCCACGGCTGCATTTTGAGCCCCCTCCTCTACTCCCTCTTCACCTTCGACTGCATATCTGTACATGGTACCAACACCATCATCAAGTATGCAGATGACACGACGGTGATTGGCCTCATCAGCGACAACGATGAGTCGGCCTACAGGGAGAAGGTTCAGCTCCTAACAGCATGGTGTGCCAACCATAACCTGGCCCTCAACTCCAAGAAGACCAAGGAGCTCACTGTGGACTCCAGGAGATCGAGAGGCTGCACGCACACCCCCATCCATATCAACGGGACGGAGGTAGAACGTGTCTCCAGCTTCAGGTTCCTAGGGGTCAACATCTCCGATTACCTCTCCTGGACCCACAATACATCCTCGCTGATCAAGAAGGCTCACCAGCGTCTCTTCTTCCTGAGGAGACTTAAGAAGGTCCACCTGTCTCCCCAAATTCTGGTGAACTTCTACCACTGCACCATCGAGAGCATCCTTACCAACTGCACCACAGTATGGTATGGTAGCTGCTCTGTCTCCGACCGGAAAGCACTGCAGAGAGTGGTGAAGATCGCCCAACGCATCACAGTCTCCTCACTCCCCTCCATTGAGTCTGTCCATAGTAAACGATGCCTGCGCATGGCACACAGCATTGCCAGGGACAGCTCACACCCCAACCATAGACTGTTTACCCTCCTCCCATCTGGGAGGCTGCCGCTGCCGTACCAGCAGGCTCAAGAACAGCTTCTTCCCTGCGGCTGTCACACTTCTCAACGCCGCACCTCAATGACTGCCTGTCTCCACCCCTCCCCCCCCGGACTATCCAATCACCAGCAAATTGCACGGATACCACTGTATATGTATAGATGTATATACTCATACTGCTGCGCAATTACTTGTTTATTCGTAAGTTCGCCCTTCGGAGATACCAACTGCATTTCGTTGTCTCTGTATTGTGCACTGAACAATGACAATTAAAAATTGAATTGAATTGAATTGAACATGGACTGTTGCACCGCGGCCTCCCGCGCCAGGGGGCGCTACACCAGGAGGACAAGATAAGCTGCACCGCGGCCTCCCGCGCCAGGGGGCGCTGCACTGGGAGGACAAGATACGGTGAACAGCGGCCTCCCCCCGCCAGAGGGCGCCACACTAGGAGGACAAGATAAGTTGCACCGCGGCCTCCCGCACCAGGGGGCGCTACAAGAGGACAAGATACGCTGCACCGCGACCTCCCGCCGCCAGACGGCGCTGCCGTGGGAGGACCAGAGGCGCTGCACTGGAAGGGCCAGAAGACGCTGCATCGCGCCTTTCTACAGACAGGGGTCGCCGAAGACAGAGACACAAAGACGGCGCCGCCAGGTTTACACTATAGGATCTTTGGTTGACACGGCAGTCGGACGCACGCCCCGGGTCGCTGGCCGTGGGAGGGGGGCGAGTGGGGAGAGGACGCGGAGCCGAGCGGCGGCGGCGACGACGACGACTGTTCTCACCTGAGCTCCCGGCGCTGAGAGGAGGCCTCATCCCCCCCCCGCCCCCCTGACGGGCAGCGCCATCGGCCAATGGGAGCAGGTCCAGGAACCCTGGGCCGACGTCACAAAGGACGCGGTCCCGCCCCTCCCTCCGTCCACTGACGGGCAGCGCCAGCGGCCAATGGCGTCACAAAGGACCAGGTACCGCCCCCTCGCTCCCTCCCTCCCTCTGTTCCCCCTGACGGGCAGCGCCAGCGGCCAATGGGAGCAGGTCCAGCAACCCCCCCCCCCCGGGCCGACGTCACAAATGACCCGATCCCGCGTCCTCCTTGCTTCCAACCAATCATCGCCGCCTCCCCAACGCAGGTGACCGCGTCATATAGGTCGGGCTGTAGCCCCGCCCCTCGGACGGACAGCTCCGTCCGCCAATCGGAGCCGCCCATCCAGCCCTAGCAACGGTTGCCACGGCGCGACCGGCACCGCCCCCGCGTCTCCTGCACCACGTGAGGGGGGGGGGGGGAACAATCACAGCAGCTGCAGAGGCTGCAAACCTGAGCTAAAACCTCATCTCAGTCCCTAATGGCCCACCCCTTATTCTACAACTGTGGCCCCTGGTTCTGGACCCCCCCAACATCCGGAAAATGTTTCCTGCATCTAGCGTGTCCAATCCCTTAATAACTGAATATGTTTCTATGAGATACCCTCTTATAGAATGGGCCCAGTATACCCATTCATTCATTGTTTTAAAGAAGGAACTGCGGATGCCATTCATTCATTGTATGACAGTCCCGCTATCCCGGGAATTAACATGGTGAACCTACGCTGCACTCCCTCAACAGCACGAATGTCCTCCCTCAAACGAATCTAGGGACTTGTCGACCCATTCTCTCATTGTAATTCGAATACTGGCGATAAATCAGGAAAACTGACAGTTGCTGGTTTGTCTATTCTATTGTCGTTGGAGATATTGGAGAGATCACCGCAGGGGGAGAGAGCGAGTGGGTGGAGAGAGAGAGAGGGGGAGAGAGAGAGAAAAAGAGGGGAAAGAGAAAGGGGAGAGAGGGGGTGACAGAGATAGAAACATAGAAATTAGGTGCAGGAGTAGGCCATTCGGCCCTTTGAGCCTGCATCGCCATTCAATATGATCATGGCTGATCATTCAACTCAGTATCCCGTAACTGCCTTCTCTCCATACCCCCTGATCCCTTTAGCCACAAGGGCCACATCTAACTCTTTCTTAAATATAGCCAATGAACTGGCCTCAACTACCTTCTGTGGCAGATAATTCCAGAGACTCACCACTCTCTGTGTGAAAAAATTGTCCCCCATAGAGGGGGGAGAAAGGGAGAAAGGGGATGTGGGAAAACAGGAGGGGAGAGATATCTAGAGAAGGGAGGAGAAATGGATGAGAGAAATGAATGGGAGTGAGAGGGAGAAGAGAGAGAGCAGCGTTATCTTGTAGAGTGTGGATTTAGAGCGTGTGGCACAGTGTAGAGAGAGGGGGGGAACAGAAATGAGGAGAGAGAGGAGGCACAGTGTGGGGGAGAGAGAGAAAGAGGTAGAGAGCGAGAGGGAGGGAGAAAGAGGGGGACATTTAACACAATCATTCTATATTTTGCTTTTATTAATGCATTTTGTTGTCTAATTGCTGATTTTTGGCACAAAAAGCTTCACTCCAAAACATATAGATCTAAGCATAAATACATAAATATATTATATCTGTCGCCAAGCACCCACAAAAATCTCACAATAATGCTCTTTGGTTCAGAGGTTTGGTACGTAGGTGTGGGCCCAGTATTTTAGGTTCCAGGCCTGCGTTCCGGGCTTTGCCCCATGTTCTGGCCTTCCGGGCGTGTGTTTTATAGGCCTCAAGGCTGTTTTATGTGCTCCGGGTCTGTGATGTGGGTTCAGGTCCTGTATTTTAGGCCCCAGGCCTGTGTTGCAAGCTTTGCCCTAAGTTCTGGAAATTTCAAGCCTGTGTTTCGTAGGCCCCAGGGCTGTATTATGAGCTCCAGGCCTGTGTTTTATCTCCTTGGGCTAACCTGTGGGCTTTGGCCTAAGTTCTGGGCCTCAAAGCCTGTTAGGCAATAGGGGCAAAAGTAGGCCATTTGGCCCTTCGAGCCAGCACCGCCATTCAATGTGATCATGGCTGATCATCCCCAATCAGTACCCCTTTCCTGCCTTCTCCGCATATTCCCTGACTCCGCTATCTTTAAGAGCCCTATCTAGCTCTCTCTTGAAAGCATCCAGAGAACCTGCCACCACCGCCCACTGTGGCAGTGAATTCCACAGACTCACCAATCTGTGAGTAAAAGTGTTTCCTCGTCTCCGTTCTAAATGGCTTGCTCCTTACTCTTAAATTGTGGCTCCAGGTTCTGGACTCCCCCAACATCGGGAACATGTTTCTTGTCTCTAGTGTGTCCAAGCCCTTAACAATCTTATATGTTTCAATGAGATATCCTATCATCTTTCTAAACTCCAGAGTGTACTAGCCTAGCCGCTCCACTCTCTCAGCATATGACAGTCCCGCCATCCCGGGAATTAACCTTGTAAACCTACGCTGCACACCTTCAATAGCAAGAATGTCCTTCCTCAAATTAGGGGACCAAGATTGCACACAATACTCCAGTTCTGGTCTCATTAGAGCTCTGTACAACTGCAGAAGGACCTCTTTGCTCCTATATTCGATTCCTTGTGTTATAAAGGCCAACATGCCATTCGCGTTCTTCACTGCCTGCTGTACCTGCATGCTTACTTTCAGGGACTGATGTACAAGGACCCCCAGATCCCGTTGTAATTCCTCTTTTTCCAACTTGACGCCATTTAGATGGTAATCTGCCTTCCTGTTTTTGCTACGAAAGTAGATAACCTCACATTTATCCGCATTAAACTTCATCTGCCATGCATCTGCCCACTCCCCCAATCTGTCCAAGTCATCCTGCATTCTCATAGCATCCCCCTCACAGTTCACACTGCCACCCAGCTTTGTGTCATCTGCAAATTTGCTAATGTTACTTTGAATCCCTTCATCCAAATCATTGATGTATATTGTAAATAGCTGTGGTCCCAGCAACAAGCCTTGCGGTACCCCACTAGTCACTGCCTGCCATTCTGAAAGGGACCCGTTAATCCCTACTCTTTCTTTCCTGTCAGCCAACCACTTCTCTATCCATGTCAGAACTCTATCCCCAATACCATGTGCCCTGATTTTGCCCACCTTATCAAATGCTTTCTAAAAGTCCAGGTACGCTACTCCCACTGGCTCTCCCTTGTCTATTTTCTCAGTTATATTTTCAAAAAATTCCAGAAGATTAGTCAAGCATGATTTCCCCTTCGTAACTCCATTCTGACTCGGACCGATCCTGTCACTGCTATCCAAATGTGCTGCTATCTCATCTTTTATAATTGACTCCACCACCAATGTCAGGCTAACTGGTCTATAATTCCCCGTTTTCTCTCTCCCGCCTTTCTTAAAAAGTGGGATTACATTAGCTACCCTCCAATCCACAGGAACTGATCCTCAGTCTATAGAACATGGGAAAATTATCACCAATGCATGCGCGATTTCTAGAGTCTCTTCGTTAAGTACCCTGGGATGCAGACCATCAGGCCCTGGGGATTTATCAGCCTTCAGTCTCATCAGTCTATCCAACACCATTTCCTGCCGAATGTGGATTTCCTTCAGTTCCTCTGTCACCCCAGATCCTCTGGCCACTACTATATCAGGAAGATTGTTTGTGTCCTCCTTAGTGAAGACAGATGCAAAGCACTTGTTCAACTCATCTGCCATTTCCTTGTTCCCTATAATAAATTCACCTTTTTCGGTCTTCAGGGGACCAACTTTGGTCTTAACTAATTTTTTCCTCTTCACATACCTAACGAAGCTTTTACTATCCTGCTTTATATTCTTGGCTAGCTTACCTTTGCACCTCATCTTTTCTCCCTGTATTGTCTTTTTGGTTATCTTCTGTTGTTCTTTAAACATTACACAATCCTCTTGCTTCCTGCTCATCTTTGCTACGTTGTACTTTTTCGCTTTAATTTTTATACTGTCCCTGACGTTCCTTGTCAGCCATGGTTATCCCTTTCTCCCCTTGGAATCTTTCTTCCTCCTAGGAATTAACTGATCCTGCATCTTCTGTATTATTCCTAGAAACACCTGCCATTTCTGTTCCACTGTCATCCCTGCTAGTGTATCTTTCCAGTCAACTTTGGCCAGCTCCTCCATCATGGCCCCATGGTCCCCCTTTATTCAACTGCAACACTGACACCTCCGATCTACTCTTCTCCCTCTCCAATTGTAGATTAAACCTGACCATGTTATGGTCACTTCCTCCTAGTGGCTCCTAAAGGACCTTGAGGTCCTTTATCAAATCCGGTTCATTATATAACCTCTGCAGTGTTGTAGGCCTCAGGGCTGTGTTGTAGGCTCCGGACCTAGTTGTGGGCTTTGGCCTCCAAGCCTGTTTTGTAGGCCTCGGGGATGTGTTGTGGGCTCCGAGCCTGTGTTATAGGCTCTAGTCCGGTATTTTTTTACCCTGGGCCTGTGTTGTTTGCTTTGGCCTATGTTCTGGGCCTCAGAGCCTGTGTTTTGTAGGCCTCATGGCAATGTAATAAGCTCTGGGCCTAACTTCTGGGCTTGACCTAAGTTATGGGCAAGTTAGGTCAGGGCCTACTCCAGGCCTACTGGAGTCAGGCTCCTGTTGCTAGAGAAGGCCTGGTCTGTTGTCAAGGAAGGCCTAGTGCCAACAGGCTTCTGTTGCGAAGGACAATCTACTGGTATCAGGCTCCCAATGTTAAGAAACTCACACAGAAACGCTCGCTCACTCCAGCACTATTCTTTTCACCACTGCTTCTCACAATGAATGCTCCTTGTAGTTATGGGGACCAGAATAGCACACCACATTCCCCAAGTATTGCCCCCCACACACACACACATACACACACACTGATATATTTTGTACAGCTCTCTCTAACATGATGTATGTCCCAACTAACTCTGGTACCCAATGCTCTGACTGATGATGAAGGCGAGCAAGTTTGACAAACTGCTGCTGCTGCTTCTTCATCACCCCGTCTATCCGTCTATCTGTGTGTTATCGCTTTCAGAGAATTATGCCATCGTACTCTTTTCTCTCTTCCCCCCTCTCTCAGTAAGTTTGTAGGCAGCAGCAGCAGCAAAATTGGTGATGTACAGGACTTTAAAAGCAACTGACTTATTCTCTGAAATTGCAGCCGGGTCTGGGTCAACTGGAAATGTGAGCCAAGGAATAACGGAAGATTGAATTTAACTTGGACATGTGCAAAGTGGCAAGTTAAATCAGTGCAGCAGCAGCAGCAGGACTTACACTGTAAATGGCAGCAGAGCCCCACAGAATGTTCTAGGAGGACACACAGACCGCCGAATAGTACGAGTGCATGATTCTCTGAAAGTGATAACGCAGATAGACAGACAGGGTGATAAAGAAGCAGTTTGTCAAGCTTGAGGGGGGTGGAGGGTGGACGGGGGAGAGAGGGGGGTTGGGGGGTAGAGGTGAGGGGGGGGCAGAGAGTAGAGGGGAGAGAGGGTAGAGGGCAGGGAGGGGTAGAAAGAGTAGGTGGGGGAGAGCAGGGAGGAGAGAGGTGGGTAGGAGGAGTGGGGGAGAAGGGGGAAAGAGTGGGGGGAGGGAGAGGAGTGTGGAGAGGGGAGGGGGAGAGGGGGGGTAGAGTGGAGAGGGAGGGGGAGGGGGGGATAAAGGAGCGGGGAAAGAGAGGGAGGGTAGAGGGGTGAGGGGAGGGAGGGGAAGAGGCAGTAGAGGGGAGAGAGGAGGGGGAAAGGGAGGGGGTGGAGGGGACATGGCATGGAGGCGGGGGAGTAGTGGGGGGGGGGCAGAGGGAGGAGGGGAGAGAGGGGGCTAGAGGGGGGTGGGTGGGGTAGAGGGGAGGTGAGAGAGGGAGAGTAGAGGGGAGAGAGGAGTGGGGTAGAGAGGAGGGGGAAGGGGGGGGGTGAGAGGAGGAGGGGGAGAAGAGGAGGTGGGAGAGGTGGGGGGGGGGGAAGGAGGATGGAAGCCGGGTGAGCGAAGGTACTGCGAAAAGCAGAGAGAGCCCGGGCAGTGAAAGATAAGCAAAATAGTGACGATGATAAAGGAAACAGGCCATTGTTCACTGTTTGTAGGGTGAAAACGAGAAGCTAGTGCGACGTGGGTGGGGGAGGGATAGAGAGGGAGGGAATGCTTGGGCAACCTGAATTGAGAGAAATCAATATTCATACAACTGGGCTGTAAGTTGCCCAAGCGAAATATGAGATGCTGTTCCTCCAATTTGTGTTTAGCATCACTCTGACAATGGAGGAGACTGAGGACAGAAAGGTCTGTGTGGGAATGGGAAGGAGAATTAAAGTGTCCAGCAAAGTCCAGCAAGTGATCAGGTTGGTTCAGTCGGGCTGAGCGAGGGTGTTCTGCGAAACGATCACCCAGTCTGTGTTTGGTCTCGCCGATGTATAAGAGTCCACATCTTGAACAACGGATACAGTGGATGAGGTTGGAGGAGGTAAAAATGAGGCTTTGTCCCACCTTCACCTCCCTTCCAGCTTCCTTCCCCAACTACAATCAGACTGAAGAAGGGTCCCGACCCGAAACCTCACCTATCCATGTACTTGCATTAAACATTATACCCAATATTATGTATCTGTGCACTGTGGACGGCTCGATTGTAAACATATGTAGTCTTTCAGCTGACTGGCTAGTACGCCACAAAAACCAGAGGGTGGTGGGCATGTGGAACGTGCTGCCAGAGGAGGTGTAGGGAGGCAAATACAATCATAATCTTTAAAAGATGTTTGGACAGGTTCAGAAGTCACAGCAGCTGAATTCCACCGAGTGGAGCCGTCAGCGATGGCAGCGTTGCCAATGGTCTGTCTATCTTTTTTTGTTATTTTTAGTGTATTTTAAAAGGTTTGTGTTAATGTTCTCTGGTTTGTTTTATGTGGGGGGTGGGGCAAAGGGGGGGGGGGACGTTTCTGCAACCTCTTATCTTGGTGGAGATGTGATTTTCTTCTGGATCGTATCTCCGGTCGCTCTGCGGCCTAACATCATTTGCTCAAGACCGTGAATTTGCCACCAGAGCCTGCGATCCCTTGCCTGGGATTGACTCTTCATGTCACCCCAACTAGCCTGGACGCAGGGTCTGATTACCCGACGTGGGGAGCTGAGATGCCCCGTTGCAGGAGCTTGATCACCCCCACACAGAGGGCCCAACTGCCGGCTATGGGAGCCAAGCTCGCCCTGACAACGGAAGTTTCAAATGCCCTGACTGTGGGAGAACAACGAAGGGACGAGTTTGAACTTTCTCTTTCACCTTCCATCACAGGGAGGAATGTGGAGGAATCACTGTGGTTGATGCTTATGTTCAAATGTATTTTGTGCTTTTTATTGTTATGACTGTATAGCAAATCAAATTCCTTGCATGTTGCAAAACATACTTGACTGATAAATTATGATTACGATTATGATTAGGCCATTCGGCCCATCGAGTCTGCTCCACCATTCAATCATGACTGATCTATATCTCCCTGTCAACCCCATTCTCCTGCCTTCTCCCCATAACCCCTGGCACCCGTACCAATCAGGAACCTGTCAATATCTGCTTTGAAAGGCACAGCACGGAGGTGCAGCAGTACAGTTGCTGCCTCACAGTGTCAGGCACCCGGGATCCATCCTGACTGTGGGTGCTGTCTGTACGGAGTTTGCACATTCTCCCCGCCACCTGCGTGTTTCCTCTGGGTGCTCCGGTTTCCTCCCGCATTCCAAAGACATGCAGTTTTGTAGGTTTAACAAAGAACTGCAGATGCTGGTAAAATCAAAGGTGGATACAAAATGCTGGAGTAACTCAGCGGGTGAAGCAGCATCTATGGAGAGAAGGAATTGGTGACATTTTGGGTCGAGACCCTTCTTCAGACTGTTATCAGGGGAGGGGGTAGGACAAAGAAAGACTACAGGCGGAGGCAGTGGGATTGGTAGGAGAACTGGGAGGGGGGGGTGAAAGAAGAGAGAGAACAAGGGCTACAAGTCAATGTTTATACCGCTGGAGTGTAAACTACCCAAGCGAAATATGAGGTGCTGTTCCTCCAATTTGCGCAAGGCCTCACTCTGACAATGGAGGAGGCCCAGGACAGAAAGGACAGATTGGGAATGTGAGGGGGAGTTGAAGTGCTGGGCCACCGGGAGATCAGGTTGGTTAAGACGGATACTTATAGAAACATAGAAAAATAGGTGCAGGAGTAGGCCATTCGACCCTGCACCGCCATTCCATGTGATCATGGCTGGTCATCCAACTCAGTATCCCGTACCTGCCTTTTCTCCATACCCCCTGATCCCTTTAGCCACAAGTGCCACATCTAACATTAAATATATCCAATGAACTAGCCTCAACTACCTTCTGTGGCAGAGAATTCCAGAGACTCACCACTCTCTGTGTAAAGAATGTTTTCCTCATCTCGGTCCTAAAGGAATTCCCCCTTATCCTTAGACTGTGACCCCTTGTTCTGGACTCCACTAACATCGGGAACAATCTTCCAGCATCTAGCTTGTCCAACCCCTTAAGAATTTTGTAAGTTTCTATAAGATCTCCCCTCAATCTTCTAAATTCCAGCGAGTACAAGCCGAGTCTATCCAGTCTTTCCTCAAATGAAAGTCCTGACATCCCAGAATTATACTCCATATACCCCGTATTCTTACCAACATCAAACCCCTGTGCAAGGAAACCCTGTGCTAATGCTCCCAATTCCATGTCAAGCTGGGTAATGACAACCAGTCTGTGGACAAATTGGGTAAATATGTTTAGAGCCAGGCTCAGGAAATCAAAGCCTTGGACTGGGGCTACATTTTGTAAATACACCTGAACTGGAGCAAACCTCCACCAACATATGTGAACTGACGATAGCCTCCGTAAATATCCCCGAAAGCGACTAAATGAGGGAAATACATCAGTAAATGCCCTGAGACTGGGGTTGAGAGTGTCATCAAGCTCAAACTAAAGCTAAATACACCTAAAGCCAAATACACCTAAAAATACAAGCACAAACTAAAAATCACGCAAAACGTCACCCATTCCTTCTCTCCAGAGTTGCTGCCTGTCCCGCTGAGTTACTCCAGCTTTTTGTGTCTATCTTCAATTTCAGAGTTAAATAAAAGCACAGTGCTGGAGGAACTCAGCGGGATCGGCGGATTCTGTGAAGGGAATGGATTAGGAGTTGTTTCGAGCCAGGGTTCTTCTTCAATAGGAAGGAACTGCAGGTGCAGTTGTCTTTGCAAACGCCACTCGATTCCGGGAATGCCGGGGTGAGAGGGTAAGTGAGAGGGAGTGAGAGAGAGAGAGAGAGATGAGATGGGGAGTGGGATAGAGAGCGCGCGAGAGAGGGAGGGAGAGAGCGAAAGATAGATACAGGGAGAGAGTGTGAGAGAGGGAGAGAGAAAGGGGAGAGAGAGTGAGCAAGAAAGAATGAGAGATAGAGAGATTCCAGTCTCTTAACCCCAAGCACTGTGGTAGATTAACGCTGATAAAAATAATCATCCAGATCTTGAAATTCAAAATACTAATAGATTTAATCTGCTATACTTTTCAGAGGCACAGTATGACTTTTTCTATCCTTGCATTTTTTTAAGTTGCAAGATCTTAAGTCATTTTCACCGGGTTAATACTTTTCCATTGGGGAGTGGTATTTTAATGAAACTGGAAGTCGGGCCGATCTCGGTTGTTCCCACTTGCCTGCTGCACCTCGCTCGGTACAGCGGTGACTCGTTACAATAATCTATGGTCGATTTTGCGTTGTTAAATACGGATTTAAAAAAATATAACACCGCAAAATCGAACATCAGTATTCTTACCGTATTTCCATACAAAATATGGAAAATCCGTACTACTTGACAGTTCTGCAGAAAAGATAATAAACAAAACGTGCTTAAATGAGATAATTAAACCCTGATTAGAAATAAGACAGCAAAATAACGTACTTGGAATAAACTGTTTTAAAGCTGGCAAATACACCTCAAGAAATACCAACCTTGTTATCGTATGTTTATTCAATAATGTTTTATTATTAATGTTTTATGTGTCATTCCTAAGTGTCATTGTATGTTATGTTGTCACTTGCGGGCGGAGCGCCAAGGCAAATTCCTTGTATGTGAATACTTGGCCAATAAACTTATCTATTCATTAATTCATTCATTAATTCATTACACCTTCAATGCCTCAATCCCTGCCTTGAACAGTCCCACATAGTCAGCTCTCACTTGCATACATGCTTGGTGCCCTTATCCAAGATGCTTAGGCCTCAAATAGAGGCATTTCCTACATGAACCTCTCTTTGTTGCTCCCTTTTCATCCCCTGTCCAATGCATTGACAAATACGGAGCTCAAGAGCCTCATCCAGAAAGTAAATATCATAAGTGATGTTAATATAATAATCAATTCCCTGAACCACAAGAGTAACATCCCACGGGATCGACTGCAATATTTTGACATTGATTTAAAGAGCAATGTAGTATTAATTCTGGATGTTTCCATCACGTGATTTGGCATACAAATTATATGATGTCAAGTCGTGCCTTAAGATTCAGTCTGAGAAGTTGCACAATATTAATGATTGTACACATTTACATAGCAATTGCAACATAGTAAAACTTCCGAAAACTCTTGTGAATTGTCCTGTCAGATGAAAAAATGTACAGAGCTCGGGATAAGAGGACAGGTGACCAGGGCACATAAAATGGAAGAGGGAAGTAGAGGTTTTGGGAGGAATTGCTGGGGCATTCACCTGTATGGCCATCAAGCTAAGTGCTGCATATATACAAATTAATATTGATTTTGTGAAAATCTGCACAGTATGCATGTGCATAAAATTGATGAAAAGTCAGTCATAGAAGCACAAACAGTGCATCTTTAAAATTCTATTTTAAGACCTTATAAACAGCTAAGTACACAAAAATATTTTAAACATTAAATCTCAATATTTCACATTTAATTTACCCTTTATGACAATTTGGCTCCATGCTAATAATATTGTAACATGATTGATACTGGGGGAATCTAGTACCAAAGCAAAATGAAGAAAGAACATAAATGTGATAGATTGTTTTCACTTCCTGATGTGGTGATACAAATGGTTACATTAGAGTTCTTAGTTCATTGGGAAGTTGCACTCAAGTTTGGGTACTGACAATAATGGGCCTGTCGCACTTAGGCGATTTTTAAGTCGACCATCATAGTCGTAGCAGTTCGCTGAAAAACCGGCGACTGACCCCCCCCCCCCCCCCGACAATGTCTACGACAACCTGCCACCTAGTGGACGTCAAGCTACGGGAAGCTACCGACAATCGGCGACTTAATCGTCACGACTTAGGACGTCCACCTACGACCACACCTACGACAATCGGTCAACCTACGCCAACCATAATCAACCTACCTCCACCCGTGACAAGCTACGACCCTGTCGGCAACAAATGAAGACTTCCATTCCCACCTGTCGCTGGTTGAGGTCAATTGTCGTAGGAAGTCGCCAATGGAATTCACCGAAGTCAGCATCGACAACATAGAAACATAGAAATTAGGTGCAGGAGTAGACCATTCGGCCCTTCGAGCCTGCACCGCCATTCAATATGATCATGGCTGATCATCCAACTCAGTATCCCGTACCTGCCTTCTCTCCATACCCTCTGATCCCCTTAGCCACAAGGGCCATATCTAACTCTCTTAAATATAGCCAATGAACTGGCCTCAACTACCCTCTGTGGCAGAGAATTCCAGAGACCCACCACTCTCTGTGTGAAAAAAGTCCTTCTCATCTCAGTCCTAAAGGATTTCCCCCTTATCCTTAAGCTGTGACCCCTTGTCCTGGACCTCCCCAACATCGGGAACAATCTTCCTGCATCTAGCCTGTCCAACCCCTTAAGAATTTTGTAAGTTTCTATAAGATCCCCTCTCAATCTCCTAAATTCTAGAGAGTATAAACTGAGTCTATGCAGTCTTTGTTCATAAGACAGTCCTGACATCCCAGGAATCAGTCTGGTGAACCTTCTCTGCACTCCCTCTGTGGCAATAATGTCCTTCCTCAGATTTGGAGACCAGAACTGTACGCAATACTCCAGGTGTGGTCTCACCAAGACCCTATACAACTGAAGTAGAACCTCCCTGCTCCTATAACAACCCACGTCATCCCGGCGATGATCTACGTCATCCTGGCGAGAACTTTCGACAGCGTCTACGGCAGGAGAAGACAAGCTTCGTCAAGCCCACAGTCGCCGAAAGGTTTGACCATTTCAAAATCCACGCCGACCCGAAAAAAAGGTATGTCTCTTTAGGCGACTGAGGAGACCTGACAGACGACTCCCCAGCGACTATGTGGCAACAGCCTGTAATCGCCTTAAAAAATTGCCTATGTGGAACTAGCCCACAACAGTCTCTCCAGATCCTTTAGAATATAAAGTTTAGATCCGAAAAGCTCCCCTTTCGATAGAAATTACTTGGTTTACCATGAGCTGTCTGGTGATAGAAAATCGAAGCCATGGTATCTTAATGCAAGGAACAAGCAGACAGCCATTAACACCTCAAGTGAGTGCACTTCAACCATTAGCAGCAGACTGTGGGCTGGCTGGTCTTTTTTCACAGCATATCGTACTGGAGTTTGAGATTTCACATCCAATTTGCTCTGCCTGCCACTGACACCTGAAACACACCCAGTTACATCCGTGGAACTGCACACAAAGTGTGCGGTGGGAGAGGAGGGGAAGGTCCCTTCAGCAAGAAAACATTTTTAAAAACATCCCCAGAAACATGCTTTGGAGTTTGGGTTCGAGGACAAAACTGAAAGATGTAACAGAATGAAACCAAAGCATTGATCACAAAGTCCACTTTGAAGTTCCAGTAGGGTTACACAAAAAGCTGGAGAAACTCAGCGGGTGCAGCAGCATCTAAGGAGCGAAGGAGATAGGCGACGTTTCGGGTCGAGACCTGAAGTTCCAGTAGCTGGGAAACAGACAGGCTGCATGAGGAGCGTTCACGTTGAGTGTGCTCTGGAATGTCAACCTCACCAATACTTGGATTAATTGAAACTACATACAGCATCGACTGTGATGTTTCTGAGAGATTTCACCTGGCCAGTGGGCAAATTAGGGAGTTTTTGTACCGACATGCTCATGTTCAAACATGTGAATGTGCTAACAAAAAAACAAGAATGTTAACATTTCTGATTAAAGCAGGACTATTGTTCAGATCTTTGGGACTGCAGCATTTGAAGTACAATACTTAGCAATGTTACAACATTTTGAGATTTAAAAAATCAAGTCTGCAATTGATCCCATCAGATAAAGCATAAAAAGAAGTTTAATTTGACACCTAATTCACTTCCATATCTTCAGTATTAAAAAGGTTATGGCCATTTTCATACTCGGAAATTAGCATCTTGTTCCCCATTGCCTTTCCATTGACTTAAAAGCTGTGATCAAGGACTGTCAAAAGCCCATAACTTTCTTAAAAATTCGGAGAACTCAATGAAATGTTGAGTTATTATAGATTGAAACAAATATAAAACAATCTTACTTGGATGACCTGAAATTAAAGCATATCATTAGTTAGTTACCTAATTGTAGCTAATTTAAAAATTCAATGACTAGATCTAAACATCTATCCATTTCTTAAGAAAAGATAAACATTTTTTAATTGCCTAAGTGTCCAAATAACATTCACACAATAATTCACAATATAACATGATTTTTAAGTCTCATTTTCATGAATTTATAGGCCAAATGGAAGGAATTTAGTGTTTGATTCCTGTAAATTAATGGCCATTTAAATCAACTTGCGAGTGGGTTTTAGTGGAATGAGGTGGATTGGAACGTTGCGGTTTGCGGTGAATTTAACCCACGGTCGGCAGGAAAAATATTACCGGTCCGTATATATTTTTTGTCCCCATTTTACAACTTGAAAATTTGATTAAATGCTTCCTAAGAACCTCGTTTTTATGTAAAAATAAACTGTTTACCTTCATTTCTCCCCTACGTAAAATCCTTCCCGTTGTCGGCGCTCACGGCTTTAGAAGATGATTTTTAAATTACTCTAGCGAATAAATGATCTAGTGTAGTTTAAAAATACCGTCATAAATCAAATGTCGGAGCGATTTCTTTTTAGCAACGAAATTCCCTGAGATGGATCGACTTGAACTGTCTGGTGAAAAACGGCATTTTAAACCCGCCCCCCTCTGAAAGGCGCCATAGTTGCGCAAACAGGGAGTGGCAGAACTGCAGCACCGCTAAAGGTAAGTATTGTAACATACCTACAATACTGGCTGTCGTCTCTGAAGCTCTGCTCATTGGTATTCTTTGTTATCCAACTTATTTAAAGCTGGTGCATTCTATTATCCATTACAACTAAACCACTGCAACAAAACATGTTCAAGATAGGCTCAGTGTGGGCCAGTTGAGCATGTCACGTGTACTGTCACACTAATATTAAATCATCACAACAGCATGCAACTGAATCGGGCTTTCCTGCAGCAAGATGTTTTGCATGATATACAGGGCCCTCCATAATGTTTGGGACAAAGACCTCATCTTTACTCCAGTCTTTCCATCACCTTTGGAATTTTTTTTTGCTGTTTATCACCATGAGGACCAAAGTCGTGCCAATGAAAGACAAATAAGCCATAGAATAGAACTGTTAGAGCTATCAGCCAAACTTTAGGCTAACCAAAATCAACTGTTTGGAACATCATTAAGAAGAAAGAAAGCACTGGTGATCTTACTAATCACAAAAGGACTGGCAGGCCAAGGCAGACCTCCACAGCTGATGACAGAAGAATTCTCTCTATAGTAAAGAAAAAAACCCAAACGCCTGTCCGACAGATCAGAAATGCTCTTCAGTTGTCAGGTGTGGATTTGTCAATGATCACTGTCCGCAGAAGACTAAAGGACCTGTCCCACCAGCATGCAACTCTATGTGATGAGCGCGACCTAACGTGGTCGCTTGAGCCGTCCGGCGTCGCGGGGCCGGTCCCACTTCGATCGCCGGAGCCGTGCAGAATTGTGCGGAGATCGTCCCGACATCGCGCGGGGCTCTGAAAAACTGACCATGTTCAAAAATTCCACGCGGCAACGGCTTGTCGGCTCGCAGTCGCCCCGACACATTACATACCACCTCGACGTCGTGCCTCCGTGACCCTCTCTGTGTGTGGCTCCGTGGCCCTCTCTGTGTGTGCCTCTGTGCCCCTCTCTGTGTGTCCCTCTCTGTCCTGGCAAACTTACCTTTAAGACTTTGCTCCAAGTTCGCCTCACTTTGCGCCGCGTTGCGCCACTCACCCGACCTCCACACGGCCCTCACTGCTGGTTTGGTCGCGCTTGCCGCATGCAGGCGCATGCTGTTGGGAACAGCCCTGTACACGGATCACCCGACCTCCGCGCGGCCCCCTCTTCTAGTTTGATCGCGCTCATCACATGGAGTCGGATGCTGGTAGGACAGGCCCTTTAATGAACAGAAATACAGAGGCTACACTGCAAGATGCAAACCACTGGTTAGCCGCAAAAATAGGATGACCTGGTTACAGTTTGCCAAGAAGTACTTATAAGAGCAACCACATGTCTGGAAAAAGGTCGTGTGGACAGATGAGACGAAGATTAACGTATATCAGAGTGATGGCAAGAGCAAAGTATGGAGGAGAGAAGGAACTGCCCAAGATACAAAGCACACCACCTCATCTGTGAAACATGGTGGTGGGGATGTTATGTGCTGGGCATGTATGGCTGCTGAAGGTACTTACTCACTTATCTTCACTGATGATATTACTGCTGATGGTAGTAGCATAATGAATTCTAAAGTGTACAGACACATCTTATGTGTTTAAGTTCAAACAAATGCCTCAAAACATTGGCCGGTGGTTCATTCTACAGCAAGACAATGATCCCAAACATACTGCTAAAGCAACAAAGGAGTTATTCAAAGCTAAAAAATGGACAATCCTTGAGTGGCCAAGTCAATCACCCAATATGAACCCAATTGAGCATGCCGTTTTAATGCAGAAGAGAAAACTGAAGGGGACTAGCCCCAAAATAGCATAAGCTAAAAATGGCTGCAATACAGACCTGGCAATGCATCACCAGAGAAGACACCTAGCAACTAGTAATATCCATGAATTGCAGACCTCAAGCAGTCATTGCATGCAAAGGATATGCATCAAAATACTAAACAATGGCTACTTTCATTTACAGGACATTGCTGTGTCCCAAATATTATGGTGTCCTGAAATGGGGGGACTATGTATAAACAGTGTTGTAAATTCTACATGGTGAAACCAAAATGTTGAAATATGGCCTTCATTGAAATCTCACAATGTGTACTTTAACCACATGTGATTTTTTTTTCCATTGCAAATCTCAAATTGTGGAGTACAGAGGCAAATAAATAAATGATGGGTCTTTGTCCCAAACATTATGGAGGGTGCTGTATTTCATTGGAATACAACTTGGCTCCAATGGGTTAACGCACAAAAGTCCTTGTTTACCGCACCCGGAGTCTTGCGGACGTGCAAGGGCGGAGAGCGAGATCCCATCGTTCGGAGTTGAGAGGAAACCACTGGGGGACGGGAAGCGGTGACTCCAGATTAATCCTGACGCTGTTCGCCAGTGAGAAGAAGATAAGAGGAATGACGAAGAGATGGTCCACAAGAGTGGGGGGAGGGTGGGGTGTCGATGACTGGTCAGCTCCGACCTTGCATCCCGTCCAAAGAACGAACAGCGCATTCTCGACAGGACCAAGGAAAGCTTATAGACAATAGACAATGGGTGCAGGGGTAGGCCATTCGGCCCTTCGAGCCAGCACCGCTTATATTAGCAACTTCCGGTATGACGTGAGGGGTAGGACAAATTGTGATTGGTCTGACACCCTGTCCGTTAGCGATGGGGGGGGGGGGGGGGGGAGGGGGAGGGGGAGTATGACGAGACTTCCACTTGAGCTTGCATTTATAAAATGGTGGCGGCAGCAGTGACTGCAAGATGCTGCAATCCAGATCAAGTCTTCCCTTGTAACACGAGCACTCATTCCGGCACCAATAAACATCCTTGTGAATCTTTTTGCCACTCACTGCGTCCAACAATAAATGTTTCTTATAGTTAGGCGACCAGAACAGCACACACACAACACTGAGTCCCCAAGTATTTCCCCCCCCCCCACACACACACACCAACATCTTATATACAGCAGCTCCAAAATGATGTCCCAACTAACTCTTGTACCCAATGCTCTGACTGAAGAAGGCAAACAAGCTTGACAAACTGCTGCTGAAACATTAACCTGTCTCTCTGCTTATCGCTTTCATACTCGATATTATGCACTCATACTCTTCTCTCTTCCCACTCTCTCTGTCTCTTAGTAAGTTTGTAGACAGCAGCAACAGCAAAATTGGTGATAATTTGTATGAGAGAAAGTGTGAGAGAGTGTGTGAGAGCAAGAGAGAGAGTGTGTGTGAGATAGAAAGGGAATGTGTGTGCGAGAGCAAGAGAGAGTGCTTGTGTAAGATAGAGTGAGTGCGTGTGAGAGAGAGGGAATGTGTGTGCGAGAGCAAGAGAGAGTGCTTGTGTGAGATAGAGTGAGTGTGTGTGAGAGAGAGGGAATGTGTGAGAGAGGGAATGGGTGAGGGCGGGAATGTGTGTGAGAGAGAGAGAGACGGAGTGTCAGAGAGAGCGAGATAGAGGGAGTGTGTGTGAGAGAGAGAGAGAGAGTGTGTGTGTCAGAGAGAGGAAATGTCTGAGAGAGAGCGAGAGAGAGAGAGGGACTGTGTGTGAGAGAGAGAGAGCGAGAGAGAGAGGGTGAGAGAAAGGGAGAGGGAGAGTGTGGGAGGGAGGGAGTGTCAGAGAGAGAGAGAGTGTGTGCGAGAAAGGGAGAGGGAGTGTGTGGGAGGGAGGGTCAGAGAGAGAGAGAGAGTGTGTGAGAGAGACAGGGAGAGGGTGTGTGGAAGTGGGATGTGGAAGGCCGGGGAGGGGGGGGGGGTTATTCATTTCTGTGCGGGAGGCATCAGATGGAAGCAGTGTTGAGGGTGTGTGTGAGAGTCGGAGTGAGAGAGGGAGTGTGTGAGAGAGAGAAGAGTGGTGTGGGGTGGTGGGGTGGAGAGAATTTAGGTACAAGTAGGGGGGAGAGTGGAGGGAGAGGGGAGAGTGTGGGGAGGGGGAGAGAGAGAGTGGAAGGGGAAACTATGGGGAGGCGGAGAGAGGGGAGAGAGCAGCTTTGAGGGACATTGGTCAGGTAGCATTTGGAGGATTGCATACAGTTCTGGTCACTCCATTAGCAGGACTGATGTGCAGCCTTTGGGGAAGGTGCAGAAATGGTTAACCAGAATGGTTTCCAAACAAGGAACTGCAGTTGCTGGTTTACAAAAAAGGACACAAAATGCCGCAGTAACTCAGCGGGTCAGGCAGCATCTCTGGAGAGATGGGAATGGGTGACGTTTTGACTGAAGAAGGGTGTCGACCTGAAACGTTACCCATTCCTTCCACATTTTGTGTCTACAGCGCCTATCTATCCACATGGTAGTGTGCCAGCAGGCTGGAGGAGCGGGCAAAGGCTTTGCCACAGAGCGGTCAGGTGAACGTGCGCTGGCCGCTGTGGACTTGCCGGTTCTCCAGCAGGTGGTCAAGGCGGGTGAAGCCCTTACCAGGATGGGTAGGAGAAGGGACCCTGCTCACCACTGTGGGCACGCCGGTGTTGCCACAGGCTGGATATGGTGCAACCATTGCCACACTCAGTAAACACAAAGGGTCTCTCGGCGGTGTGTATCTGCCGGCGTGGGGGGGTGAGTGGGGGGAGTGGGGGAGGGAGGCGCAGGGGGAGGGGTGAGTGGGCGGAGGGGGTGAGTGGGGGAGGGGTGAGCAGGGGGAGGGGGTGAGTGGGGGAGTTGGTGAGTGGGGGAGGTGGTGAGTGGGGGAGGGGGGCGCAGGGGGAGGGATGAGTGGGGGAGGGGTGTGTGGGGGGAGTGGGTGAGTTGGGGAGGGGGTGAGTTGGGGAGGGGGTGAGTGGGGGGAAGGGTGAGTGGGGGAAAGGGTGAGTGGTGGGAGGGGTGAGCGGCTGGTTTCACCTGCCGGCGCTGCCACAGGCTGGACATGCGGGTGAAACCCTTGCGCTCACAAAGGGTCTCTGTCCGGTGTGTAGCCGCTGGTGCTCCCACAGCCCCCGTGCGCTCCTGAAACGTTTGCCGCAGTGGGAGCAGCCCCTCGTTTGCCGCAAACCCCGTCTGAGCTGTCAAACGCCTCGCCACAATACGGGTAGTTGTTGGGTTGGCCACTCGTGTGTACGCACTGGTTAGGCAGGGCGTGGGAGGCCACGGCAAAGCATTCTCCACACACCAGGCTGGAGAAGGGACGGTCGCCGGCGTGCACCTGCTGGTGGTACAGCAGATACATGGAGCGGGTGAAGCCCTTGCCGCACTGGGCGCAGGTGAAGGGGCGCTCGCCGCCATGCACCCGCTGGTGCAGCAGCAGGCTGTTGGAGCTGGTGAAGCCCTTGCCGCATTCGCTGCAGGTGTAGGGCCGTTCCCCGGTGTGCCAGTGCCTGTGCGCCTTCAGTTCCGGCGATGACTTGAAGCCTTTGCTGCAGTCGGAGGAGGTTTATGGCCACTCACTCCTTAGCACCCGCTGGTGCTGCCATAGCCCCGTCAACTGGGCAAAGCTCTTGCCACAAATGGAGCATAGGGCTTCTCGCCCGTGTGCACCCGCCAGTGGGCCTTCAGGACATTTGTCGGCTTGAAGCTCTTGCCGCAGTCAAGGCAGGTGAAAGGCCTCTCGCCGGAGTGCACATGGTTGTGCTGCACCAGGTTGCCGTAGTGGGTCTCCAGCTGGCTCGGGTACTGCCAGGCCTTGCCATATACGCTGCACTCATAACGCTTCTCCTTGTTGTGCCCCGTCATGTGGTCCACCACCGAAGCTCAGCCCCTCAAAACTCAGCCCGCACACCGAGCAGATGGGGGCTCACCAGCACCTCGGCCACCCTCAATGGCCGCTCACGTCAACGTATCTCCGTCCACAGCAACGGCTCCTAAACCCTGCAGGAGAGGAACACAGAGGGTCAACGAAGTGGAGAACAGCACATTACAAGCACATATTGGGTGCGTTTATGGTGGAGGAAACCGTTATATAAGTCTTGGCGGCACAGTGGTACAGCTGCTGCTTCACAGCTCCGTGATGTCAGATCCGCAGGCTCCGCCACTGGAGCCCTCAGGTTGGACCCGGCCGGAGCTTGCCGCTGGCTCCACGATGTTAGGCCCAACGACATCGGAGACGCGACAGGGAAAAAGTCACGTCCCCATACAGGGAAGAGATTAAACGGTCCCGCCCCCTCCCCACTCACCCCCTACATATACACAGCTAACAAAAAAATTGAATCAAAACATAAATAACAAGACAAAAATTAAAAAAAAAAACAGACAGCCTGCAGTCGAGCAGCTGCCGTTATGCACCACCGCACCACACCACCATTACTCTGGCAATTTGTGTCCATCTTCTCCACAGATGCTGCCTGACCTGCTGAGTTCCCCCAGCACTTGGTCATATAGTCATGGATTGCGGATACAGGCCCTTCGGCCCAACTTGTCTACACCAACCAACATGTCCCAGCTGCACTAGTCCCACTTGCCTGAGTTTGGTCCATATCCCTCCAAACCTATCCTATCATGTACCGGTCTATCTTTTTCTTAAACAAAGGGATAGTCCCAGCCTCAACTACCTCCTCCGGCAGCTTGTTCCATACACCCACCACCATTTGTGTAAAAAAGTTACCCCTTGGGTTCCTATTAAATCTTTTCCCCTTCACCTTGAACCCATGTACTCTGGTCCCCAGCAGGTCAGGCAGCATCTGATCAAGAGACTCTGTGCGTCTACCCGATCTATCCCGCTGATGATTTTGTACACCTCTATAAGATCACCCCTCATCCTCCTGCGCTCCAAGAATTCGAGACTCAATTGATTCAACCTCTCCCTGTGGCTCACACCCTCTAGTCATTTGTGTCTATCTTCTGCACGGATGCTGCCTGACCCTTGACCCTCTCCCCCCCACCCCACCATGAGGCCGGTCCGGTTCTCCCTGAGGGGAGAAGGGGGTGGACTTTGGGAGCGAGAGGAGGGGGGAATGGGTGCGGGGGTAAGTGGGGAGGTTGAGTGGGGGGAGGGTGAGGGTGGGGGGTGAGGTGAGTGAGGAGGGTGAGTGTGGGGGGAGGGTGAGTGTGGGGGGGAGCGAGAGTGGGGAGGGTGAGTGTAGGGGGGGTGTAGGGGGGTGAGTGTGGGGAGGTGGTTGCGGGTGGGAGGGTGAGTGTGGGACGGGAGGTTGAGTTTGGGGGGGAGGGTGAGTGTGGGGAGGGAGGGTGAGGGTGGGGGGAGGGAGGGTGAGGGTGGGGGAGGGAGGGTGAAGGTTGCAATCTCAATGGGGTCGCCCTCTTCTTTGTTTGAATGGCATGCACAGCCTCAAGTTGTCAGACAATTTGTTCTATTTGAATTCCATCAGTCTTGAAGAAGGTTCTCGATCTGAAATAGAAACATAGAAAACATAGAAATTAGGTGCAGGAGTAGGCCATTCAGCCCTTCGAGCCTGCACCGCCATTCAATATGATCATGGCTGATCATCCAACTCAGTATCCCGTACCTGCCTTCTCTCCATACCCCCTGATCCCCTTAGCCACAAGGGCCATATCTAACTCCCTCTTAAATATAGCCGATGAACTGGCCTCAACTACCCTCTGTGGCAGAGAGTTCCAGAGACCCACCACTCTCAGTGTGAAAAAAGTCCTTCTCATCTCGGTCCTAAAGGATTTCCCCCTTATCCTTAAGCTGTGACCCCTTGACCAGGAACTCCCCAACATCGGGAACAATCTTCCTGCATTTAGCCTGTCCAACCCCTTTAGAATTTTGTAAGTTTCTATAAGATCCCCTCTCAATCTCCTAAATTCTAGAGAGTATAAACCGAGTCAATCCAGTCTTTCTTCATAACACAGACCTGACATACCTGACGTAAAGGTACGTCCTTTCATTCTGAGGCTGTGTCCTCTGGTCCTAGACTCTCCCACTAGTGGAAACATCCTTTCCAAATATAATCTATCCAGGCCTTTCACTATTCACTATGTTCTATGTTAATGTTCTATGTATTGTTCCATCTTAATTATAGAACACATAACATCGAACAGTACAGCACAGAAACAGGAACATTGCTGCAGTAAATCAGCAGGTCAGACAGCATCTCTGGAGAAAACGGACAGGTGGTGTTTTGGGTTGGGACCCTTCATCAGACTTCTTCAACTTCTGAAGAAGGGTCCCAACCTGAAACATCAATGATCCATGTCATCCAGAGATGTTGCCTGCCCCGCTAAGTTGCTCCACGAGCAGTATTGAATCGGTTTTGATTCTTTGCTCGTATGCAGTGGAAAGAAAACTACTCATTTTTCTTCTGCCATGGAAAATAAACAATGTTGCCAATTTCCTTCGCTCCATAGATGGTGCCTCACCCGCTGATTTTCTCCAAAATTTTTGTCCACCTTGGTTCTTTCTGATTATATTTGATTGTGCACGCCGGGTTGGTTGCATTGGTTGAAACAGGGCGGACCAGGTGAGGGTTACAACCTCCCATCCCATTAACCTGGGGTGGCTGAGCAGCTGGGAGCAAAGATCCTATAGCAAGCAAGATAGACCACTCCTTCTAAATGCAATGGGCTGACATATAGTACGCAACGTAACGGAACATAGAAATATAGAAACATAGAAAATAGATGCAGGAGTAGGCCATTCGGTCCTTCGAGCCTGCACCGCCATTCAATATGATCATGGCTGATCATCCAATTCAATATCCTGTACCTGCCTTCTCTCCATACATCTAATTCCCTCTTAAATATAGCCAATGATCTAACCTCAGCTACCTTCTGTGGCAGACAATTCCACAGATTCACCACTCTCTGTGTGAAAAATGATTTTCTCACTGTGAAAAATGATTTTCTCACTGTGAAAAATGATTTTCTCACTGTGAAAAATGTGGGCCATGTGGAACGTGGGCCTTTTTTTCATCCATTTCAGAAACCCGACCCGACCCGACCCAACCCGACAGTCAGTGTAATCAACGTTGCGGGTGAACAGTTTGTGTTAATAAATTATAATTCTGAAAATGAGGGGAGGATGTTTCCCAAATAACTTTTATTTTTACGAGGATGTTTCCGTAACCGGCTTCCGTCTCCGCACTAGTATCTTTGCTCCGCTATGGGATCTTTGGTGCGGAGACGGAATCCGGATACGGAAATGGGGCTGAAAATTACCCATGAATCTGCCTATGACCATACTCTGACGTTTCGTCGAGTGATCTATTTTGCTCGCTGTAGGATCTTTGGCCGGTAGTGGGTGGGAGTGGAGCTCCACTCTGTGACCTGGGCTGTGACGTTTGCCCGCCACGTGGTCACCGTGTGGTGACCGGAAGCGGGTCAGGGGAGGCGGGCTCCGCCTTCCAAGCCTCAGTCCGAGCTCCCATTGGCCATTGGGGGAGGGGGAAGGGGCGGGATTTGGTCGCCAGTCACGTGGGGTGAGAACTCAGGTCCTCCTCCTGGCGGTGGGAGGCCATGGTGCGCTGCTGTCGGTTGCAGGGCCCAGTGCCATGCATCTGGTCATCCCAGTGCAGCGCCCTCATCCCGTGGGAAGTTGCAGTGCAGCGTCTCTGGACCTCCGGTTGTAACACCACCTGGTGGTGGGAGGCCGCGGTGCAGCGTCTCTGGTCCCCCCACTCTTGCACCCCTCCCCCCCAGTGGCGGGAGGCCGCGGTGCAGTGCCTCTGTTGGTTGAAGGCCATGGTGCAGCTCCTATGGTCCTCCCTCGGTTTGAGACTCAAGCGCCCCCTCCTCATCCCCGCCCCTCACCTACCCTACCCCCACTCCCCCGCCAAGTGTTAGTAATGTCCTGTTTGCCAGCTCATTGACCCTCTGTGTTCCCCTCCTGCAGCGTTTAGGAGCCGTTGCTGTGGACCGAGAGATGAGGACGTGAGCGGCCATTGCGGGTGGCCAGGGTGCCAGTGACCCCCCCCCCCCCACCTGCTCAGTTTGTGGGCTGAGCTTCGGGGGGCTGATCTTCAGTAAAGGACCACATGACGGAGCACAAAAAGGAGAAGCGTTATGAGTGCGATGTGTGTGGCAAGGCCTGGCAGCTCCCGAGCCAGCTGGAGACCCACCGGCGGGTACACACGGGAGAATGCCCCTTCGAATGCTCCGACTGCAGAAAGAGCTTCAAGTCGGCGAAGAACCTGAAGTCCCACCAGCGAGTGCACACGGGCGAGAAGCCCTATGGCTGCTCCACCTGTGGAAAGAGCTTTGCCTGGTTGTCAGGGCTACGGGAGCACCAGCGCGTGCACAGCAGTGAGCGGCCCTTCACCTGCTCCGACTGCGGCAAAGGCTTCAAGTCGTCCAAGGACCTGAAGGTGCACAGGGGCCTGCATACCGGGGAGCGGCCCTACATCTGCGACTGCGGCAAGGGCTTCACCCGCTCTGCCAAGCTGCTGGAGCACCAGCGCACTCACACCGGGGAGCGCCCCTTCACCTGCGCCCAGTGTGGCAAGGGCTTCACCCGCTCCAACAGCCTGCTGTCCCACCAGAAGGTGCATGCCGGCAACCATCCCATCTCCAGCCCGGTGTGTGGAGAGAGCTTTGCCATGGCCTCCCACGCCCTGTCCCACCAGCCCGTGCACAACAGTGTCCAGCCCTACAACCGCCCGTACTGCAGTGAGGCGTTTGACAGCTCGCGGGAGTTATGGCATCACCGGCGGGCATACGCTGGCAAGCGGCTGCTCCCATTGCGTCAAGCGTTCCAAGAGCATACGGCGGCTGTGGGAGCTCCAGCGGATGCACAATAGAGAGACCCTTTGTGTGCGCCGAGTGTGGCATAGCTTTCACCCGCATGCCCAGCCTGTGGTAGCACCAGCAGACCCACATCGGTGAGCCTCCCTGTTGATTCTGGATCTGAATGTACACACCTAGTCTGGTTCAATCAAACACCGAATATGAGCACTGGAATTCCAACTATTTTATTACACACAATACCGCGGGACTGATCCTCGTTACCACTTACTCGAGCACAATACAGCCTCGCGCAAATAAAACAGACCCAAGGCGATCAGCACACCCCAATGTGCTCCCCACCCCTTTATATCCCTCCAAACTAAAGGCGCTAAAGTACTTGGGGGAGGCAACCCCTACAAGCCAATTACCGATACAGGCTGCAAAGTACATGGAATGACTGCTCCCTAGCCCAATCATAACATAGTTGCAACACATAGCAATTAGCGGGAAACACTTCCATGAAGTAAAGAAACATTATCACTAGATAAAGAAACGTCTTTGGGGAGCCCACTCTCCTGTACCAATCACAATCAGCGGTGGGAAGGCACTGCAACATGATTGAAACTTAACTTGTCCCCAACCAATCGCAATCATGCCTTTGCAGCAGTGCTTAGCTCCTTCTGCAGAATCCCATCATATTAACTTGCAGGCCATCCAGACAGAAACCTCTCTGCAACCCCTTCCCAGGCTTCAGACTCCCTGGAGCCATCCATGTCGCATGGTTCTGCAGCTCTCTGCAAATGATGTCAAGAAGGTGTCACAGATCTTTACACAGACATCTTCCATTTTCCCAAGTGCCCAAATTTCTGATATTCACATTCACCCCTTTTATCACACTATGATAATCAAATCAGGGTAAAATGACAACTGTTCACGTTATACAATCCGACAATGAAAGTGATGTCGTTGTGTCAGAGCTCTGTCACTTCCTGAGTTCACATGGGCATAGCTTCGAAGAATCCAGACTGACGTCTCCACCTCCCGCGTTTATATGGGCATGAATTCTCTAGATCCACCACGTCAGCTTGCGTTACTCTTGACGCTCGATGTAATGTTCATACACTAAGAGATTCCTCAAAGAAAATAAGTTATCAGCTGAAACGTTTCCAGTAATACTTTTGCAATGGTGCAGATGGACCCACGCATTAACTTCTTGGCAGCATTTGGGGTTGTCAGGAGAACCTGATTAGGACCTTGCTACCGAGCCTCCAAACCTTTCCTCACCCAATTCTTCACCATCACAAAATCACCAGGCTTGACCTTAATAGAAGAAACCAGGGGAAGTAATTCAATGTAAGTCGCTCGCAGCCTGGAATGTAAATCTCTTAGTCCTCGAGTCAAGGTCAGAACATAATTGGTCATCTCTGTAGTCATATAATGGAAATTGTCAACCTTTGGGTTGTTTTGGTTCCACGTGGTTCGTAAGGGATGTCCATATCCAATTTCCGCTGGGCTTAGTCTTGATTTCCCTGCAGGCATGACATGCATCTGAAATAAAGCTACAGGGAGCAATTTAATCCAATTAATTCCTGTCTCAGCTTTTAATTTAGCCAATTTGTTTTTCAGGGTCTGATTCGCTCTTTTGACAACCCAGCAGCCTGTGGCTGATAAGCACAGTGTAACTGCTGCTGGATGCCCAGTTGTTCACAGAATTCATTGTTAATTTGCCCAATGAAATGAGGACCATTGTCAGAGCTAAGCCGAATTGGAATGCTGAATCTGGGGATAATTTCTAGCATAAGCACCTTGACAACAGTAGCCGCTTTGTTATCAAGTGTTGGGTTAGCCTCAATCCATTTGCTGAATACATTGACAATCACAAGTACATACCTATATCCTTGGCACTTCTCTAGCTCAATATCATCCATTTGAAGAGTTTCAAAGGGACCCATGGGCAAAGGTGTTTTCCCATCCTCACAAGCCATTTCTTTCCCAGGATTATATTTCTGACAAATAATAAAACAGCTCCTCACTTTCTGGGCTAAAGTCTGTAATCTTGGATGCCACCAAGCGGCCGAAAGAGCATCACCAATTGCTCTAGCACCACAGTGAGTCGCAAAATGCATGCACTCCACAACCCAAACTGCAAAAGAATCTGACATACAAGTCTGCCCTGTCGGAGTGACCCTAAATCCTGACATGCAATCTATTATACATCCAAGCTGTTTCCATAATCTTATATTGCCTTCAGGAGCTTCTTCCTGCAACTGAATAATTTCCTGGATGGTTGGTGTTGCCTTTTGTGAGGGAGACTTGTTACCTGAACTTTTAATCTGCCTCATCATCTTTGGCACTATCACCTTGCATTCCCGGGACACCTCCTTCGCTGCTCGGTCAGCACAACAATATCCCATGTCTAACTACGTCTGGCCCTTTGTGTGAGCACTACATTTCATTACCAAGATTTGCCTGGGTAGCAGCAGAGCCTGGAATAGTTTGGTTACCAATTGCTTGTGAGATATTTGAGTTCCTGCTGAGGTCAGGAATCCTCAACTATGAATCTTCCATAGGTGTCCAAAATAGTGTACTACCCCAAATACAGACAGTGGCTTGCAAAAGTATTCATACCCCTCATATTATACTATGTATAATTTTCCTTCCACTTCACAATTATGCACCACTTTGTGTTGGTCTATCACGTAAAATCCCAATAAAATACATTTACGTTTGTGGTTGTAACGTGACAAAATGTGGAAAAGTTCAAGGGGTATGAATACTTTTGCAAGCCACTGTATCTAGAATCTGTTTATATGTTTCCTTTCAGATCTCTTCCAAAAATACATGCTCTGATTAAAGCGAACAGCTGAGCCTGTTGGGCTGAAAACGGTGACTCGAAGGCAGCTGCCTCTACACTGTTTCCATCCTAGTCTATGATAGCGTACCAAGAAAGTCTCTTACCCTGGGGCCCAATAGATGCACATCCATCCACATATAATGTCAGATCACGGTCTGCTATAGGAGCGTCCTTCAGATCTTCCCTCACAGATGTTTCTCTCTGTGTTACAATAAACAGTCATGTCTTGATTCGTACTGTTCCTCCAGCGGTGAAATGAGGAAAGTTGCCGGATTAATAGTTGTACAGTATCTGAACTGGAGTTTTGGATTATTCGATAGATAGATTTCATATTTGTTTTGATAAACCATTGTCAGATGCTGAGTTTGCAGTTGTCCCAACAAGGCTGCCACTGAATGGGAACTGTACACTACTATCTCCTGCTGAAAGGTCAGTTCTGCAGCAGACTGTAAACTATTATAGATTGCCGTTTAGATGTGGGTGCATATTGGGTCCCCTCTCGCTACTGGTTCAAGCTTTGAGGAATAATAAGCCACAGGTCTGTGCATATCCCCATGTTTTTGGGTGATGTCTGCTGTTGAACATTCGGAGAGGATAGTACAGTAAAGTTGGAAGGACCTGCCATAGAGTGGCCTTCCTAGTGCTGGAGCCTGCATTAAGGATTTCTTTAATTCTTGAAAGCTTTCTGGGCTTCCTCTATCAACTGAAATTCGTTCTCTAGGCTGGTATAAGGAGTCAATTTGTTGGTATCTCGTGCAATATTAGGGATCCACGGTCGGCAGTAGTTCACCATGCTGAGCCACTATCTCATCTGTTTCGCTCCTTTTGGTACAGGAAATTCACAGATTGGTTCAATTCTACTGCTGTCAAGACTTCTTTTCGTGGTTGAATTTATCACTCCCTGGAATTTCACTTTATGTTGAGCCATTAATATTTTGGACTGATAGACCACATATCCTAATGATGCCAAGTGGTTTCATAATTGAGTGGTATCCTCACGGTTGCTCTGCTCATCTAAACTAGCCACGTATTGAACCAGAGTGGATTTACTTATAAAGCTTAAGGTGCTCAACTGTCCTTGAAGACATCGAGAAAACAAGGTGGGTGAATTAATACATCCCTGGGGTAATCTTGTCCACGTATATTGTTGTCCCCAGTAAGTAAATGCAAATAAGTACTGGCTGTTTTGGTGCAGAGGTAATGAGAAGAAGGCATGCTGTAGATCTACAATTGAAAAAAATCTTCACTTCTGCTGGAATCAAGGCTAAAATAAGAGCCGGGTTCAGCACCAAGGCATGGAGCGGGTCCACTATTGCATTGATTGATCTTGAGTCCAGAACCAGTGTGTACTGGCCCTCTTTCCCTGCCTTGGGCGCTGCAAGGATCGGTGTATTACAAATAGACTAACACTCTACCAGGATGCCTTGCTCCAGCAATCCCCAAATCAGCTTGTCTATACTCGGAGCTGCCTGTTGTTTCAATGGGTACTGCTGTATCGAGGGCAGTGTTACCCCTTTCTGGAGAGCAACCGGGATGGGATCAATATGAAGTATCATACCTGAGTAGCGTCTTCTGCCCACATTTGCGGGTCCACATACTCACATACCTCACTCCGCAGATGCTAGCAAAGCTGCCTTGGGGTCTGATCAAACAACAGTACATTGGTTAGGCAAGCTCCGGTCTTGATATATATTCAGATCTGCCAGATCAAATGCTTTCTTAACCATCGCTCCCAAGTCCTTCACACATACTGGAAAATTCACCTTCCTTGTTATGTGTGGAGCAACCTCTGAAGCTCGTTTCCATAAATCTAGGGGTATCTTAACGCACTCTGCAGTTCCTTCTTGTCCTGTTACCAGTGCTAAAATATTCAATTGTTTTGTGAAAACAAATCATTTTGGGAGCAGTTAGTTTGTCTCCCCTGTTCTCAGTTCCCCTGCCAGCCTCCCCTTTGCTCTTGTCATAGCCCCTTTTTCTTTGTCTTCGTGACGGGTATTCCTTGCTCCAATGGCCTTGCTGGCCACAATTAAAGCAAGCGTCCCACTCTACTACTCTGCTTATTTTAAAATGTGCTTTTGGGGAAACATGGGGTTGGCTGTAATTGCTCCATGGTTCTGGGGTATCTTTCGGTACCTCCTTACTTGCAACATATTCAGTCTTTACTTTGGGTTGGAGAGGGTTTTCTTGCTTTTTAGTGTCTCTCCAATGATATCTGACAGCACAGCCCATTTGGCTTGCACTGTTCTCTGACCAATCCATATTGTTTGTCCTGACTGCCCTTGCTACATTAGTTGGTAAACAATTTAGTAAACTTGCACAGTACTGGGGAGAGTTTGCACCATTTCAAAAATTCAAATCTGCCGACTGATCCATGTACAGTTCTGAGAACCTCTCTAGAAACTCATCTGCTCCCTCTTCTTGCAATGTCTATTGGCTTTTGGAGGGTAGTGGCAAGGGCAGTTAAAACTGCATCTTCTCTTGCATTGTTATTGGCAATTACATTAGCCAGTGCCTCGTGAGCTGGGTGTCCTGAATTAGCCAGGAACATGGTTTGCTCTGTAGGATTGGTTGTATTACAGCCCACAAATCTCTTGAATGATGGCATGGAGATAATCCACAAAGGAAGCAGGTAATTTCTTTCCATCAGGTATTTTACTCAGTACAGCCATCACTTCATTTGGTTTCCATGGGGAATAGTTTGAGGATTGTTGGCATCAACTGCATTTGTCGGATGAAAGGCAGGGTTATGCATCTCCCTAACTGGGAACTTCACTGGAGGTTAGAAGGATGAGGGGGATCTTATAAAAACATATAACATTATGAAAGGACTGGACAAGCTAGATGCAAGAAAAAGGTTCCCAATGTTGGGCGAGTCCAGAACCAGGGGCCACAGTCTTCGAATAAAGGGGAGGCCATTTAAGACTGAGGCGAGAAAAACATTTTCAACCAGAGAGTTGTAAATTTGTGGAATTCCCTGCCACAGAGGGCAGTGGAGGCTAAATCACTGGATGGATTTAAGAGAGAGTTAGACAGAGCTCTAGGGGCTCGTGGAATCAAGGCATATGGGGAGAAGGCAGACACGGATTATTGACTGGGGACGATCAGCCATGATCACAATGAATGGCGGTGCCGGCTCGAAGGGCAGAATGGCCTCCTCCTGCACCTATTTTCCATGTTTCTATGTAACTGGCGGCGAGATGGCCACTCAGCCTTCATGCCTGCTCCTATATCTGACTCAAACTAGATCACTCAATGTTAACAAACCGTTACGATTCAAATTATGATTACAACAGCAGGGTAAATGACACAATTCTAAGCAAGTTGCTATATTACAATTACGGAGTTATTCGCTATTTTCCAAGATCAGAAACTGTAACTATACGATAACCAGGAGCATTCAGTATGAACACCCCAAATTTTGCAGAATTTAAATAGAACAATTTCGATCACTGTCCACGACTTATAACAAACGCGTCTTACCAGCTCAGTGTTAATTTTTTAAGTATTCCAGCCAATTTACTTTAACACTGAGTTCCCAGTACTTTTTGGGACTTGAACCCACACAGGCGGGGCCCCAAACCCCCTGTTCCTCGAACCCTTCAACCCGCTACACACTAGTCTTCAGCACCTGGTCTTCGTGCTGGCTTCCGATGCCAATCTTCAAAGTGTTGTCTTTCCAATCGCACTCTCAGCACCGATTCAGTACTTCCCCACTTAGTACTGACCCACTCTTTGAAGATATCTCGCCAATCAATATCCCAATACTGAGTGGGGCCTCAAACCTCAGGGTCTACAGGCCTCAACTCCTCAGGCCAAACCAATGGTCCTGATCGCAACAGCTGTTGACTTCCCGGGGTGAGGACTGTTACCCAATAGGGATGAAGCTTGTGAGCCCGACCGTCACACGCTGGGATATGAAACCTCTAGGGCCTCAAACCCTCACCCTCAGGGCTCGCTAGACTACTAACCTTCGATTGATCTCGTCGGGAATCCAAGCACAGGCAAGCAAATGACCGATTCGTTATTGTTATTGGCAATTACATTAGCCAGTGCCTCGTGATTAGTGGAGCGGGGAAAACCGATGCGAAAAGTCACACAGAGGCGCCGACAATGCAATGAGTTGTTTGGCCTGCCCTGTGCTTGAGACTGCAATGCAAATTGTTAGTAAAATGACAATGCCATGAGTTGTTTGGCCTACCCTTTGCTTGAGACTGCAATGCAAAAGGGAAGTAAAATGACAGTGCCATGAGTTGCTTGGACTACCCTCTGCTTGAGACTGCAATGCAAAAGGGAAGTAAAATGACAATGCCATGAGTTGTTTGGTCTGCCCTGTGCTTGAGACTGCAATGCAAAATGGAAGTGAAATGATAATGCCATGAGTTATGGCTACACGGGTGGTTTTAAATTGAATAAGGGGGTGCAGTGGCAAATGGGATAGTCAATGACGGAATTAAAGGGAAAGAGAGTAAAGGGGTGGTTAATGGCCCCATAATTAACGGGAAATGAAGCTCACAAAGGGATAGGAGTGTATGGCCAAGTGTAATAGGGATCGATGTGAAAGGTGAGATGCGTAAGGAATTAAAACTATTGTATATGAATGCGCGTAGTATAAGAAGTAAAGTAGATGATCTTGAGGCTCAGTTAGAAGTTGGTAGAAATGACATTGTGGGGATTACTGAGACGTGGCTGCAGGAGGATCGGACCTGGGAACTTACTATTCAGGGTTATACATCCTGTAGAAAGGACAGGCAGGTGGGTAGAGGAGGGGGGGGGGGGGTAGCTCTGCTGGTGAGAGATGGAATTCAGTCCCTTGTGAGGGAAGACATAGGGAATGACTTTCTGTGGAGTCACTGTGGATTGAGTTGAGGAATTGTAAAGGCAAGAAGACACTAATTGGTGTTATCTACAGACCCCCAAATAGTAGCCCGGATGTAGGGTGTACGTTGCAGCAGGAGTTAAACTGGCATGTAACAAAGGTAATGCCACTGTGGTGATGGGGGATTTCAATATGCTGGTAGACTGGGAAATCAGGTTGGTTCAGGACCCCAAGCAAGAGACTTTGTAGAATGCCTCTGAGATGGATTCTTAGAGCAGCTTATAAGGGAGCCGACCAGAGAAAAGGCAATTCTGGATTTAGTGTTGTCCATTGAACCAGATATGATAAGAGAACTTGAGGTAAAGGAACCGCTTGGAGGTAGTGATCATAATATAATTAGTTTTAATCTGCAATTTGAGAAGGAGAACGTTAAATCGGAAGTATCAGTGATACAGTTGAACAAAGGGGACTATGAAGGCATAAGAGGGGAGCTGGCCAAGGTAGACTGGAAAGGGATCCTTGCAGGAATGACGGTGGAACAGCAATGGCAGGAATTTCTGGGCATAATCCGGAAGACGCAGGATCATCTCATTCCAAGAAGGAAGAAAGATTCTAAGGCGAGTAGGAGGCAACCGTGGCTGACAAGAGAAGTTAGGGATAGTATGAAACTAAAAGAACGACGTATAACATAGCAAAGAGTAGCCGGAAGTCTGAGGATTGGGAAACTTTATAGGACAAAAGCAGGAAACAAAACGGGCAATGTGGGTTGAAAAAAGGAAGTATGAAGGGAAGCTGGCCAGGAATATAAAGAAGGACAGTAAAAGCTTCTTTAGATATGTTAAGGGGAAAAGAGTAGCAAAGTCTAATGTGGGTCCCTTGAAGGCAGACACGGGTGGAATTATTATGAGCAACAAGGAAAAGGCATAAGAGTTGAATAGGTACTTCGGATCTGTCTTCAGTAAGGAAGACACAAACAATCTCCCAGATGTACTGGAAGACAGAGGATCTAAGGGGGTAGAGGAACTGAAAGAAATTTTCATTAGGCGAGAAATAGTATTGGGTAGATGATAAATCCCCTGGACCTGATGGTCTGCATCCCAGGGTCCTCAGGGAGGTGGCTCTAGAAATAGTGGACGCATTGGTGATAATTTTCCAATGTTCAATAGATTCAGGATCAGTTCCTCTGGATTGGAGGATAGCTAATGTTATCCCACTTTTCAAGAAAGGAGCGAGAGAGAAAACGGGGAATTACAGACCAGTTAGCCTGACTTTGGTGGTGGAAAAGATGCTGGAGTAAATTATTAAAGAGGTAATAATGGGGCATTTGGATAGCAGTAAAAGGATGAGTCCAAGTCAACATGGATTTATGAAAGGGAAATCATGCTTGACTATCTTCTGGACTTTTTTGAGGATGTAACAAGTAAAATGGATGAAGGGGTGCCAGTGGATGTAGTCTATCTAGACTTTCAGAAAGCCTTTGATGAGGACTCGCACGGGAGGCTGGTGCCTAAAATTAGAGCACATGGTATTGGGGGTCGGGTGTTGACATGGATAGAAAATTGGTTGGCAGACTGGAAGCAAAGAGTAGTAGTGAACGGTCCTTTTCAGAATGGCAGGCAGTGGCGAGTGGAGTGCCGCAAGGCTTAGTGTTGGGGCTGCAACTGTTTACCATATATATATAAATGATTTGGAAGAGGGAATTAGGAGCAACACTAGCAGGTTTGCGGATGACACAAAGCTGGGTGGCAGTGTGAGCTGTGAAGAGGATGTTAGGAGGTTGCAGGGCGACCTGGCCAGGTTGAGTGAGTGGGCAGATGCATGGCACATGCAGTATAATATTGATAAATGTGAGGTTATCTACTTTGGCGGCAAAAACAAGGGGGCAGATTATTATCTCAATGGGGTTAGGTTAGGTAAGGGGGAGGTGCAGCGAGACCTGGGCATCCTTGTACACCGGTCACTGAAAGTTGGCTTACAGGTATAGCAGGCAGTGAAGAAAGCTAATGGAATGTTGGCCTTCATAACAAGAGGATTTCAGTGTAGGAGTAAAGAGGTTTTTCTGCAGTTGTATAGGTGAGACCACATCTGGTGAGACCACATCTGGAATATTGTGTATAGTTTTGGTCTCCTAATTTGAGGAAGGACATCCTTGTGATTGAGGCAGTGCAGCGTAGGTTCACGAGATTGATCCCTGGGATGGCGGGACTGTCATTTGAGGAAATATTGAAAAGACTAGACTTGTATTCACTGGAGTTTAGAAGGATGAGGGGATATCTTATAAAAACATATACAATTATAAATGGACTGGACAAGCTAGATGCAGGAAAAATGTTCCCAATGTTGGACGCGACCAGAACCAGGGGCCACAGTCTTAGAATAAAGGGGGGGGTCAATTGAGACTGAGGTGAGAAAAAACCTTTTTTCCCAGAGAGTTGTGAATTTATAGAATTCCCTGCCACAGAGGGCAGTGGAGGCTAAATCACTGGATGGATTTAAGGGAGAGTTAGATAGAACGCTAGGGGCTAGTGGAATCAAAGGATATGGGGAGAAGGCAGGCACGGGTTATTGATTGGGGACGATAAGCCATGATCGCAATGAAATGCGGTGCTGGCTCAAAGGGCTAAATGGCCTCCTCCTGCACCTATTTTCTATGTTTCTATGTTTGTATATTTCTATGTTATTTGGCCTGCCGTATGCTTGAGACTGCAATGCAAAATGGAAATGAAATGACAATGCCATGAGTTGTTTGGCCAGCCTGTGCTTGAGACTGCAATGCAAAATGTAAATTAAATGACAATGCCATAATTTATTAGGCATGCCCTGTGCGTGAGACTGCAATGCAAAAGGGAAGTGAAATGACAATGCCCTGAGTTGTTTGGCCTGCCCTGTGCATGAGACTGCAATGCAAAATGTAAGTGAAATCGCAATGCCATGAGTTGTTTGGCCTGCCCTGTGCTTGTGACTGCAATGCAAAATGGAAATGAAATGACAATGCCATGGTTGTTTGGCCTGCCTGTGCTTGATACTGCAATTGATAATGGAAGTGAATTGACAATGCCATGTATTGTTTGGGCTGCCCTGTCCTTGAGACTGCAATGCAAAACGTAAATTAAATGACAATGCCACGTGTTGTTTGGCCTGCCCAGTGCTTGAGACTGCAGTGCAAAAGGAAAATAAAATGCCAATGCCATGAGGTGATTGGCCTGCCTGTGCTTGAGACTGCAATTGATAATGGAAGTGAATTGACAATGCCATGAGTTGTTTGGCCTGCCCTGTGCTCAACACTGCAATGTATAATGGAAGTGAATTGACGATGCCATGAGTTGTTTGGCCTGCCCTGTGCTTGAGACTGCAACGCAACATGGAAATGAAATAACAATGGCATAAGTTGTTTGGCCTGCCCTGTGCTTGAGAATGCAATGCAAAATGGAAATAACATGACAATACCATCAGTTGTTTGCCTTGCCCTGTGCTTGAGACTGCAGTGCAAAAGGAAAATAAAATGACAATGCCACGAGTTGTTTGGCCTGTCCTGTGCTTGAGACTGCAGTGCAAAAGGAAAATAAAATGCCAATGCCATGAGGTGATTGGCCTGCCTGTGCTTGAGACTGCAATTGATAATGGAAGTGAAATGACAATGCCATGAGTTGTTTGGCCTGCCCTGTGCTCAACACTGCAATGTATAATGGAAGTGAATTGACGATGCCATGAGTTGTTTGGCCTGCCCTGTGCTTGACACTGCAACGAAACATGGAAATGAAATAACAATGGCATAAGTTGTTTGGCCTGCCCTGTGCTTGAGAATGCAATGCAAAATGGAAATAACATGACAATACCATCAGTTGTTTGCCTTGCCCTGAGCTTGACACTGCAATGCAAAATGGAAGTGAAATGACAATGCCACGAGTTGTTTGGCCTGTCCTGTGCTTGAGACTGCAGTGCAAAAGGAAAATAAAATGACAATGCCATGAGGTGATTGGCCTGCCTGCGCTTGAGACTGCAATTGATAAAGGAAGTGAATTGACAATGCCATGAGTTGTTTGGCCTGCCCTGTGGTTGAGACTGCAATACAAAACGGAAATTAAATGACAATGCCATGTGTTGTTTGGCCTGCCCTGTGCTTGAGACTGCAATGCAAAATGGATATGAAATGACAATGCCATGGATTATTTGACCTGCCCTACGCTTGAGGCTGCAATGCAAAATGGAAACAAAATGACAATGCCATTAGTTGTTTGGACTGCCCTGTGCTTGAGACTGCAATGCAAAATGGGAATGAAATGAAAATGCCATTAGTTGTTTGGCCTGCCCTGTGCTTGTGACTGCAACACAAAATGGAAATGAAATGACAATGCCATGAGTTGTTTGCCCTGCCCTGTGTTTGAGACTGCAATGCAAAATGGATATTAAATGACAATGCCATGGATTATTTGGCCTGCCCTACGCTTGAGGCTCAATGCAAAATGGAAACGAAATGACAATGCCATTAGTTTTTTGGCCTGCCCTGTGCTTGAGACTGCAATGCAAAATGGGAATGAAATGAAAATGCCATTAGTTGTTTGGCCTGCCCTGTGCTTGAGTCTGCAATGCAAAATGGAAATGAAATGACAATGCCATGAGTTGTTAGGCCTGTCCTCTGCTTGAGACTGCAATGCAAAACTGAAATGAAATAACAATGCCATGAGTTGTTTGCCCTGCCCTGTGCTTGAGACTGCAATGCAAAATGGATATAAAATGACAATGCCATCAATTATTTGGCCTGCCCTATGCGTGACACTGCAATGCAAAATGGAAATGAAATGACAATGCCATAAGTTGTTTGCCCTGCCCTGTGCTTGATACCGCAGTGGAAAATGGAATTGAATGACAATGCCATGAGTTGTTTGAGACTGCAATGCAAAATGGAAATGGAAATGAAATGAAACTGAGTTGTTTCGCCTGTCTGAAACCACTAATTTTCGTGAACAAGGCCCCTATTAGCAGAGAAACCAGTCCCTTTTGCCCAGAATGCCCGTAGTAGCCCAGGAGGAATTTTGCCCCAAAAGGCACGTGCCAGGGCAGGAAAAATACAGAATTAAATGCCTTCACTGAGATTTCCCTTCGACCCATCAGGTCTGTACTAGCCCAGGAGGAGTCCCTTCAGCCCATCAGTAAGTATTCCCCCTGCAAGTATTAAACCTCACCCCAGTATTTTTCTCCCTCCCTTCATTGACTCTCTGTGAGTATAGACTTTCCTCCTTCAATGCTGTGATCTGCAGAAAAAGATGAAAAATGTCTAAAATAGATTCTCCACCCTCTCCCCTTTCTCTCTCTCACAGACTCTCACCTCTTTTGGGCTGAATTTCTGGCAGTTTCTGAGCTGCCAGCTCACCAGCCCTGAGTGACTGAGCTGCCAGCCCAAGAATCCATTCGGCACACAATGTCCACACTAGCCCTCTGGAAACCAGTCCCTTTGGCCAACATCACCAATACTACCGCTCCAGAAAGCCCTCCACCCACCCCCCACCCACTGGGCACCAATATTGGAATTGGTGGAGAGGTGGAAAATTGCGTTGGGGGAACCAGCCCTCCCGAAACGGGTCCCACTTAGTCTAGTACCATAATAAATGAATCGTCATTTGCATTATTTTGTGCGGTTAACAAATCGCAATTTCACATTATGTATATAGACTAGTGTATTATGTCAAATCAATAATTAAAGACAATTATGTACTTAACTTATTTGCCACTTTTTAAAACTTTCTTACACTTCCTTTTAACGGTCATGTCCTGCATTTTTCCATTCTTTAAATTTGAGTCCATAATGTATGTGAACAGTCACAGAGATTGCTACAATTCTAGCCTTGACGCTATGGCAGCACAAGTTCATGTCCTTGTATTCTTGTGTATTGTGTATTGCTGTATTTATTAGATGGGAAATGTTGTTCTTGGTCATTTTGACATCGTCAAATTCTGTGCGATACACTTTCTCACACACTTCACAGAACGCGAAAAAGTATTCAGAAGGCACCAACAAGGAGCCAAAGTCAGACGTAGATGTGTCAAATGCTTTATGATGGATGAATACGAGGGGAGGATCAACTAAAGTGGCATCAGGTCGTAGTAGATCTTCTCTGCATATGTGGCATTTTGAGGAGAGATCATGTGAAGTGAGGCTTCTGCGACAGATGTGACCTGCGATGTAAGCCAGAGTGTTCTCATCAGGGAGATCTAGTGACATACAGCAAACTACATTGTTCTGTTGTGTACTATTGGCATGGGAGAGAGATGGAGATGGTTTCTATAATCCGTTCTTTGTCAGTGTTTGCAGTGTCAAAATAGATTTTTCAGGGTTGGGGGAATAGTTTGCAATCAAGGTTGGCTTTATCAGTTCAGGTACCATAACCATTCTAAAAGCCTCTTCGAAACTCCTTCGATGATGGATTTTCTCGGAATCCGCCCTTTCGCCGAATGGTAGAGAACAAATTCTCAACAACATCCTGATTAAGCCGAGATGTGAACATAAAATGAGCGTCTATGCTTTCCATCAAGTGCTGCCACAGCTGTGAAATGCAAGAAATTGCAAGCCGCCATCCCTTGACAAACAACACATTTTGTGCTGCAAGCACTGTCAAGCCTAGGAGTACATGCAAGCATGAATCAAAACATGACTAATGTGCAGAATTTTCATACATAGGCCTCCTCAATTAATTTGGTTACATGAAAAACCCGTTGTTAAATGAATCAAGCGGTCCATCAATTATTTCAATGCACTCCGCAATATAAACAGACTCCGCATGCAACTTTCCAAGAGCTGCATTGGTGTAGACGCCCGCTGCTACTGAATGGCTAAGCACCTGTGCAGCCTTGTTAACTCTCATTTTAGAGAAGCTGTGAAGAACAAAGTGGCCTCTGGACAATTTATGGGCTTTTCTAATGGGCAAGTGCGAGTCATGTTCATAAAATGCGTTAACATGTGCCCATTTGATATGTTTCTTTACTTTCTGTAGCATCCTTTTCCGTTGATTGTTTAACCTGTTGTACTCTTTTTTGAGGCGGAAAGTGCGCTGTCTTTCCTCCTTCGGAGCTCTTCTGTCATTTACATTTGGTGTGAATTGAAGATCATGTGTGGTCCCTGGTGGGAGACCATTTTTCGGAGATCCCGCAATGGCAACTTCTCCTGCCGGAAACGCGAGGTGAAATGACTTGGAGCGGGGCCTAACATCGCCCGGCGCGGCTTAAACGGCCGCGGGACCCTCCGTCACCCGCCGGGGGCTTTAACGTTGTGAGCCCCAGTTGCCTCAACACTGCAGTTGGACCGCTGGACCATGGGAGAAGAACAAAGGGCAGAGATAAGACTTTTGCCTTCCATCACAGTGAGGAGGTGTTGGAGATTCACTGTGATGGATGTTTGTGCAAATTGTGGTTCTTGAGTTTTTTTTGTAATTGTTAAGACTGTAGAAAATGCAATTTTGTTCAAACAAAGCTGTTCGAATGACAATAAAAGGCATTCTATTCTATTCTATCAGGAGTTGGAGAAACACTGCTGGGTTCATTCTCATGAATTTGGTCTGCAGCTAAGCAGAAAGAATGTTCGGCCTGCATGTTGCTAGATGTTGGCAAGACAAAAAAAAATAGACAATAAACAATGGACAATAGACAATAGGTGCAGGAGTAGGCCATTCGGCCCTTCGAGGCAACACCGCCATTCAATGTGATTATGACTGATCATCCCCAATCAGTACCCCGTTCCTGCCTTCTCCCCATATCCCCTGATTCCGCTATCTTTAAGAGCCCCATCTTGCTCTCTCTTGAAAGTAGCCAGAGAACCGGCCTCCGCCGCCCTCTGAGGCAGAGAATTCCATAGACTTACAACTCTCTGTGAGAAAAAGTGTTTCCTCGTCTCCTTTCTAAATGGCTTACCCCTTATTCTTAAACTGTGGCCCCTGGTTCTGGAATCCCCAACATCGGGCGGGTCAGTCATACCATTAAAAGTAACAGATCATTCAAAAACACATTTTAACATGAACAACCACCACAGTGACTCCTACACATTCCTCATCGTGAAGGAAGGTGAAATAAAGTTCAAATCCTTCCTTTTGTTCTTCCTCGGTCGGGGGCCTCGAGCCCTTACGGGATGGGATGACAGGATGATCTTGACTCTATTAGCCTACACTGTGTAGCCTGATGTGTGATTATAGTTTGTGAACATTTCACAAATGAAAATAGAAGAGCCATACATGCTATTACATATTGTGCTATTACCAATTGTACCAGTTACGATTCAAATTTGTAATTTAGGCAAAGTGAGAAAATAAGTGTTATTTTTAAAATGAAAAAATTACTTGCCTCTTTGCTGCTTTGAAGGCTTTGGTGAAGATGGGAGGTTCTCATTCTTCCTCTTGAGTAACCTGCGTTGGGAAGACAGACGTTTTGGCGGGTTAGGGATGTCAAAGAGCATTGGAACTGCATTCCAATTTAGCCTGTTCTTGGTCTGCTTGTTGGAAAACTGGTCAACTTCAAAGTGTTCAGAACAAGGACGACAATTCTTTGACAAGTACTCCGTAGTTTGGTGCAGGAGATCTAGTCGACGATTATTCTGTAACCACTGTCGACTTCTGAAATTACAGAAAATGTCATATGGGATTAACATAAAAACAAATTTGAATATAACTACATACCAGCAGAATGGACGATGTATCACTTAAATGCACTTGTATTCAGGGGTGAGGAGAGACATGTATATTGAAGATACATTTTTCCTCTAATAGGTCAATTTATCTTAAATGTAGAAGAGCTTAAACTAGCACGCATGCCTTACAACAAGACCAAAACCAAAAATGTACAGCAGTGTAAAAATTGATAACTTTATTATTGTGGCAAGTCTAGATCTATAAAAAAAGACTTTCTAATAACTTGCTCATGTCCCGACATACTTAGTTTCCCCATGATCGTCGATGCAGGGGCCAGAACTGCTTTTAAAATATGGCGGGGGAGGGGGGTGGGGGACATAATTCGGCCAAACATCTAGGACAGAGGCCGGCAACCTATGGCCCACGGGTCAGATATGGCCCGTAACCCAAAATCATCCAGCGTGCAGGCATATTTGTTTTCAATTCGTTTTTGTGACGTGGAAACTGCAGCCAGTCCTGGGGCGCGCAAGTGACCTCGGCGCTACAGCCAGACCTGGGGCAAGCGAGCCAGCCTGGGCGCTACGGCCAGTCATGGGGCAGTCGAGCTCTAGTATCTTTGGTCTTGGCTGTAGCAATGGGACAAGTTTGTTTTCCACAACATTATTTTCCTTCCAGTATCAGGTACAAGGACATATATGTGTGCACAAATCCTTGTAGGAGGTGGGGCAGGTTGACAGAGCAATTAATAAAGCAAATAGGATGCTTGACTTATTAACAGAGACATTAATATAAAAGTTAAAAAATTACATTTTATATAATATACTACATTGTTGGGATCATAAGAATAGAATTGTTTCTGGTTACAGTCATCATACATTGGGAAGGAAATTAAGGCTTTAATGTGTGCTCCTCGTGGCATGTCGTTGTTCCCTTAGATATGGAAGCTGACCATGTGCAGCAGAGTCCAGATGTTCAGCTGAATTTGTATGAGATGATCAGAGAGAGGCAGAAAGAAATGATGTGACAACCTTTGTCCTTCCACAACAAAGCCCTCGTAAGAAAATGCTCGATATCATTACATGAGAAAGTGCAGAGAAGATTTACGAGGATGTTGCCAGGACCTGATACGTGTACATTTAATGCCATTTATCCTGTATGTTATACACAATTGATCCATGTACATTGTGTACATTTAACACCATTTATCCTGTACTTTAAACACCATTGATCCGTGTGCACAAAAGGCTGGAGAAACTCAGCGGGTGCAGCAGCACCTAAGGAGCGGAGGAGATTGGCGACGTTTTGGGTCGAGACCCTTCTTCGGACTGGGTGTACATTGTGTACATTTAACACAATTTATCCTGTACTTTATTTATCCAGGACTCGACTATCTGAGCTATAGGATGAGATTGGGCAGGCTACATGAATGAAAGTAATAATTTTTTTCTCACCTTTTGTTTTTTGTGGGGAACCTGAAGAAAGACTGGTAGGATCACCTACATTGCCGATTCATACACTTTATCGCACAACAGCATGCTATGCCTGTAGATGTGGACGCCATGACGGAAGCCGAACCCCATCAAAGCTCTAGTATCTTTGATTCCCAAGATGGCGCAAAAAAATTACCCATGACCTACTACGGCTTTTTCGCCAAGAGGACTATCTTGCTCCTCTAGTATCTTTGGGCTGCACTACGTCAGGACGGGTGACGCAGAGCAGGATACAGCACTCCAACCCAACAGCCCCCTCGACCAGAGTAGTACCAGTCAAATACGGGATTTGTGACTTTCTGCAATCTCCATGGGCCTTGGGTTGAAGTGGAACTATCGCAACATTTAAGAGACACTGGACGGGTACATGGATAGGACAGGTTTGGACGGATATGGGCCAAACACGGGCAGGTGGGACGAGTGTAGATGGGGCATGTTGGCCGGTGTGGGCAAGTTATATTAATATATTAATATTATATAGTTTTATTCTTATGGCAGCTGACCACTCCATGAATACTGTGTGTGACATTTCCAAATAAAATTTCACAACACAAATATGTTTTCCCTTCACTTAGTGAGTCTGTCACCCCCTCCCCTCCAGCCCCAACTCCCCCTCTCCCTGTCTCTGGGACCCCCTCCCCTGAAGCCCCTGCTCCCCCTCTCTGGGACCCCCTCCCCTCCAGCCCCAACTCCCCCTCTCCCTGTCTCTGGGACCCCCTCCCCTCCAGCCCCTACACCCCCCTTATGAGAGATGGGAGGGCGGAAGAATAATTTTATATCCTTATAAATAAAAATAAATAAAATTGTTAATAAAGATGCAGTCTCTGAAATTGCAGGGAGAGATTGGGGCAGGGCTGGGACTCTATTCCTTGGAACGCAGGAGGATGAGGGGGTGATCTGATAGTGTGTAAAATCGTGAGAGGAATAGATCGGGTTCACGGACCGAGTCTCTTGCCTAGAGGAGGGGAATCGAGGACCAGAGGACATAGGTTTAAGGTGAAGGGGAAAAGTTTTAATAGGAATCTGAGGGGCAACTATACCACACAGAGAGTGGTCGGTGTATGGAACGAGCTGCTGGCGGAGGTAGTTGAGGCAGGGACTATCACAACATTTAAGAGACACTTGGACAGGTATATGGATAGGACAGGTTTGGACGGATACCAAACGCGGGCAGGTGGGACTGGTGTAGATGGGGCATGTTGGCCGGTGTGCGCAATTTGGGCTGAAGGGCCTGTTTCCATGACTCTGGGACTAGTGTAGATGGGGCATGTTGATTGGGGTGGGCAAGTTGGTCTGAAGGGCCTGTTTCTGTGACTCTGTGACTAATGTAGATGGGGCATGTAGGTCGGTGTGGGCAAGTTGGGCTGAAGGACCTGTTTCCGTGCTGGGTGACTAGTGTAGATGGGGCATGTTACAAAACTTACCTTCAGCGGCGCTGTAGTTCTGCCACTGGCCATGTGCGTGACTTTGGCGCCTTTGAGGGGGTGGGGGGGGGGCGTGGTTAAAATGCAGTGTTTCTCCTACCTGTCCTAAATATTTCTTACTCAGGGTGCAAGCTTTTGCTGAAGAATTGTTCCGACTGCCTTTCTGTTAATTTTTTTTTTTCGGCCGACAAGTTCAGGGATGGAGTAATTTAAAAATCTGTTTCAAAAGCCGTCAACGCCGACAACGGGGACGGATTTTACGTACTACATGCTTTAATTTCAAGCACGATACTTTAATATTTGTTTCAGAATGCTTCAATAATAACTGAAAATTTCTTTCAGTGCTCTTAATTTTTAAGGACGTTAAGGGCTTTTGACTGTCCTTGATCACAGCTTTTGTGTTGTCAATGGAAAAGCAATAGGGAAGAAGACGCTAATTTCCGAGTATGAAAATGGCCCTAACTTTTTTAATACTGAAGATATGAAAGGGAATTAAGTGTAAAATTAAACTTCTTTTTATGCTTTATCTGATGGGATAAATTGCAGACTTGATTTTTTAAATCTCAAAATTTTGTAACATTGCTAGCAGATAGGGTATGTTGGCCGGTGTTGGCAAGTTGGGCTGAAGGGCTTGTTTCTGTGACTCTGTGACTAGTGTAGATTGGGGCTTGTTGGTCGGTACGGGCGAGTTGGGCTAAAGGGTTTGTTTCCGTGACTGTGACTAGTGTGGATTGGGGCTTGTTGGTGGCTGCGGGCGAGTTGGGCTGAAGGAAGGGCCTGTTTGCACGCTGGGTGCCTCTGTGACTCTCTCTCCACATCTCCTCTATGATCTTTGGTTTGCAGCAAAGATACTAGAGCGGATACATCTCCTCTGCTAGAGTATCTTTGGTTTGCAGCAAAGATACTAGAGCGGATGCATCTCCTCTGCTAGAGTATCTTTGGTTTGCAGCAAAGATACTGGAGCGGATACATCTCCTCTGCTAGAGTATCTTTGGTTTGCACCAAAGATACTAGAGCGGATACATCTCCTCTGCTAGAGTATCTTTGGTTTGCAGCCTCTGCAGCTGCTGTGATTGTTCCCCCCCCCCCACGTGGTGTCGGAGCCGCGGGGGCGGGGCACATCGGCCGCGCGGTGACAATGGGCGTCTCCGATTGACGGAGGGCGCTGTCTGTCTGAAGGACGGGGCAACGGCTTGACCTATCGGACACGGTCTCTTGCGCCGGGGGACGCGGTACCCGGTCCTTTATGACGTCAGTCGGGTCGCCGGTCACGTGAAGCGGGGCCCGTTGTGACGAGATCTCCGCTCATCGCCCGGAGCTCAGGTGGGAACAGCCGCCCTCCCTCTCCCTCTCTCCGTCTCTCACTCCCTCCCTCCCTCTGTCTCCCTCCCTCTGCCTCCCTCCCTCTGCCTCCCTCCCTCTGCCTCCCTCCCTCTGCCTCCCTCCCTCTGTCTCCCTCCCTCTGTCTCCCTCCCTCTGTCTCCCTCCCTCTGTCTCCCTCCCTCTGTCTCCCTCCCTCTGTCTCCCTCCCTCTGTCTCTCTCCGTCTCTCACTCCCTCTCTCTCCCCCCTCCCTCTCTGTCTCTCTCTGTCTCTCTCTCTCCTTCTCCCTCTTTTCCCTTCTCTCTCTCTCTCTCTCCTTTCCCCACTCCTCCCTTCCCGAGGTCGACCTGAGGTGTGCTGATGGCGGGGCGGGGGGAATGCAATGAATGTCAGGGCTGGACGTCCTCCCACTGTGGCACCCTGAAGCGCACCGTCTCTGGTCCTCCCAATGTAGCGCCGCCCTGGCGGCGGGAGGCCGCGGTGCAACGTCTCTGGTCCTCCCGCTGCAGCGCCACACTGGCGGCGGGAGGCCGCGGTGCAGCCTCTCTAGTCCTCCCACTGCAGCGGCACCCTGGCGGCGGGAGGCCGCGGTGCACCGTCTCTGGTCCTCCCACTGTAGCGTCCCCTGTCTGCGGGAGGCCGCTGCGCGGCGTCTCTGGGCCTCCCACTGTAGCGTCCCCTGGCAGCGGGAGGCCGAGGTGCAGCGTCTCTGGTCCTCCCACTGCAGCGCCACCCTGGCGGCGGGAGGCCACTGCGCAGCGTCTCTGGGTCTCCCACTGTAGCGCCACCCTGGTGGCGGGAGGCCGCGGTGCAAGGTTACAAGGATGGAGTGAAAGAAAAGGAGAGAAAAGTGACAGTTAAGGAGGACACCAGAATTAATCGGGCACGAAGCTCAGGAAGGGATAGAAGAGTTTGGCCAAGTGAAATAGGAATCAATGTGAAAGGTGAACCTTCTGAATTTTGTAGTCGGCAGTGCAAATTGGACAATTTAACATTTTTTTATTAAGCCAATTAATCAAGCCAATTAACCTACAAACCTGCCCGTCTTTGGAATGTGGGAGGAAACCGAAGATGTCGGAGCAAACCCACGCAGGTTACGGGGAGAACGTACATACTCCATACAGACAACACCTGTAGTCGGGATCGAACCCGGGTCTCTGGCGCTGCATTTTGCTGTAAGGCAGCAACTCTATGACTGACCGTGAGGTGAGGAATGGATTAAAATTATTATATCTGAATGCACGAAGTATTACAATAAAGTGGATGAGCTTCAGGCTCAGTTAGAGATTGGCAAGTATGATGTTGTGGGAATTACAGAGACATGACTGCAAGAAGACCAGGGCTCGGAACGGAATATTCAAGGGTATGCGTGCTATCGCAAAGACAGACAGGTGGGCAGAGGGGGTGGGTAGCTCTGTTGGTGAGGAATGAAATTCAGTCCCTTGCAAAGGGTGACATTGAATCAGGAGATGTGGAGTCAGTATGGATAGAACTGAGGTGTGGAAAGGGTAAAAAGACCCTAATGGGTGTTATCTTCAGGCCCCCCAACAGTAGCCTGGATATCAAGTGCAAGTTGATTAAGAGTTAAAATTGGCACGTTGCAAAGGTAATATAACGGTTGTTATGGGAGATTTCAACATGCAGGTAGAATGGGAAAATCGGGCTGGTACTGGACCCCAAGAAAGGAGTTTGTGGAGTGCCTCCGTGATGGATTCTTAGAGCAGCTTGTACTGGGGCCTACCAGGAAGCAGGCAATTCTGGATTTAATGTTGTGTATTTAACTGGATTTGATAAGGGAACTTGAGGTAAAGGAGCCATTAGGAGGTAGTTTTAATCTACAATTTGAGAGGGAAAAGGGAAAATCGGAAGTGTCAGTATTCCAGTTGAGCAAATGGGACTAAGGAGCCTTGACGGAGGAGCTGGCCAAAGTTGACTGGAAAGAGACCCCGACAGGGATGATAGTGGAACAACAATGGCAGGTAATACAGAAGGTGCAGGATCTGTTCATTCTCAAGAGGAAGAAAGATTCTGAGGGGAGTAAGAGGTGACCGTGGTTGACAAGGGAAGTCAAGCACAGTATAAAAATAAAAGAGAAGAAATATAACATAGCAAAGATGAGTGGGAAGCCAGAGGTTTGGGCGACTTTCAAAGAACAGCAGAAGATAACTGAAAAGGCAATACAGGGGGAAAAGATGAGGTACGAAGTTAAGCTAGCCAAGAATATAAAGGAGGATAGTAAAAGGGACCGCTGATGATGATGATGATAGATATGTGAAGTGGAAAAAAAATAGTTAAGAACATAGTTGGACCCTTGAAGACAGAAACAGGTGAATTTATTATGGGGAATAAGGAAATGGCAGACAAGTTGAACAGGTACTTTGGATCTGTCTTCACTGAGGAAGACACAAACAATCTCCCAGATGTACTTGTGGCCAGAGGATCTCGGGTGATGGAGGAAGTAAAAGACATTAGACAGGAAATGGTGTTGGGTAGACTGAAGGCTGATAAATCCCCAAGGCCAGATGGTCTGCATCACAGGGTACTTAAGGAAGTGGCTCTAGAAACCATGGATGCATTGGTGATAATTTTCCAATGTTCCATAGATTCAGGATCAGTTCCTGTGGATTGGAGGGTAGCTAATGTTATCCCACTTTTCAAGAAAGGCGGGAGAGAGAAAACAGGGAAATGTAGACCAGTTAGCCTGATATCGGTGGTGGGGAAGATGCTGGAGTCAATTACAAAAGATGAAATAGCGGCACCTTTTAGAGTGAGGAAGGGTGGGAGGTCTCAGCGCCCTCTGATCCTCTGACTATCGCCTACCTGGTGGCGGGAGGCAGTGGTGCACCGTCCTTGTTTCTCTGTATTCAGTGCCCTCTGGCGGCTGGAGGAAACGGTGCAGCGTCTTTGGTCCTCCGACTGCAGCGCCCACCTGGTGGCGGGGGGCCGCTCTGCAGCGTCATTTGTCCTCCGACTGTAGCACCCACCTGGCGGCTGTGCATCGTCTTTGGTCCTCCGTCTAGAGCTCCCACTGACGGCGGGAGGCCGCTCTGCACCGTCTTTGGTCCTCTATATGCAGCGCCCTTTGGTGATGGGAGGAAGCTGTGCAACATCTTTGGTCAGTCAGCCGCATCGCCCCCTAGCGGCAGGTGGGTTGACTTTAGATCATTGTCACGTGTACTGAGGTACAGTGAAAAGCTTTTTTGTTGCTTGTTAACCAGTCAGCGGAAACATGATTACAATCGATCCGTCCGCAGTGTACGGATTTTGGGAAAAAGGGAATAACGTTGCGTGCAAGACTTTTGTGACGCCAGCGTGGAGACAACGTCTCTCCCTGAAAAAAAGTATTTAGTGATCGGAGCAGAATTTGGCCATTCGGCCCATCAAGTCTACTCCGCCATTCAATCATGGCTGATCTATCTCTCCCTCCTAACACCATTCTCCTGCCTTCTTCCCAATAACCCCTGATACCCTTATCTCGGTGCACAAAATGGTATTGAGCCAATATTAGGGGAAGGGGAGGTGGAACGAGACCTGGGTGTCCTTATACATCAGTCACTGAAAGTAAACGTGTAGGTACAGCAGGCAGTGATGAAAACTGATAGCATGTTTAAGAAAGAACTGCAGATGCTGGTAAAATCGAAGGTAGACACAAAATGCTGAAGTAACTCATCGGATGAAAAAGGGGCTCGACCAGAAACGTCGCCAATATCTTCTCCATAGATGCTGCCTCACCCGCTGAGTTACTCCAGCATTTTGTGTCTACCAAAGATAATGGCATGTTGGTCTTCATTGCAAGAGGATTTGAGTTTAGGAGCAAGGAGGTCCTATTGCAATTGTGCAGGGCCCTGGTAAGACCGCACCTGGAATATTGTGTGTAATTTTGGTCTCCTAATTTGAGGAAGGACATTCTTGCTCTTGAGGAAGTGCAGCGTAGGATCACCAGGTTAATTCCCGGCATGGCGGGACTGTCATATGATGAAAGAATGAGAGAGGATCTTATTGAAACATATAAGATTATTTAGGAATTGGAAACGCTTGAGGCAGGAAACACGTTCCCAATATTGTGGGAGTCCAGAACCAGGGATCACTGTTTCAGAACAAGGGGTAGGCCATTTAGGACTGAGATGGAGATGAGGGTTAGACGGCTGCCGAACGATAGATGCAAGATCGAGTGTTTGCGAGTGGGCGACGAGGGCCTGCGTGCCTACGAGAGGGGTGGGGGGTGGTGTCTCCTTTGTTGGAGAATTCAATGTTCATGTCATAGAAACATAGAAAATAGGTGCAGGAGAAGCCATTCGATCCTTCAAATCAACACCGCCATTCATTGTGATCATGGCTGATCATACCCAATCAATAACCCGTGCCTGCCTTCTCCCCAAATCCCTTGATTCCCCTGGAGCTCTATTTAACTCTTAAATCCATCCAGCGATTTGGCCTCCACTACCCTCAGTGGCATGGAATTCCACAAATTCACAACTCTCTGGGTGAAAATGTTTTTTCTCACCTCAGTCTTAAATGTCCTCCCCTTTATTCTAAGACTGTGGCACCTGGTTCTGGTCTCGCCCAACTTTGGGAATGTTTTTCCTGCATCCAGTTTGTCCAGTCCTTTATATAATTTTATATGTTTCTGTAAGATTCCCCCCTCATAATATGTTTCTATAAGATCGCCCCCTCATCCTTCCAGTGAATACAAGCCTAGTCTTTTCAGTCTTTCCTCATATGACAGTCCCGCTATCCCAGGGATCAATCTCGTGAACCTACGTTGCACTGCTTCAATCACAAGGATTTCCTTCCCCAAAATAGGAGACCAAAACTGTGCACAATTATCCAGATGTGGTCTCACCAGAGCCATTTCCAACTGCAGAAGAACCTCTTTACTCTGATACTGAAATCCTCTTGTTATGAAGGCCAGCATTGCATTAGCTTTCTTCACTGCCTGCTGTACCTGCACGCCAACTTTCAGTGACCGGTGCACAAGGACACCCAGGTCCCGCCTCCCCCTTACCTAACCTAACCCCATTGAGATACTAATCTACCCCCTTGTTTTTGCCGCCAAAGCGGAAAACCACACATTCAGGGCCAGCCTAGGCCGCTTGGACCGATTTTTCCAAATTGGGCCCCGCGCCCAAGGGGGGGCCTCGCGTTAATTTTCCGTATTTCATATGAAAATACAAATTTGCTTTGTTAAAATAAAGACTTTTTAAAAAAAACATTCGCCATACGGATATTTTTACAAAATGTACATCGTTTTGTACATGTAATACAAGCGCTGTGCGGCCATCAGACACAATCGATATGTTAACTACTGTAGCACTTGTGTTGACAGCCAGAAGTGTTAACAGCCAGTAGTTAACAAGTAGTCATCCAATGCGTCATCAATGTATCGATCCACATTCCTCAGTAAATGTGTAATTGTGTTTTAGAAGAAGTGCTAATGATGCTGCGTTCCTTTGAATACAATTCACGCAGCGTCATTAACACTTCTTCAAAACATAATTACATTTTACTGCGAAATGTAGATTGATGCATTAATGACACATTGAGAATTTCTTAAAACTCACCATCATGAGTGAGAACTTCTTCTTGGTGAGATTCAGGGTCTGCAGCAGGTTAGTCATTCAATTTACCTACCGACCCACGTTGTGTCTCTCTGTCTTTCCCTCTCTCCCTCCCTCTCTCTCACGCGCTCTCTTTCTCCCGTGCGCTCTCTCTCTCCCGTTCCCTACCCCTCTCTCTCTAGCTCTCTCGGCATTCCCGGAATCATTGACATTTTGCGGTCTACAAAAATGCTGAAGAAACTTAGTCGAAACCCTTCTTCAGACCCGGCTATTTCCTTCGCTCCATAGATGCTGCCTCAAGCCCTGTCCCACTGTGCGAGTTTACCCAAGAGCTTAAAATCTCTGTGTAGCATCTCTGTCCCTATCTTCAAATTCCCACTTTGAAATAAAATACAGTTTCTGATTTAAACATTTCGCAGCAGGATCGCGATTAGTCGATTCCCAGGCATTTTCAATCATCGTTCGATTCAGTGTAATTTTCACACCTGGTTGATGTAGTTTTTTTTAAAGATACATTACAATAAATTATTTCAAGCATACCTGGTACTAAATGCGTGATCATTAAGGTGTTTACTGATGTTACAAACGGTTATAAATGAATATAATTTCAAAGTGATATAGGAGATTTCCGTGGAAAGAATATTTGACCAGAATATAAGGTGAGGTCGCTGCAAAATGCTCACTTAAAACAATACGCCCTCAACTCAGGATTGTTTATTAGCCCTCTGACAGGTGTTTCAATCTAACCTCGTACCTCGCTGTTAATCGATTCATAGCTATTAATTTTCATGCCTGGTCCGTATCGAACTTCTCCTAATGTAAACGCTTCAAGTTACTTCAAAGTGGGAATTGGAAGATAGGGACAGAGATGCTACACGGAGGAAACATCTCTCCCTATCCTAAGCATTTGATAGGAAGGAAACATTATAGCATCTGAGTAAAAGATTAGTCAAATGGTAGTTTCAATGAAGATCGGGCGAGGGGGAAAAGTATCTATAGCTTGGGACTTGCCTAAATAAGTACTGAGATGGATTATCATTCTACACCAAATTTCTTAGACAATAATACATTTTATGCAATTATCACAACACTTTGTTGGATATGGATCAACCTACGGTACATGCTCGTAAATTAGTAAAACACATCTTCTTTAAGTACTGTTGTTTCTGGGATGGGATTTCTGATAACAAATAACCTACATTCCATATTTTGTCATAATGTGGCTGAAACTATGGATATTTTGTGATATTTATTGAGATAGAAAGATATAACTGAGTTTGGGCAAGATATTACCTTGCAACATTCTGTATGCCTGATAGATATTGTGAAATGGTAATCAGAAATTATGGGAGGATTACATAAAACTACAATTCAAAGGTAATGAATATACAGAGTATTCTTATTTCCACCATGAACATACAATAGTGATATAGGACACCAGGTCCTACTACGGTAAACTCACGAGCTACTACGGTATGACTACGTTATAAAGTGTCAAATTTTTACATCCTGAGTATATTTTACATGTGGACATTTTTCAACATGTTGAAAAATCTTCACGAGTTACCACGTTTCCTAAGTAAATGCCGTTAGCGCTAAGAAATGGCGTGTTGGCCTTTATAACAAGAAGAATCAAATATAGGAGCAAAAAGGTCCTTCTGCAGCTGTCCAGAGCCCTAGTGAGACCGCACCTGGAGTATTGTGTGCAGTTTTGGTCCCCTAATTTGAGGAAGGACATTATTGCTATTGAGGGAGTGCAGCGTAGGTTTGCAAGGTTAATTCCCAGGATGGCGGGACTGTCATATGCTGAGAGAATGGAGCAGCTGGGCTTGTACACTCTGGAGTTTCGAAGGATGAGAGGCAATCTCATTGAAACATTTAAGATTTGTTAAGGACAAACAGATGGTATGGAAATATTTTTACAAGAATGTCAAATTAATAGTTTAGATCAGGAAGGTAGACAATTGTTAAATGCTGAAATAACAGTGAAAGATATTGAAGAATCTATTAAATCGTTAAAGAATGGAAAAGCTGCGGGACCTGATGGCTTGAGTGCAGAATTTTATAAAAAATTTCAAGATCTGATTTCCCCAAGATTACAAATAGTGTATAGATACGCATATGAACAAGGATAATTACCAGAATCTCTAAATGAATCTACAATTACACTCATTCCTAAGGTAGATAAGGATCTGGAAGATCCAGGATCATATAGAGCGATTGCCCTTCTAAATACAGACCAAAAAGTATTAACTAAGGTTTTATCTCGGAGATTAAGTTTAGTGATCTCTAAATTAATACATTATGACCAAACAGGTTTTATTCCAAAACGCTATTCATCCCATAATCTCAGACGATTGTTTAATATTATATATTCAAAAAGAATACGGGATATGGAATTAGCGGTTATATCGTTAGATGCAGAAAAGGCTTTCGATCAGGTGGAATGGTTATATTTATTTAATATAATGGAAAAGTTTCATTTGGGGGATAGATTTTGTAAATGGGTAAGAATTTTATATTCGAATCCTACAGCAAGAATATTGACTAATCAAATGCTATCAGCTAAATTCAAGCTCTCTAGGGGATGCAGACAGGGATGTCCGTTATCGCCCTTACTGTTCGCTTTGGCGATAGAACCCTTGGCGGAAAAAATTAGATCTGAACCTGAAATATATGGCTATAATACTGATACAACAATTAATAAAATATCTTTATATGCAGATGATGTTTTGATTTATATTACAAAACCGGAAATCAGTATTCCCAATCTGTTTAATGTTATAACTAAGTTTGGTGCATTTTCTGGATATAGGATTAATTGGAATAAAAGTGATATTATGCCAATAACAGGAATAAATTTAAATATATTACAACAATATCCACTAAAAGTAGTTACAGACAAATTCAAATATTTAGGGATTAATGTAACTAAATCTTATAATTCATTAATTAAATCTAACGATCCTCAATTATTAGATAAACTTAGAAAAAATATTTTATATTGGAAAACACTTCCTATATCTATGATCGGTAGAATAAATGCCATAAAGATGTTTTTTTTTTACCACAACTGTTATATTTGTTTCAGGCTATCCCTTTTTTTCTCCCGAAAACCTTTTTAAAAAAAATTGATAATATTGTTAATAGTTTTATTTGGGATTATAAAAATCATAGAATAAGTAAAAAACATTTATGTAAATCTAAGATAAATGGAGGATTAGCACTCCCAAATTTTTTATATTATTTTTGGGCTGTTCAGATTAAGAATATGAATTTTTGGTGGGTAAATATGGATCATGAACCAACATGGTTACATATAGAAAAGGAAGACTGTCTACCTTTCAATGTAGGCTCGATTATCTTTGCGCCAAAGGAAGTACAAAAAAAAAATTATAGGGACAAACAATAATTTATAACAATAGACGTATTTGGAAACAAATTGTTAAGACTCTACATTTAGACAACCTCTCACTCAGACTTCCAATTATGAATAATCCATTATTTAAACCTTCTATATTAGATGGGGGGTTTAGACACTGGGATGATTTAGGAATTACAAGGATAGAACACCTTTATAGAAAAGGAAAATTTATTTTATTCCAAGAGTTACAAGATATCTATGGATTGTCTCCACAACATTTGTTTAGGTATTTACAAATTAGAGATTATATTAAATCCAATACACAAGATTATAAAAATAAAGAATCAGGATTGTTAGATGAACTGTTTAATTTACACCCAAATACAGAAAAATTAATAGCTTATATATATAACATCATTTTGGATAAGGAGAATCCAATAACTGAAACATATCGTCAAGCATGGGAAAATGAAATTGGATTAGCTATAACAAAATAAAATTGGGAAGAAAGTTTACAACGAATACATCGATGCTCATTAAACGCCAGGCATACATTGATACAATTCAAAGTATTATATAGATTACATTATTCGAAAACTAAATTAAATAGTATCTTTCCTAATCTCTCCTCTATTTGTGATAAATGTAAGAATTTAGAAGCAAATTTAATACATAGTTTTGTTACATGTTCTAAATTGAATTATTACTGGTCAGAAATTTTTAAAGTTATTTCTGAAGTTCTTAAAGTTAAATTGGACCCTGACCCAAAGTTAATAATATTTGGAATTCCGGATTTAAATTTGACTCTTACAGTAAATCAAAGAAATTTCTTTGATTACTGTTTGATAATTGGGAAAAAAAATTATATTGAAATTTTGGAAGGGAACATTATCCCCCACAACTAAAATGTGGGCAGCAGAAATGTTGGAGACGTTACATTTGGAAAGAATTAGATTTGTCCTATTGGACAAATATAATTCCTTCGAACAGATATGGTCTCCATATATACAGTATTTAGAGAAGTAGCTGTTCTTGGCAACACAGCTCGGCGGACACCCTGCGGGATTTGATGAGAATAATTCATTTTCATATTGGGATTAACATACTCTTATCGATATTATCATTTGTAATAGTTTTATTAACAATACATACTGTGGTTTTTCATTATATATATATAATATTTTTTCACTTTTTTGTTAACCTTTTTTTTTCCTCTCTTTTCCTTCTTATATATAATCAAATTATTATTTAATCACACTCTTAATGATTTATAACTGCTCTATTCTTTCTCTATCTTTATTTCTAAAAAAATAGAAGATAAGTATTATTAATGTTTTATTTGTATAAAAATTGAATTAAGTTGATGTTTGTAAAGTGGTTTAAAACATTGTAATTGATTAACTTTAATAAAAAAATATTAAAAAAAAAGATTTGTTAAGGGTTTGGACATGCTAGAGGCAGGAAACATGTTCCCGATGTTGGGGGAGTCCAGAACAAGCGGCTACAGTTTAAGAATAAGGAGTAAGCCATTTAGAACGGAGACCGAGGAAACACTTTTTCTCACAGAGAGTGGTGAATCTGTGGAATTCTTTGCCTCAGAGGGCAGTGGAGGCAGGTTCTCTGGATGCTTTCAAGAGAGAGATAGATAGGGCTCTTAAAATAGCGGAGTCAGGGGATATGGGAAGAAGGTAGGAACGGGGTACTGAAAAGTGGATGATCAGCCATGATCACAGTGAATGGCAGTGATGGCTCGAAGGGCCAAATGGCCTGCTCCTGAACCTATTGTTTATTGTCTATTGAAACTTCCCGAGCTCCGACATACCCGCTATGTTCATTCTACGTGTTTACCACGAGTTTTGATTCTTTTTTACTCGGGAGAGCTTTTGGGTGAACTCGCACAGTGGGATGGCTTCACACCCGCTGAGTTTCTCCAGCATTTTTGTCTGCCTTTGATTTTCCAGCATCTACAGTTCCTTCTTCGACGTATTGCGGTGATGGCTGCATCTGCGGTTCATTCTGTTGGGGGGGGGGGGGGGCTAAAGACTCCTGATCAGCGGTGGCTCCTGATAAGTGATATGTTCCATCCGTGGGCGCTGCCTTGTCCGCTGAGTTCCTCCAGCACTCTGTGTTTTTTGTTTGGCTCTGAAGTTGAAGGTGGACCCCCCTGTGTCTACCTTCAACTCCCTGTCTGTGGTGGCTCAGCGGGACGGGCAGGGGCTCTGGGGAGAGGGTTGCGGTTCTGGTTGAGACCCTTCTTCAGACAATCACAAGTACTCTCACCAACGAGAGTTCAGTTCAGTCTGAAGAAGGGTCTTCTCTCCAGAGTCGCTGCTCTGCATGTCGTGCGGAGCTATTCCGCACGGAGATAGATTTTGTCTATCTTCAATTTCAGAGTTAGATAAAATTGCAGACTTAATTTTTTAAATCTCAAAATTTTGTAACATTGCTAGAAAATGTACCTGCATCTTGTAGGCCGAAGGTTACGTTGTTAGCCAAGAAAAATAGACTTTGTTATCCCTCAGTACAGCACCATCAAGAACGATGTTGTTGTACTGAGGTATAGCCAAGTCTATCCCTCATTGCTAACAGCTGATGGGAAGTGGCTGTAAAGTGGGATACGGCTAAAAAAGGACAGCGCTGCTGGGGGAGGGAGTTCCTTTCAGAGAGTGTGGGTAGTCTGTCCACGGGTAAAGTTGCGGGGTGGGCAGGAGGGTTGAGAAGGAGGGGATCATTCAGCTCAAGAGCGGATCGGCGGGCGATGGATAACAGGACAGCGGGCGGTGAAATTACTCCACATGTCAGTGTGAGTAACCTCAATTGATCCCTTGTTTGCGCTGACACAGGAGTAAGCTCCACCGCCCGCTGTGATGTTATCCATCACCCGCTGACCCACTCCGCTCTATGATCTCTGCTCTTGAGCTGGTCCCCTCACTGTTCAGACAGAGAGCACTGCCAGCAGCGAGCGGGCCGGGAGAAGGCGCTGAGATGGCAGTCGGTTCCGCTGTCCGGTGATGGAGGCCGCTCGTAGCCACGCGAGCTGTTTCTGTCCCCGGCCACAATGCAGTGGCGCCCGGAGCGCTGCGGCAACGGTGAGTGAGTGTTACTGGCATGAACCCGACCTCCTCCTTCTCAACGCTCCTTCCCTCCTCGCAGCTTTACCACTGGCGAGACTCCCCACACGCTGTGAAAGGAACTCTCCCCCGAATTGTCATGTTACTCATGACACGCGACTCATTTATAATTATTTATTTATATTTTTTTCTACAAAAATTTTTCCCAATTGGGCCCCGTACCTCGTCAACCAGCCCTGCTCACATTTATTTATATTATACTGCATCTGCCACGCATCTGTCCACTCACTCAACCTGTGGAGGTCACCCTGCAACCTCCTAACATCCTCTTCACAGTTCACACTGCTACTCGGCTTTGTGTCATCCGCAAACTTGCTAGTGTTGCTCCTAATTCCCTCTTCCAAATCATTAATATATATGGTAAACAGTTGCGGTCCCAACACCCAGCCTTGCGGCACTCCACTCGCCACTGCCTGCCATTCAGAAAAGCACCTGTTCACTCCTGCTCTTTGCTTCCTCTCTGCCAACCAGTTCTCTATCCATGTCAACACCCTACCCCCAATACCTTGTGCTCTAATTTTAGTCACCAGTCTCCCGTATGGGACCTTATCAAAGGCTTTCTGAAAGTCTAGATACACTACTTCCACTGGCACCCCTTCATCCATTTTACTTGTCACATCCTCAAAGAAATTCCAGAAGATTAGTCAAGCATGATTTCCCTTCATAAATCCATGTTGACTTGGACTAATCCTTTTAGAAACATAGAAACATAGAAAATAGGTGCAGGATTAGGCCATTCGGCCCTTCGAGCCTGCACCGCCATTCAATATGATCATGGCTGATCATTCAACTCAGTATCCTGTACCTGCCTTCTCTCCATACCCCCGATTCCTTTAGCCACAAGGGCCACATCTAACTCCCTCTTAAATATAGCCAATGAACTGGCCTCAACTACCTTCTGTGGCAGAGAATTCCACAGATTCACCACTCTCTGTGTGAAAAATGTTTTTCTCATCTCGGTCCTAAAGGAATTCCCCCTTATACTTAAACTGTGACCCCTTGTTCTGGACCTCCCCAACATCAGGAACAATCTTCCTGCATCTAGCCTGCCCAACCCCTTAACAATTTTGTAAGTTTCTATAAGATCCCCCATCAATCTTGTAAATTCTAGCGAGTACAAGCTGAGTCTATCCAGTCTTTCCTCAGAAAACTTTCTTGAATTTTTTGAAGAGGTTACTAGGGAAATTGATGAGGGTAAAGCAGTGGATGTTGTCTATATGAATTTCAGTAAGGCCTTTGACAAGGTTCCCCATGGAAGGTTGGTTAAGAAGGTTCAATCTTTGGGTGTTAATGGCGGAGTAGCAAGATGGATTCATGGGAGATGCCAGAGAGTAATGGTGGATGGCTGTTTGTCAGGTTGGAAGCCGGTGGCCAGTGGGGTGCCTCAGGGATCTGTGTTGGGTCCACTGTTGTTTGTCATGTACATCAATGATCTAGATGATGGGGTGGAAAATTGGATAAGTATGCAGATGATACTAAGATACGTGGTGCTGTGGATAATGAAGTAGATTTTCAAAGTCTACAGAGAGATTTGGGCCATTTGGAACAGTGGGCTGAAAGATGGCAGATGGAGTTTAATGTTGATAAGTGTGAGGTGCTACATCTTGGCAGGACAAATCAAAATAGGACGTACATGGTAAATGGTAGGGAATTGAGAAATGCTGTGGAACAGAGGGATCTAGGAATAACTGGATAGTTCCTGAAGGTGAAGGTGGAATCGCATGTAGATCGGGTGGTAAAGAAAGCTTTTGGTGTGCTGGCCTTTATAAATCAGAGCCATGAATATAGGAGAAGGGAAGCAATGTTAAAATTGTACAACGCATTGGTAAGACCAATTCTGGAGTATGGTGTACAATTTTGGTCGCCTAATTATAGGAAGGTATCAACAAAATAGAGAGAGTACAGAGGAGATTTACTAGAATGTTGCCTGGGTTCCAACAACTAAGTTACAGAGAAAGGTTGAACAAGTTAGGTCTTTATTCTTTGGAGCGCAGAAAGTTAAGGGGGTACTTGATTGAGGTCTTTAAAATGATGAAAGGGATAGGCAGAGTTGACGTGGATAAGCTTTTCCCATTGAGGGTAGGGAAGATTCAAACAAGAGGGCATGACATGAGAATTAAGGGACAGAAGTTTAGGGGTAACATGAGGGGGAACGTCTTTACGCGGAGAGTGGTGGCTGTGTGGAATGAGCTTCCAGCAGAAGTGGTGGTGGCAGGATCGATTTTAACATTTAAAAGTAAAGTGGATAGGTATATGGTCTGAGTGCAGGTAGATGGGACTAGGGGAAAATAAATGGTCGGCACGGACTGGAAGGCCTGCTTCTGTGCTGTAATTGTTATATGGTTATATGAAAGTCCTGACATCTCAGGAATCATTCTGGTGAACCTTCTCTGTACCTTCTCTGTACTGCGATCCAAATGCCCCATTATTACTTCTTTAATAATTGACTGCAGCATCTTTCCCACCACCGAAGTCAGGTTAACCGGTCTGTAATTCCCCGTTTTCTCTCTCGCTCCTTTCTTGAAAAGTGGGATAACATTAGCTATCCTTCAATCCACCGGATCTGATCCTGAATCTATTGAAAATTGGAAAATGATCACCAATGCGTCCACTATTTCTAGAGCAACCTCCCTGAGGACCCTGGGATGCAGACCATCAGGCCCAGGGGATTTATCAATCTCCAGTCCCATTAGCCTACCCAATACTATTTCTCGCCTAATGAAAATTTATTTAAGTTCCTCTATCCCCTTAGATTCTCTGTTTTCCAGTATATCTGGGAGATTGTTTGTTTATTCCTTAGTGAAGACAGATCCGAAGGACCTGTTCAACGCTTCTGCCATTTCCTTGTTGCCCATAATAATTTCACCCGTGTCTGCCTTCAAGGGACCCACATTTGACTTTGCTACTCTTTTCCCTTAACATATCTAAAGACGCTTTTACTGTCCTTCTTTATATTCCTGGCCAGCTCCCCCTCGCACTTCATCTTTTTAGCCAGTATTTCCTGTTTTGTTTCCTTCTGTTGTCCTATGAAAGTTTCCCAATCCTCTGGCTTCCGGCTACTCTTTGCTGTGTTATAAATCTTTTCATTTTATTCTATCCCTAACTTATCTTGTCAGCCAGGGTTGCCTCCTACTTCCCTTAGAATCTTTCTTCCTTTTTGGAATAAAATGATCCAGCATCTTCCGGATCATGCCCAGAAATTCCTGCCATTGCTGTTCCACCGTCATTCCTGCTAGGATCCCTTTCCAGTCTACCTTGGCCAGCTCCCCTCTCATGCCTTCATAGTCCCCTTTGTTCAACTGCATCCCTGACACTTCCTTCTCAAATTGCAGATTAAAACTAATCATATTATGATCACTACCTCCAAGCGGTTCCTTTATCTCGAGTTCTCTTATCATATCCGGTTAACACTAAATCCAGAATTGCCTTTTCTCTGGTCGGCTCCATTACAAGCTGCTCTAAGAATCCATCTCATAGGCACTCTACAAACTGTCTTTCTTGGGGTCCTGAACCAACCTGATTTTCCAAGTCTACCTGCATATTGAAATCCCCCATCACCACAGTGGCATTACCTTTGTTACATGCCAGTTGTTGCAACTCCTGCTGCAACTTACACCATACATCCGGTCTACTATTTGGGGGTCTGTATATAACACCAATTAATGTCTTCTTGCCTTTGCAATTCCTCACCTGAATCCACAGTGACTCTACCTCGTCAGTTCCTATGTCTTCCCTCGCAAGGGACTGAATTCCATCCCTCACCAGCAGACCTACCCCCCCTCCTCTGCCCACCCGCCTGTCCATTCTATAGGATGTATAACCCTGAATATTAAGTTCCCAGGCCCGATCCTCCTGCAGCCACGTCTCAGTAATCCCATCAATCATATCTACCAACCTCTAACTGAGCCTCAAGCTCATCTACTTTACTACTTATACTTCGCGCATTCATATATAATATGTTTAATTCCTTACGCATCTCACCTTTCACATCGATCCCTATTACACTTGGCCATACTCTCCTATCCCTTTGTGAGCTTCCTTTCCCATTAATTCTGGGGTCATTAACCATCCCTTTACTCTCTTTCCCTTAAACTCCATCGTCGACTATCGCATTTGATACCCCACCCCCCTTATTCAATTTAAAACCACCCGTGTAGCATTGGCAAACCTGCCTGCCAGAATGCTGGTCCCCACCTGTTAAGATGCAATCCGTCCCCTTTGTACAGTTCCCCCTTACTCCAAAACAGAACCCAGTAGTCTAATAATCTAAATCCCTGCCCCCTGCACCAGTTACTCAGTCACTCATTCAGGTCCCGTATCTCCCTGTTCCTGCTCTCGCCAGCACGAGGAACTGGAAGCAAACCGGAGAAAACAACCCTGGAGGTCCTGCTTTTCAGCATTTTTCGAGCTCTCTAAAGTCACGCTTCAGAATATTCATCCCCTTCTTTCCGACATCGTTTGTGCCGACATGCACTACCACTTCCGGCTGTTCACCTTCGTCCTTGAGGATTTTCTGCACCCTGTCCGTGGCATCCTGGATCCTGGCACCAGGAAGGCAGCACACCATCCTCGAATCCCGTCTGTTGCCGCAGAAACCCCTGTCCGTACCTCTTACAATGGAGTCTTCAACTACAATGGCGTTGCCTGACGTCGGCCTCTTTGGTCTTGGCTCAACAGCACTTTTTGCTTCGCAAGCCAGTCCGCCGCTCAGTGTGTTAACGTCCAATCCCGACAGCTTCTAAGTGGGTGAACCTGTTCTCAAGAGGTACAACACTCGGGTACCTTTGCATTGGAAGTATCCCTCCTTTTCCCACCGTCACCCACCTTCTCTCTTCCAGTACCTCAGGTGTAACAACCTCACTGTAGGACTTTTCAGGGAACGACTCAGTTTCTCGGACGAACCTGAGGTCATCCACTTGCTTCTCCAGTTCCCCAACACGGTCCTTCAGGAGCTGTACCTGGTTGCTCTTCTCACATTTGTAGCAGCCAGAGGCACCAGCAGTGTCCTTGACCTCCCACATCCCGCAAGCATCACACTGCATCAACTTGCTTGACATATCCTTCTTTCATCTCTCCCTCTCCAGCGTTTGTTGTGGCGTCCTCCCTCAGCCTCCTCGCCAAAGACTCGCACTTTTCTCACAGGGCACTTCCCTCGACAGGGCACTTCCCCCGACAGGGCCGCACCCCTTGAGCAAGTCTTGCTAAATTGTCCAATTGTCTAATTGTCCAATTTACCAATCTTCCAATCTAAATTGTTCAGCCAATCCCCACACTCACTCCTAACCTTCCTTCCTTGATGAGCTGGGAAGTATGTGCTTTGTCCGACCCGCATGCAAAGACTGCTAAAGTGCTGTTTGCCCTCATTATAAACCTGCACTCAAGACTCACCAAGCCCAGCCAACGGTCGCTCTCACTGCTGCTTTGTCCGACCTGCTGTCATTGGGGTTTAAGCTATGAGGTGCTGTTCCTCCAGTCTGTGTGTCACCTCACTCTGGCAATGGAGGAGGCCCTGGACAGAAAGAGCATTGTGGGAGTGGGAAGGGAAGTTAAAACGGTTGGCAACCAGGAGATCCAGCAGGCCTTGGCGGACCGAGCGGAAGTGAAGGGTGAAATGCATGCTTAGTCTAGATACAAGGAACTGCAGATGCTGGTTTACAAAAAGAGACTCAATCTCCTGGAGTAACTTGCATGTCAGGACCCTTATTCAGACTGCTTGGTGTGGGGGGTGGAGAAAGTTGGAAATGAGAGGTGGCATTGGTCGCCTTAGATTCTCTTACTCTACAGATATGGCCTGACCCACTGAGTTCCTCAACCACTTTAGAGGGAACGAGACTAAGTGGGACCTGTTGGGTCCCAGTCGTACGGGAGGCCTGGTCCCCCAACGCAACCCATTCCCCAACGCAATATTCCACCACTCACCCGTTTCCCCAACTCAATATTCCACCACTCACCCATAGACCCTAACTGCGCAGGCGCGGCTCATTTCCCCTCATCCCCGAGCAGTCCCTCCCCCTTTTCTTCATGTGTGGGAGGGGAGGGGGAGAGGGAAGTGGGGTGGGGGGGGGGGGGGGGTGGGTTGGGGGGGAGAGGGTGGTGTGGGGAGAGGGGGGTGTGTGACTGGGCTTGTGGGGTGGGGGGGGAAGGTGTGTATTTGGGCGGTGTGGGGGACAAGCAATGTGGGGGAGGGTGTCTGTGTGTGGGAGAGTGAATGGGGAGGGTGTGTGGGTCATGTGTGTGGGGAGGGGTGTGCGGGGCTGTTGGGGCGGGGGAAGGGGTGTGCGGGCGGATGAGTTGGAGTGGTGTGTGGGGGCAGGAGGGGTTGCGGTGGCAGGGGGGTGGTGGTGGGGGGGTGTTGAGGGGGTGGGGGGTTGCGGTGTGGGGGTGGGTGGGGCGGAGGGTTTGTGGGGGCAGGGGTTGGATGTAGGGTTGTGTGGGTGATGGGTGTTGGAGGGTTGTGGGGGCGGGTGGGTTTTTGGGGGTGTGGGGGGCTGAAGTCAGCACGGTGTGGAGGGGGGGGTTTGGTTTTGAGGGTGGGGGTGTTGTGGGGGCAAGGGGTTTGTGGATGGGGAGGTTGTGGGGGGGCAATGGGGGAGGGCGGGTGTGGGTGGTGACGGTGTGTGGGCAGGGGAGGGTGTGTGGGCAGTGGGCTTGTGTGGGGGACGGGTGTGTGGGTGGAGGGTGTGTGGGCAGTGGGGCTTGTGTGGGGGAGGGGTGTGTGGGTGGAGGGTGTGTGGCAATGGGGCTTGTGTGGGGGGGTGTGGGCGGGGGGGTGTGGGCAGTGGGGCTTGTGTGGGAGAGGGGGTAGTGAGCATCTTGGGGGAGAGGGGAGGACCAGAGGGATAGTGGCTGGAATTGGCGGTGCGATGGGGACTCACACGGGCACTGGTCGCTTGTCATTCTCCTCCGCTGGGATCAGAGTCTCCGCTTTCCATTTGGCAACATCAGTGACATCTCCGACTCTGGGCCAATCAGAATGAAACTTGGTGCCATCGCAGCATAGGAGAACGGCGAGTGAACTGCCAAAAAATCGTAGCGCTATCGTAAACCGTTTTTGCGCAAATGGAATGACCGTCAAACGGAAGATAACAAGATCTGAGTTTTAGTTATGTACAGATAGAAACACAGACAATGTTTTGAGTCGGGAGAGGGTGGGGGGGGGGGCGGGGGGAGAGGAAGCAGGGAAAGAGAGATGTGGGCTGGACAAAGCCTGGCAAGTGATAGGTGTACACAAAATGCTGGAGTAACTGAGCGGGACAGGCAGAAATGTGAACCTTTTTAAATGTGGGTGTGTGGAACAAGCTGCCAGAGGAGGTTGGTGAGGCTGGGACTATCCCAATGTGTAAGAAACAATTGGACAGGTACATTGGATAGGACAGGTTTGGAGGGATATGGACCAAATGCAGGCAGGTGGGGCTAGTGTAGCCGGGACATGTTGGTCGGTGTGGGCAGGTTGGGCCAAAGGGCCTGTATCCACACTGGATCACTCTATGACTCTAACATGAAGTGCTGCAGTAACTCAGCGGGTCAGGTAGCATATGTGGAGAACATGGATAGGTGATGTTTCACAGAGTGCTGGAGGAAACATAGAAACATAGAAAATAGGTGCAGGAGGAGGGCATTCGGTCCTTTGAACCAGCACCGCCAGTCATTATGATCATGGCTGATCGTCCCCAATCAATAACCCGTGACTGGTTTCTCCCCACATCCCTTGATTCCACTCGTCCCTAGAGCTCTATCTAATTCTCTCTTAAATCCATCCAGTGACTTGGCCTCCACTGCCCTCTGTGGTAGGGAATTCCACAAATTCACAACTCTCAATTCACAAGAGGGAGATTGGGGCTGAGGTATGTGGGGGCTGAGTGGGGGAATAGGGCGGTGAGCATCCGGACACCACGCCGACCCTCCCGCCCTCCCTGCTCCCTGGCGTCACCTCAATATGAAACCTGAAACATTGCCCTTATTTTTACCCCAGCACTTTGTGCCTGTCTTTGGCAGACACAAGGAACTGCAGATGCTGGTTGATGCACAAAAAGAGTGCTGAAATAACGTAGCAGGTAAGGCAGCATCTTTGCTCAACGGGGAGATACGACGTTTCAGGTCTGCAGAAGAGTTGCAAGCCAAAAAACGTCCCCATTCAGTGTTCTCCACAGATGCTGCCCGACCCGCTGAGTGACTCCAGCAGTCTTTGACCTTCTTACCATGATTCAACCCCCCCGAGCAATGGCAGGGGCGGTGACGTCAGGGCGCCATGCATTCGGATTATGTCACTGCGCAGGGTGGATCACGTGAGGGCGGTAGTCTCGGCACTCCCACGTCACTGCGGTCTCCTCTCCCCCTCATCCCCACACGTCCTCACCCCCTCGCCCCCACACCCCTCAACCCCATACCCCTCGCCCCCACACCCCTCGCCCCACGCCCCCTCACACCCACACCCCCTCACCCCACCGCTCACACTCACCCCCACACTACCTCAACCCCAATTCCCCTCGCCCCCACACCCCTCACCACTCACCCCCACACAACCTCACCACTCACCCCCACACCACTCACCCCTACACCCCCTCACCACTAACCCCTACACTACCTCAACCCCACACCCCCTCGCCCTCACACCCCCCCACCACCTCGCACTACCTCAACCCCACACCCCGTCACCTCACACCCCTTCACCCCTCACCCACTTCCCCCCTCCCGCACATCCCCCCCCCCTTCCCGTTTTCAAGCACGAGTAATGTTCACGTGTTAGTAATGTGCTGTTTGCCAGCTCGTTGACCCTCTGTGTTCCCCTCCTGCAGGGTTTAGGAGCCGTTGCTGCGGATGGAGAGATGGGGACGTGAGCGGCCATAGAGACCGGTGAGCCCCCCCAACCCCATCTGCTCTATATGCGGGCTGTTCTTCGAGGGGCTGAGCTTTGATGGAGGACCACATGACGGGGCACAAGAAGGAGAAGTGTTATGAGTGTGACGTATGTGGCAAGGCCTGCCGGAGCCCGAGCCGACTGGAGATCCACCGGCGTGTGCACACGGGAGAACGTCCCTTTGACTGCTCGGAGTGCGGCAAGAACTTCACCCACTACGAGGTCCTGCTGCGGCACAATCACGTGCACTCCGGTGAGAGGCCCTTCACCTGCTCCGACTGCAGCAAGAGCTTCAAGACAATGAATGACCTGAAGTCCCACTGGCGTGTGCACACGGGCGAGAAGCCCTTCTCCTGCTCCACCTGCGACAAGAGCTTTGCCCGGTTGTCGGGGCTGAAGGCCCACCGGCGGATGCACAGCAGTGAGCGGCCCTTCACCTGCTCCGACTGCGGCAAAGGCTTCAAATCATCGCAGGAACTGAAGGCGCACAGGCTCCTGCACACTGAGGAGCGACCCTACACCTGCTGCGACTGTGGCAAGAGCTTCACCCACTCCAACAGCCTGCTGCAGCACCAACGCACCCACACCGGCGAGCGCCCCTTCACCTGCGACCAGTGCGGCAAGGGCTTCACCCGCTCCGCCTATCTGCTGTACCACCAGCAGGTGCACGCCGGTGACTGTCCCTTCCCCAGGCCCTTCGGCTGCTCTGACTGCGGCAAGAGCTTCAAGACGGCGCAACAGCTGAATATCCACCGGCGGGTGCACACGGGTGAGAGGCCCTTCAGCTGCACCACTTGTGGCAAGAGCTTTACCCAATCGTCAGCACAGCTGCGCCACCAGCGGGTGCATACGGGCGAGAGACCCTTCAGCTGCTCCACCTGCTGCAAGAGCTTTACCCAGCTGTCAGGGCTGCAGGTGCACCAGCGGGTGCACAGCAGTGAGCGGCCCTTCACCTGCTCCGACTGCGACAAAGGCTTCAAGTCCTCGTCGGAACTGAAGGTGCATAAGCGCCTGCACACCGGGTAGCGGCCCTTCACCTGCGCCCAGTGTGGCAATGGCTACATCTACTCCTCCAAGCTGCTGTCCCACCAGCGGGTGCACGCCGGCGAGCGTCCCTTGCACAGCCCGGTGTGTGGAGAGCGCTTTGCCATGGTCTCCCATGCCGTGTCTGACCGGCGTGTGCACACCAGTGGCCAGCTCTACGTCTGCTTGTACTGCAGTGAGGCGTTTGACAGCTCACGGGGGTTGCGGCAACACCAGCGGGCCCACGCCGGCGAACAGCTGCTCCCACTGTGGCAAGCGTTTCAAGAGTGCACGGGGGCTGCGGGAGCACCAGCGGATACACAGACAATGATGGAGAAGGTGAGGACAGACTCTATGATGGCAGTATAAAACTGGACCATGATTGCCTGTGGCAGATTGTGTTTTCTCAGCTGCCGCAAGAAGTACATCCTCTGTTAGGCCTTTTTGACTGTTGAGTCGATGGTGCCATCCCATTGATCTATGCAACAATGATCTGGTCTACATTTTCCTTGATCTTCATTTCCTTTGTCCTGGAGCATCTGGAGTATTGCGTACAGTTTCTGTCTCCTAATTTGAGGAAGGGCATCCTTGTGATTGAAGCAGTGCAGCGTAGGTTCACGAGATTGATCCCTGGGATGGTGGGATTTTTCACACAGAGAGTGGTGGGTCTCTGGAACTCTCTGCCACAGAGGGTAGTTGAGGCCAGTTCATTGGCTATATTTAAGAGGGAGTTAGATGTGGCCCTTGTGGCTAAAGGGATCAGAGGGTATGGAGAGAAGGCAGGTACGGGATACTGAGTTGGATGATCAGCCATGATCATATTGAATGGCGGTGCAGGCTCGAAGGGCCGAATGGCCTACTCCTGCACCTAATTTCTATGTTTCTATGATTGTCGTATGAGGAAAGATTGAAAAGACTAGGCTTGCATTCACTGGAGTTTGGAAGGATGAGGGGGGATCTTATAGAAACATAAAATTATAAAAAGGACTGGACAAGCTGGATGCAGGAGAAATGTTCCCAATGTTGGGTGAGTCCAGAACCAGGTGCCACAGTCTTAGAATAAAGGGGAGGCCATTTAAGACTGAGGTGAGAAAAAACGTTTTCACTCAGAGAGTTGTGAATTTGTGGAATTCCCTGCCACAGAGGGCAGTGGAGGCCAAATCACTGGATGGATTTAAGAGAGAATTAGGTAGAACTTGTGGGGCAACTGGAATCAAGGGATATAGGGAGAAGGCAGGCAGGGGTTATTGATGGGGAACGATCATCCATGATCATAATGAATGGCGGTGCTGGCTCGAAGGGCCGAATGGCCTCCTGCACCTATTTTCTATGTTTTCGGTCCTTATACTTCCTTGCGGCACCCCCCACAAAGACTATTAAGCGTGATAAACTGATCTTAAATTTATTAAGATCCTAAAATGTAGACATATTCTTTATTAACTCTTTGTAGTATAAAATAGTAAGATTAAACGAGAACTTACCAGTTCAAAATTTGATCCTTATTTTATTAGGAGTTACGTTGAGGGATTACGTGAAGAAGCCCTGCCAGGCGCATGCGCGTCATACTTCAAAGCAGCGGCGTGAAAACACAGAAACATATATAGCCGAATTAACATAGTAAGGCTTTTAAGAAGACTAGAGCTACCAGATGATCTCTTAGATTATGAGGGTGGGAGCGGAGGGCACGTAATCCCTCAACGTAACTCCTCATAAAATAAGGATCAAACTTTTAACTGGTAAGTTCTCATTTAATCTTACTATTTCACTTCGGAGTCACGTGAGTGACTACGTGAAGATTTCAAAGCTCTGTGTTTACATGCCGTGGATGCACTCCATACGACAATCTGCTTCGGTTGACACAGTAGTGAATAAATAATATATTGAACATTGCTTCAAATTATTCAATAACTATTTTTAATAATAATAACAAAAATCAGTAATAACCCCTCTATCCCAGGAGGAAATTACAAACAATGATATAAACGAAGCAAATGAATTAAATGGAACCCAAAACAGCATGCCCAAACCGTGGCACTGTCTGTACAGGTTTATCATAGAACTGTGAGAAAGTTGATTGTCTAGACCATCCTGCGGCCGCGAGGATTTGGTCTAGCGGCATGTCCTGAGCCTTCGCCGCAGATGTGGAAGCCGCCCTGATGGAGTGAGATTTAAACACATGAGTGTCGACTCCAGCACAATTGAGAACCTGTTTCAACCATCTAGAAATAGTTTGTACTGACACTCTTTTATATGGCTTTTTGTGACTAATGAGCAGTCCTGTCTCAGAACCCCTGAGACTCCTTGTTAACTCAAGATATTGCCTTAAGTGTTTAACTACACATAACATTTGGTCAACAGGATATGTTTAAATGTCACCTTGGTAGCTGCCATACCTGGCCTGCTTTAACCATATAACCATATAACAAATACAGCACGGAAACAGGCCTTCTCGGCCCTTCCAGTCCGTGCCAACCATTTATTTTCCCCTAGTCCCATCTACCTGCCATCAGACCATACCCCTCCATTCCCTTCCCGTCCATATACCTATCCACTTTACTTTTAAATGTTAAAATCGATCCTGCCTCCACCACTTCTGCAGGAAGATCATTCCACACAGCCACCACTCTCTGAGTAAAGAAGTTCCCCCTCATGTTACCCCTTTGTTTGATTAAATCATAGACATAAAATGTAATGTTATCTATCGACAAATGCATACAATCTATTCCTAGCAATTGTAATGTTTGTACACGTTGTGCTGAAACCAGCGCCATTAGCATAACCACTTTCAGAGTTAATCTCTGCATAGATAATGACGTAATTGGAGCCCATTGCCGAAGCAGTGTGAGAACTATACTGATATCCCAGATTTCTGTATATCTAGGTTTAGGAGGGTTTTTGTTAAAAATTCCTCTCATAAATCGGGATACTAACGGATGAGCCCCGATAGGTTGTTGTCCTGAGGACTGCCCTAAATAGGAGGACAAAGCACTCCGAGCACTGTTAATAGCACTATAACTCAAGTGCTCATCAAAATGCAATTTAGCAAGGAACTCCAACACATCACTTATGCTTGCAGTATGGTAAGATATATTTGATTGTACACAGAACATCTCCCATTTCTTTATGTGAACCACATATTGTTTTTTAGTACTATTCCTCCAGGCTGTAGTGATAACCTCCATGGTCCTGTTCGACAATCCAAGGCCTTGGAATGGTCTGTTCAGAACCTGCAGACCAACAAATTGATACGGTCATGTAATGGGTGACTTTCTCTTGTAACCGGATGCACCAACAAATTACTGCAGCTGGGGATCATCATGAATGGCTGAACCATCATTCTGAGTACCAATGGGAACCATGGTTGTGTTGGCCAATCTGGGACCACCAAAACGCCTGTGGCGGGGTCATGCTCTATTTTGGTTAGACATTTCGTAATCAGACAAAATGGAGGAAAAGCATAAAAGAATGAGCGCCCCCAATGTAACGAAAATGCATCCACAGCTACTGCTCCTGGACCTGGCTCCCATGAAACATATTTAGGCAACTGGTGATTCAGTCTGGATGCAAACAGATCAATATCTGGCAACCCAAATTGAGTGACAATTGTTTGAAAAACTTTAGAATTCAACATCCATTCTATGTTGTCATTAAATTAAATTTGTGGTGGCGGACCATAAACCTATGGTCCGCCACCACATTATCTACCCCTGGTAGATAGATGGCCCAAACCCAGATGTTTCTCGAAATACACCAATGCCATATGAGATTAGCCATGCTATCACATAAAACTGGTCTTGCTCCTCCCATGTATGCCTCTGCTGTGGTGTTATCAATCTGGAGTTGAACGTGTAAATTATTCATTGTGGAGCAATATGCCTTTAACCCATAAAATGGCCCCAATAATTCCAAATAATTTATCCCTTGTGTGTGTGTAGAATCAAACTTCTTGTTCATTCCATCTACCCCCACAGCTGGACTCAATGTTCGTAGCCCCCCATCCGAGAGCACTTACATCAGTCTGTAAAATCATTGAAGGTTCCTGCACCAAAATGTTATTGGTAGCTTGACTAACATTAACAATCCACCACTGCAATTCTGGTAGAGCTGTGGTTGGTAACTGCATAATCCAATCAAAATGGCCTGCATGCTCTTTTATTGCTTATTTTCTTGCTCTTTGCAAATGTCGATAATGCAAAGGACCAAACTGTACTGCAGGGAAAGCTGCTACCAATTTCCCAATGACCTTAGTGACTTCTCGGATGGAAGGATAAAGTTTTGGTGTAAGGCAAGTACAGACATCAGCAATATCCACAACCTTGGCTGTTGGTAATGTTACTTTCATATCAACTGAATCAATAAGAAATCCCAAATACTCAATATTTTGGGTTGGCTGTAATTTAGACTTAGTTGGATGGACCAAAAATCCTAATGTTTCAAACACATTTTTGGTTATTGTACCGGACTCCTCAGCCAACTCTTTAGTGTTGTTAATAATTAAGATATCATCTAAATAAGCCATAACAATGTGATTACGGGCCCTCAATAGCCCCAGCACAGGTTTTAACAATTTAGTAAATAGCCTAGGTGCTGAACTTAATCCATTAGGCAATGCTTTGTATTGCCACAGCTGTCCCATCCCATTAAATTTCAAGTACCTGCGATAATGAGCACGAATTGGCACTGAATAATACGCATCTTGCAAATCAATAGTTGCCATATAACAACCTTGTGAGACCAGCTGTTTTGCAGTAATGAAGGTGTCCATTTTAAAATGTCTATAGAGAACGGAAGCATATAAGTGAGTGAGGTCCAGAATTACTCAACAACCCCCATCTTTCTTAGGTCTGGGGAATATATTAGACACAAATTGTTGAGGATGAGTAATGGCTTTCTCAATCTCTCCTTTTTGGCATAAATTCTTAATCTCATCGTTAACCTGTTCAGCCTCTGGAGCAGAAAACACCAACATTTTATTTGGCTTGTGCTGCTGAGGTGGATCTATCCCTGAGATAAACACACTGGTTGAACCTGACACAGTATTTAGTATAAACATATCACATGTTATACAGCACCATTCATTGTAAAACAATTGTAATCTACCTCCAATAGGAGGTTGTGCATCTGAACCTTTAACAAAAGTTCCCTGTACCTCTGCAGTTGGCCTGAAAGCTTGTTGTGTGCTCACATTGGGGTTGAAGCCGCTCTGTCTGGTGGGTAACCTCGTTGCCCCACTGGCCTCCCCCTGCTCGGTCCAGCACCTGGATCTGACCTTCGGTACACAAACCCAGGTTTGCGAATAGGTGGCCGTGATATGCTTGGCTTCATCAAACCAATTGTTTTTGCCTCATCATCAATATCACATATTTGTTTGACAAGGTCCGTTCCAAACAGAAACTCAGGCGTTTGTATATTTGTCACCTTACATAATGCAGCAAACTTTTGATTGAGAGTTGGCCTGATTTTTCTAATGCAATTTACTTCAAAAAATGCATTGCATAATAGAGCCAACATATCTTTTTGAGTTTGAGTAATCATGGTCCCTTTGACCATAGTGCCAAATGCAGTAATTGCTGCAGGCACCAGTTGGAGGACGAGTTGATGCCGAACCTCATGTCCTCTCATAGAAGGACTCATGGGTGCCCAAATAGCTGGGTTCACTGTAGGCACTTTCAATGACGCACAATTGACAGGTGTTTTGTACTTGTTGGTAGTCTCTTGCATCATAGCTTGCTGGATCTGGTGAGACACTAAATAATTAATATTGTTGGCAAGGTACTCTTCCATCGCCTCACCAGTCCCCTCCGGAATAGCAAAACTCATTGCAATATCCATGACACCCGGAGCGTGGCTCTTGTGCTCTAGTGTTTGCACATAAGCAGGTACACCAGACATGGGGTCAGCTGCATCCTGCCCCGCTTCTCCCAAGTCATATATTTGGAAGGCATCCTCCAGTCCTAAACAAGGCGCTGGAAGGAAATCCCCTTGCTAACAGTCCACATATTCCTCTTGATATGGGCCTTGTTGAACAGCTGTCTGTGGAATCACTGGGCCCTTAAACCCTTGATTTATCAAAGTTTGGAGCATCTTATCCGTATTTTGCATCCTCCCCCACATTCTTTTATTATCTGGAGGGGAGTCACATTCTTCTTCAGACTATTCTGACAACACGGGCCTGATAAACTTTCTTTTTGCCTTTCTCTGGCTATCGGTGGCCTCGGCCTCCTGAGTAACTGGAAATAATAAAACGGCTGTCGGTAAAACGGCACCCAGTATCGGAACAGGCGTTGCCGTGCTAATCTCCCGACCCGATCGAATTAGTGAATCCGCATCACTGGACCCACGCTTAGAGCGAACTCTTCTACCTGACCACTCCATACCACCAACTCCTACTGACTTCTCGAGCCAGCTTTACGGAGTTAAATACTCCCAGGCAAAGTTTTCAAAACCACTTACCTGAGAGTTTTCCACTTACTGCTGGTGGAGCTGCGCCCTCCAGCCCGTTCAGTGCGACATGCACAGACGTAATGACACGCATGCGCCTGACGGGGCTTCTTCACGTAGTCACTCACGTGACTCCGAAGTAAAATACTTATTAATCTACTAACATTGTGTGGGATCAGAGAGGATACGAGGGTGAAGTGAGGCATCTAAATGGGCATCTAAACAGGAGGAAGGTAGAAGTTGGAGTTTGAAATCCAATGAACAACTTCCACACAGAACACAGTGAACTCGCTGCTGGAAGTTAACAAGCTTCCTTATCTGATTAGAATGTTGGGTTTGTGCCCATATTCCTTCGCATGCACAAGAAGGTATCTCTTTGCTTGCTCCAACCAAAATTATAATCGGACCTGTATGGCTCCATTTTTGCAACTGATTAATGAGACACGATATTAATATCATTTCTTACTCTAAGTGTTGATCAACAAGGACGGAACTGTGGAAGAAAAATTAATATCCTTATTTAATTTTGTTTGGAATTGAACAAGGTGACGAAAGGGTGTATTGGATGTGACAATTGGCAGCTCTCGCTTGACCAGGTGCAGAAGACGTTGTGGGAATCGGCAAAGTAAGATTAGACGTATTACCTCTTGTCTGGGAATGTGTGAAGGGTGGATGGTAAATGTAAACATGAAATAGCAGAGCAGATAACGAAGCTTGTTTACTCTTCTGTGAGGCGTTACAATGGAGCTCCCGTGCCCCCTACCGCTAGTAGCGTAGGTATGTTGCAGTAAATGGAGGCTTATGATTGGTTTGGAATGGGGATGATGGTGTGGGCCACCAGAAACATGAGGTAGGATAATGTCAAGGATCCCTTGTAATGTTTGACTTGTATTAACCATCTGTTGTTGCATACGATTAACATAAGCGAAAAGTATGTTATGACTAATGAAATAATTGGTATCCCTGCAGTAGATAATATAATTTCATAAAGCTGTACCTAACAAAAAGTTGTTTAATGCACAGTATAACTGTCGGCTAATTCTGCTGTGAAGTCAGAGAACTGGTGAACAGTTTTGTGCCGCCATCTCTCCATGATATCTATATAATTAAAATTCTCATTTTGACCACTTCCTGTCTGCGCTGTATATTGATTTTAGACAAAACGCTACCATATATGGCTGTAATTTTTGGCCATCTTACAGTCTTCCTCTGCTGCGCAGGCGCCAAAGATTTTTCGCATTGATCAAAAATAAAAGAGTTATGTTTAAAACACCTTGAGATCCTCTCGCCTGTCAATCACCGCGATGATGCCCCTTCCGGCGAGGGGCAGGACTATAGAACCCCAGATGCCTGGACGCGAGTCTGTCGCCAAGATCGTGAGGGAGAGGCCAGGACTCTCATTTTGCTGTGAGTCTACAGAACACTGAGTGTCTACTGAACTGTGAGTGCCCTTTATGTGGTTTATCTGGTTATGTGCTTTATTTGGAACTGTGTTTGGAAGGAATAAATGATTTATTAGGTCCGACTGTGTTTACTCCAAAAGGTCCTGGTCATTTCGTGACTTCTGCTTAGTGAAAAGTTTGTGCTGAAGGCGTAATTTCCGGTGAGTGCAGAGGTCGCGCAGATTGCCTAATTTCCATTGAGTGCAGAGTACTGACTGCGGAAGTACTGCTGAATGCCGAGGGCCCCAAAGTGGAGAGCTGCGCTGAGCTGTGTGAGTAAATTCATGAAAGTTTACTGTCATATATATGGTGTGTGAGTGTATCTGTGTGTGTAGCATCTGTTTCTGTGTATGTGTTTTGTGTGTATCTGTGTGTGTATCTGTAAGTATGTGTGTCTGTAAGTATGTGTGGCTGTGTGTGTTTTTTTGTGTAAGTGTTTGTGTGTGTATCTGTATAAGTGTATGTGTGTCTGTGTGAGTGTATGTACGTGTGTGTGAGTAGCTGTGTATGTGTATTTGTGTGTGTGTCTGTGTGTTTTTTGTATGTGTTTATAAGTGTGTGTGAGTATATGTGTGTATCTGTGTCTGTGATGTATGTGTTAGTAAGTGTGAGTGTCTTGGTGTGTCTGTGTGTGAGTGTCTGTGTGTGTGCGTTTGTGTTTAAGTGAGTGTGAGTGTGTGTGTGTGAGTGTCTGTTGTGTGTGTGTTTGTAAGTGTGTGTGAGTAAATGTGTGTGTATATGTGTGGATGAGTGTGTGTGAGTATGTGTGCGAGTTTGAGTGCATGTGTATGAGTGTGAGTGGGTGTGCGTGTGTGTATCTCTGTTTGTATGTGTGTGAGTGTCTGTGTGTGTGTGTGTGTGTGTGTGTGTAACTATCCCTCGCCAGTATCCATCCACCAGTATCCGTTCCGCGCCGGTATCCACCCCGCGCCGGTATCCACCCCGCGCCGGTATCCACCCCGCGCCGGTATCCACCCCGCGCCGGTATCCACCCCGCGCCGGTATCCACCCCGCGCCGGTATCCACCCCGTGCCAGTATCCATCCCACACCAGTAAACATTCCAGCAAGTAGCAAGTCCACACCAGTATCCAGCCCATACAACTCCCAATCGACCAGTCGCAGTTATTATTTCTTCTCCCCAGTCAGCACCGCTTGCACATGCACAATACTGTCAATTCAACTAACATTCTCGTCCAGCTGGCGATTGTTGTGCTCAGCCTCAACAACTTCTCTTGTCACCTCTCATTTTGAAAGAGCACCTGCATGGGCAACAGATGTCATGCCTTTTTTTTCAGTTATGTCGGAGGTCCTTGTTCCAAACATACACTGGCACCATTTCCCAACTCTTCTGTCACTGCATTGACATCGTATCGCGGTTGCCTGCTGTACTTCTTGTGGATTTCATCAAAGTTTCCATCGGGTGGCGCTATTGCGTTGGCTGCCTCGCCTGCAGCTGTTCGTCCTTTCACCGTTTTTGTTATTTTTAGTGAGTCTAAATGTATGTTTTATATATGTAGTAGTATGTCTGATGTGGGTGGCGGGGTGGGGGGGGGGGGGGGGGTTGTGAGGAATAAGGGGAAACCGTTTTTCAGCCACTTACCTGGACAGAGATGCGTCTTTTCTCCGTGTCGCACCATCCTCCCCCTCGCGGCATATAAACTGGATTGGTGTGGCCTATCCTACCAGCGCTTCAGAGATAGTGCTTCAGCAGCGGTGCAACGCTGAATTATCATCGCAATGCAGGGCCATCCAGAGTGTTGGGCAATAAAGTTCAGCCACCTTCCTCTTTGTTCACCTGTGGTCGGGGACTTTTAACCCTCCGCCCAACACTCTGGATCGCCCTGCATTGCGATGACTTGAACACCATGGACCTGTGGTTTGCGGAGCTTCTAGTTGCGGGCGGCGCTGACTTTAACATCGCGGAGCAAAGCCATCACTTGCCGGGGATCGCCAGTGTTGTAGCTCAGTCCAGCTCGGCCTGTGGACTTAGGAAGCCAGGAGTGTGTTCCGATTCGTTCCGACACCGGAGTTTCAATCATCCCAACACTGGAGGGCCTGTATGTAGCAGCGACTGTGGAGGGTTCAAAGTCCCCGACCACAGGTGAACAAAGAGGGAGGTGGCTGAACTTTATTGCCTTCCATCACAGTGGGAAACGTTGGTTCCGCTGTGATGGATATTTATGTTAAACTCTACCATGTACTGTGTTCTTTTTATTTGTATAGCTGTATGGTATTTCAAATTCTCACTGTACCAACTGGTGCATGTGACAATAAATGTGAACTTGAACTTGAACTTGATTTACTCCCCATTTCCTCCCTACCCTCAAGTACATTTGAACTATCTCTGACACCTCTCTCGCTTTTCCCAATCCATCAGTCTGCATAATAGGGTTCAGACTTCCGCGCTGTATCTCTAAACTAAACTATAAAAAATAGATTGTTAAAGAAGGAACTGCAGATGCTGGAGAATCGAGGGTTACACAAAAAGCTGGAGAAACTCAGCGGGTGCAGCAGCATCTAAGGAGCGAAGGAGATAGGCGACGTTTCGGGTCGAGGGGTCGAGACCCTTCTTCAGACTGGTCAGGGCCAGAGTGAGCAACACCGCAAGTTGGAGGAACAGCACCTCATATTCCGCTTGGGGAGTCTGCATCCTCTGGGCTTAAACATTGAATTTTCTCAATTCTGTTAACCCAGACTGCCTCCTCCCCACCTCTCCCCCAGCCCTCGGGCCCTGACATTCCTTCTCCATCTCCCCCCCCCCAGTCGCACTAGCTTCTCATTTTCACACCACAAACAGCTTACAATGGCCTGCTTCCTTTATCACCAATACTTTTTTGCATATCTTTCACTCATTGTTCTTTATCTCTCCACATCACTGTTTATATCTCTCGTTTCCCTGATCCCTGACCAGTCTGAAGAAGGGTCTCGACCCGAAACGTCGCCTATCTCCTTCGCTCCTTAGATGCTGCTGCACCCGCTGAGTTTCTCCAGCTTTTTGTGTAACCCTATAAAAAATAGATGGCGAGAAGGAATAGGCGCCTATTCCTTCTCTCCATAGATGCTGCCACACCCGCTGAGTTTCTCCGGCATTTTCTGTCTGCCTTCAATTTTTCCAGCATCTGCAGTTCTTTCTTAAACATAAAAAAATAGATGGGGGAGGTTCAAGTGTGGAGAAGATAAATGTTAAAGAGAGAGAGTGAGTAGTGCCACAGGGTAGTGAAGTGAATGGAAATAAAAAGCTTGCAGGAATTGGTTGAAGAAGGAAGCAATAGTGTGGAGCTGAATTTGGAAAGGCAATATTGGAATCAGCAAAGTGTAAGACAATCTGATTGTGGGTAGATTGGCGGCACCATTTGAACTAATTTAATGGAAGCAGCTATCCTTTAAGGATGACCAGGACTGGCAACTGAATGTACCATGTTTAATGATACAAAGAGGTCTTCAGACATCTATTGTGTTTCGTGCTCGCAATGTGGCATCCATTACAGAGTCACGCAGTCAACCGCACCGTAAAGAGTCCTTCGGCCTAACTCATCCATCATTACAAGATTCCCCATCTGAACTCGCACCATTTATCTGTAGTTGGTCAGTATCCTTCTAAACCTTTCCTACCCATGGAACTGTCCAAACATCTTCTAAATATTCTCACCAACCCAGTATAGGAAACACTTTGGAAAGGGTACGTAAGGGGTTTACTTGAATGGTTACTGGACTAGAGCATATGTGTAGGAAGAAACTTAGATTTACACTGAAAATTATAGACAATAGGTGCAGGAGTAGGCCATTCGGCTCTTCGAGCCAGCACCGCCATTCAATGTGATCATGGCTGGTCATCCCCAATCAGTACCCCGTTCCTGCCTTCTCCCCATATCCCCTGACTCCGCTATTTTTAAGAGCCCTATCTAGCTCTCTCTTGAAAGCATCCAGAGAACCTGCCTCCACCACCCTCTGAGGCAGAGAATTCCACAGACTCACCACTCTCTGTGAGAAAAGGTGTTTCCTCATCTCCGTTCTAAATGACTTACTCCTTATTCTTAAAATGTGGCCCCTGGTTCTTGACTCCCCCAACATCGGGAACACGTTTCCTGCCTCTAGCGTGTTCAAACCCTTAACAATATTACATGTTTCAATGAGATCCCCTCTCATCCTTCTAAATTCCAGAGTGCACAAGCCCAGCTGCTCCATTCTCTCAGCACATGATAGTCACGCCATCCTGGGAATTAACCTTGTAAACCTACGCGGCACTCCCTCGATAGCACGAATGTCCTTTCTCAAATTAGGGGACCAAAACTGCACACAATACTCCTGGTGTCATGTCACTAGGGCTCTGTACAACTGCAGAAGGACCTCTTTGCTCCCATATTCGACTCCTCTTGTTATAAAGGCCAACATGCCATTCGCTTTCTTCACTGCCTGCCGTACCTGCATGCTTACTTTCATAGACTGATGTGCAAGGACCCCCCAGATCCCGTTGTACTTCCCCTTTTCCCAACTTGATGCCATTTAGATAGTAATCTGCCTTCCTGTTTTTGCTACCAAAGTGGATAACCTCACATTTATCCGCATTGAACTTCATCTGCCATGCATCTACCCACTTCCCCAACCCGTCCAAGTCACCCTGCATTCTCATAGCATCCTCCTCATAGTTCACACTGCCACCCAGCTCTGTGTCATGTGCAAATTTGCTAAAGTTACTTTGAATCCCTTCATCCAAATCATTGATGTATATTGTAAATAGCTGCATTCCCAGCACAGAGCCTTGCGGTACCGCACTAGTCACTGCCTTCCATTCTGAAAGGGACCCATTAATCCCGACTCTTTGCTTCCTGTCTGCCAACCACTGCTCTATCCACGTCAGCATTCTACCCCCAATACCATGTGACCTAATTTTGCCCACTAATCTCCTAAGTAGGACCTATATGCACAAAATGTCGGAGCACTCAGCGGATCAGGCAGCATCTGTGGATAGAAGCAACGTGTGACATTTCGGGTCGGTGGTGGCATATGACATTGTTCATTTCGGCAAGGAATGTGAAAGAAGAATCTTATCTAAATGCCGAGCCGGGCAGAATTCAACCTGTGCGTTCTTGTGTTTGAATTACATGATGGCAGGCTGTAATTAATTGGGAAAGTTGACAACATAGACATTGAGGCCAATGAAGTGACTTTCAAGACGATGAATACTAGAACGGAAGAATCTGAACTTCTGGATAACTTCTTTAGAAATAATCTTATGTACGCTTAAGCAACAATGAGACGTGTTGATTCTATTTTTAGATGAATCGGATAAATTCCGGGCAAGTACTGAATGGTTACCATGGTCACCGGGTGTGTGGGGTTGAGGTTATAGTGAGATGTGTCGCGATCATACTGAGTGCAACGCAGGGAGGAGTGGACAATCTACACTGCGGCGTTGGATTAACCAATCCCTCTAATTGTGGACCAAATGTCTCCCAATCCATTTTAAAACTGGACACCCGGAAGCTATCGGGCGTTTCATGGTATTTGGGATTGTTGAGTGAAGCACATGTAAGGAAATCAACCAAACAACACGAGGCGGGAAGCTGGGTTGGCAGGAGTTTGCAATATAATCCCTTTTGCTGGAAGATTGTTGCTCGCATTTTCCACCAATCTGCATCACTACAATCCCCGGACTTTTGAGTTTCTCAGTCAATTCCATGAACTAATCCCCTTGTCACGGTGTGCATTGAACCTGGCTAGTGTAATTGGTTTGTGAATAATTTAAAGATTTTTATTTTAACTCAGTGCAGCCTGACAGTCCCCATGCAGATAGTAAATGGTATCTCTGGTAATGTTCTGCCCAAACATTTCCCATCATACATGAGGCCCTCGCTCGTGTCTCCTAGGTACCCCGTAGCTCCGCTCTTGATCCCCTTCCGCCTAGTCGCAACAGGTCCTTACCTTTAATCCCCCTCAGTCGTCCTCCGAAACGTTTGCCACCTACAATCAACACTAGTCACATCTTCCCGACTCCACCCATTTCCGCCTTCCGCAGAGACCGTTCCCTCCGTAACTCGTGTGTAAGAAGGAACTGCAGTTGCAGGTTTAAACCCAAGAATGACACAGAAACCAGGAGTAACGCAGCAGGACATGCAGCATCTCTAGAGAGAAGGAATGGGTAAAGTCTCGGGTCGACACCCTTCTTCAGACTGGTTCGGGATAAGGGAAACAAAATATATTGACGGTGATTTGGAGAGATTAAAAAAATGAATTGAAGATATTAAAAAAAGTAACTATGATAAATGAAACAAGGAATTGTAAGCTGTATGTGAGGTGAAAACAAGAAGATAGTATGACTTTGATGGGGGGGGGGGGAGAGGGAATGGCGGGACTATCTGAGGTGAGATAAATCAATATTCCTACCATTGGGATGTAAGCTATCCAAACAAAATATGAGATGCTGTTCCTCCAATTTGCGTTAAAACTCACTCTGACAATGGAGGGGACCGAGGCCAGAAAGGTCTGTGTAGGAATAGGAAGGAGAATTAAAGTGCAGCAACCGGATAGCAGGTTGGCTCAGGCGGGCAGAGCGAAGGGGTTCTTTGAAACGATCACCCAGTCTTCGTTTGCTCTCACCGATGTATAAGAGTCCACATCTTAAACAACGGATAAGATTGGAGATGAGGTTGGAGGAGGTGCAAGTGAATCACTGCCTAACCTGAAAGGACTGCCAGGGTTCCTGGATGGAGACGAGGGAGGTGGCATAGCGACAGGTGTTGCGTCGTCTGTGGCTGCAGGAGAAGATACCTGGGGAGGGGGTAGTTCGGGTGGGGAGGGATGAGTTAACCAGGGTGTTGCAGAGGGAACCGTCCCTGCGGAAGTCAGAAAGGGGTGCAGATTGTGAAAATGTGGCTGGTGGAGGGATCCCGTTGGAGGTGGTGGAGATTTCGGAGGATTATGTGTTGTATGCGACGGCTGAAGGGGTGGAAGGTAAGGACTAGAGGGACTCTGGCCTTGCGATTAACGGGAAGGGGTGTAAGGGTGGAGCTGCGGGGTAGCGAGTAGACACAAGTGAGGACCTCATCTTTGATGGGAAGGGGGACCCCCACATACCCCAAAGAATGAGGACATCTCAGATGTTCTAGTATGGAACACCTCACCTTGGGCGCAGATGCGACGCCGACGGAGGAATTGGTAGCAGGGGATAGAGTCTGCAGGAAGCAGGGTGGGAAAACATGTAGTCGAGTAAGTTGCGGGAGCCAGTGGGTTTTTGTAATAGACGTCAGTCATTAGTCTTTTTCTTGTGATGGAGATTGTGGGGTCAAGGAAGGGGAGGGTGGGTTGCAGATGGTCCAAGTAAATTTGCGTGCAGGATGGAAATTGGTGGTGATGTTGATGAAGTCCATGCGTTCTGCATGGATGCAAGAGGCAGCACCGATCCAGTCATCAATGTAACGGAGATAGAGTTTGGGGATAAGTCCAGTGTACGTCGGGAACAGATTGTTCATCGTAGGCTAAGAGGCAGGCATAGCTAGGGGCCATGCGGGTGCCCATAGCTATGCCTTGGACTTGGAGGAAGTTGGAGGAATCAAATTCAAAGTTGTTGAGGGTGAGGACCAACTCCACTAGTCGGAGTAGAGTTTGTAGCGGCAGATATTTATATCGTTCGAGAGATTACTCCCGCTAGCCGCTAAATGGGCTACATGGTTGGGGGAATGCCTTTATCAGCATGCAAGATCTCCGTCGGGGACCTTCAGAGCTTCTTCACAGATAAATCTTCAAAACACAGTTATTTGATTAATAAATTATTTATTGTTGATGAAAAACAATAAGATACAGCCAAACTTCCTCCGACCCGTACACTATAATCTTCATCGAACTCCAGCTTATTGCATTAAATGTTAGAAAACCCCTCGTGTCTCCATTACCCTTCGCATTACCCTTCAGCTTTCTCAGGCTGGTCCCAAACTGAACGAAAAATCTAAGATTCTGCGCAAGCAACTTAGATCCAAACATGCCCTAAAATGTCATAAATCCCACCCACAATACACAGTCTAAAATGTAAAGATACATGCCATCATCAATGAAATGCAAAACAAACCAAATGGCCACTACATACCAGCCCCTAATTGTTCCGAGTATATAACGAGGCATTTATAAATAAACATCAAAAAAGTAGTCATGAAAGCTTAACATATGTAAAAAGCAAAAAATCAGGGAATTGAACCTCGTGACTCCTCGTCGGCGAATTGAACCCCGGCCTCCCACGGACAGGCGGGGATACTAACCACTATACTAACGAGGAAAAAATAGAATGCACTATATATCCACAATCAGAATTCTTCATCGACTCACCCTTCTTCACTTTTGCCTTCTAGAAGCATAGGTAACTTGATTATTAATATATAAAACACTGGTTTTAGTTTAAATCTACCACCAGGGGCGCTGCGGCGATGGCTGCCATGCCGGCACTGTGCGTTTTTTCATTTTGTTATTTTGTAGTGTGTTAAAAGTTTGTTTTAATGTCCTTTGGTTTGTTTATATGTGGCGGAGGGGGGAGGAAATCAGGGGAAACCTTTTTTTTTCAATTTCTTACCTTCCCGGAGATGTGATAAATTTTCGAGTCACATTCTCCGGGCGCTCTGTGGCCTTCCATCGATGGAGGTGGAAGCCTCCGCGGACTGTCGTGAGCCCATATGTGGGGCGCGGACTTAACATTAGAGCGGATTCCTTGCCTGGGATCGCGCCCACCGCGACCACCGTGGAATCAACATCAAGGGCTCGCAGTCTCGGGAGAGGCTAGTCGAGAAGCTCCAACGTCGTGGAAGGTTCGACCAGCCTGGACGCGAGGTTCGATCAACCAGCACGGGGAAGCTGACATCCCCCCTGATGCAGGAGCTGAACACCTCGACGAGGAGGGGCCGAACGCTGCCGGCTACGGGAGTCAAGATCATCCCGTCAATGGGGGCTCGAGGCCCACGACAGAGGAAGCACAGAAGGAAGAGACATTAACTTTATTTTGCCTTCCATCACAGAGAGGAATGTGTATGAGTCACTGTGGTGGATGTTCATGTTAAAATGTGTTCTTGAGGTATCTGTTGCTTTTACTTGCATGACTGACCTGCCCAATGAAATTCCTCGTATGTTGCAAAACATACTTGGCAAATAAAGTGCGATTCTGATTCTGATTCTGATTGTGAAGTCATACCGTGCTCACCAAACCCTTAAAATCAGACATATCGACCACTTCCGGTGGCGCCATGTTCTAGTAACAGACACTGTGTGGTGGTCCCTGGGGGGGGGGTAGGCCACTCTTTGGATCATTCCCCTCGCCAATTGAGTGACAGGGGCGTTGGTCTTTCACGGGGTTTCCTGACCACCCCTGGGTGTGTGCTGGCAGCTGGTGTGGTGTGCACTTGCTGCAGGGATTAAAGGATGAAACCTACCTGTTGAAACCTACATAGCGTCTGGTCTTTTCCTGACCTTGTGTAGGCTGCTACACTGGTGAGCCTCGCCATTCATCACGCGTTGTGATGGATAATAATGCCGTTGCACTTTAGCTCTCCTCTCTGTGGACCAAAGAGCCTGACATCTGGTTCCAGCAGATGGAGGTACAATTTGCTGTGAGAGGTATTACAGCAGACAAAACAAAATACTATTACATGGTCAACGCGAGGCGAGTTAAGCCTTTCTTCAGAGCCCCCTCCCCCAGTAGCTAACAAATATAGGCGTCCATACGGAATTCATTATCAGGAAGTTTGGCCTTGGTGACTTGGAGCGGGCAGCTCAGATTCTCCGAATGGACGGCCTGGGTGACTGCCGGCCGTCTGCCCGCCTGGAGGACATGCTCACCCTAATGGGCGACCATGAAATCCTGTTTGCTATTTAAATTCGCCCACCTGCAGCAGCTCCCGATCGACATCCGCCTGCAGCTCGCCAGGGAACCCTTTACGAACATGCAGGCGCTGGGCGAGCAGGCTGACGAGCAGTGGATGTCTCGCCATCAAAGCCGTCCTTCCCGCGGCGGTTGGAGGCTCAGAGCAGGCCGGGGCCGCTCTCGACCACGTCTCCACTGCTCCCAGACGGCCCTCGCGGCAAAATCCGGCCGCCGTTGGGGATTGAAGTCCAGGCATGTCTTTGCAGCAGGGTCCGCCTGCAGTTTCACCCAACGCCAGCAGAGGTAGCTGGCGTTCAAACCAGCCAAATTCGCTTGCAGTTCCATCAGACGCCAGCAGAGGCGGTTGGTGCTATTACCATCGTCGCTGGGGAGCTGCAGCCAGGCAATGTCGCCCACCCTGTTCATTCCAGGGAAACGAAGGGGCCGGGCGTCAGTGATTCCTTCGGCGGCCAGCAAAATTAATCGCGTGTTCGCCTGGGATCGCCGCACTGGAGGTCGATTCTTCGTGGATACGGGTGCGGAAGTGAGTGTCCTGCCTCCCTCATCGCTGACATCCGTGCGGGCAAACACGGGCCCCTCCTCACTGCGGCGAACGGGAGTGCTATTCACACCTACGGGTTTTCGCACCATCTCCCTCAACTTTGGCCACAGCTCCTTTTCGTGGGAGTTCGTCATTGCTGACGTTTCCCAGCCGCTGCTGGGTCCCGACTTCCTTCCAGCCCATTCACTGCTCGTGGATGTCAAGCGGCGGCGCATGTTGCACTCCGTCACGCTGGAGCTGCTCTTCCTCCGCATTGGTGATCCTGTATCACGCCCTGATGGCCCCCTGTCGTCCGTGGATGCGACTTGCGCGCGCATCCTGGCAGATTTCCCTGACATCCTTGAACCCCACTTCCGCTCCTCCACCCTTAAGCACGGGGTGGAGCACCGTATCCCTACTACCGGCCCACCTGTGCACGCCCGAGCGCGTCGTCTCGTGCCGGCCAAGCTTCGTCTGGCTCGGGAGGATTTTGTGCATCACTCCGATAGCCCATGGGCATCACTGCTCCACATGGCCCCCAAGGCGGACGTGGGCTGGCGCCCGTGTGGGGATTACCGTTGCCTGAAAGATGCCACCGCCGCCGACATGTACCCAGTTCCGCACATCCAGGACTTCAATGCCCGTCTGGCCGGAATAACGGTATTCTCCAAGGTGGACCTCGTGCAAGGGTACAATCAAAATCCGGTCCGCCCCAACGATATCCCAAATACGGCCATTATAACGCCATTTGGTCTATTCCAATTTGTACGGATGCCGTTTGGGTTGAAGAACGCTGCGCAGGCATTTCAGTGGCTTATGGACTGTGTGTGCCGAGGCCTGGACTTCATCTTCGTCTGCTTGGATGACATAGTCATGGCCAGTCGCTCACGGCAGGAGCACTGCATCCACCTGCGTCAGCTGTGTCAGCGCCTCAGCGACTTCGGGTTGTCCATCAACTCGTCCAAGTGCCATTTCAGGTTGACGGCTATTGACTTCCTTGGCCGCCGTGTAACTCCACTGGGGGTGGTGCCTCTGCCCGCCAGGGTGGTCGCTGTTAGCAGGTTCCCCCATCCGAGTTAAAGGCCTACAGGAATTCGTGGGGTTGGTCACTTTTTATCACATTTTCCTTCCAGTAGTGGCCGCAGTCATACATCTGCTTTTCCACCTGATGGCTAATCATCGCAGCGAGATTGAATGGTCCGTGGAAGCAACAGCGGCTTTCGAGAGGGCTAAGGAGGCACTGGCTGAGTCCATGATGCTCGTCTACCCACGAGAGTGTGCCCCGACCGCCCTGACGGTGGATGCTTCTGAGGTAGCGGTTGTGGCACTGTTGGAGCAGCTCGTTGACGGAAGCTGGCGGCCACTCGCCTTCTTCAGCAGGCATCTCAGTGGTGCTCAGCGCCATTTACCGCATTTACAGACCACAAACCACTAGCGTTCGCCACGGTTTCAGACCCGTGGTCTGCCTGGCAGCTGAGGCATTTGGCGTATGTGTCCAAATACACCACCTCCATCCGTTTCGTGGAGGGCAAATTTAATAGGGTGGCCGATGCCTGCAGTCCACGCGGTTCTCCAAGTCGCTGAGGGGATTAATTATTCCACCTGGCAGCCGCTCAGCTGGTCGACGAGGAGATAGAGAAACATAGAAACATAGAAAATAGGTGCAGGGGTAGGCCATTCAGCCCTTCGAGCCTGCACCGCCATTCAGTATAACCATGGCTGATCATCCAACTCAGTATCCTGTACCTGCCTTCTCTCCATACCCCCTGATTCCGTTAGCCACATGGGCCACATCTAACTTACGCTTAAATATAGCCAACAAACTGGCCTCAACTACCTTCTGTGGCAGAGAATTCCACAGATTCAACACACTCTGTGAGAAAAATGATTTTCTCATCTCGGTCCTTAAAGACTTCCGACTTATCCTTAAACAGTGACCCCCTTGTCCTGGACTTCCCCAACATTGGGAACGATCTTCATGCATCTAGCCTGTCCAACCCCTTAAGAATTTTGTAAGTCTCTATTAGATCCCCCTCAATCTTCTAAATTCCAGCGAGATGGTCGCCTATCGTACAGCAGTTTTGGGCCTGTAGTTGCAGGACGTTATCTGTGGTCCTGGGGGCGTAACGCTGCTGTGCGATGTCTCCACTGGAGTTCCGCGACCCATCGGCCCAATCACCTGGCGGCGCAGGGTGGTTGAGGTGCTCCACGGGCTCACGCATCCCTCCATCCGGGCGACAATGGCCCAGGTAGCCTCCCGCTTCATGTGGCACGAGCTGCAGAAGGAGGTTGTACAATGGGCGCGCACTTGCATCCTGAGCCAGACCGCCAAGGTGCATCGACATGTGCGCGCACCGTTGCAGGAGTTCACCATCCCTCGGCAGCAGTTTGACCACATTCACGTGGACATCGTGGGGCCACTGTCGCCGTCCCGGAACTTGACCTATTTACTCACCGTTGTCGACCACTTCATGAGGTGGCCTGAAGCCATTCCACTATCAGATTCTTCAACGGCCACTTCTGCTCAGGCCTTGGTGGCGCACTGGATCGCGCGGTTCGGGGTGCCACTGGACATAACATCTGACCAGGGGCCTCAGTTCATGTCGGAACTGTGGTCGGTCATGGCACGCCTTCTGGGTGTTTGGCTACATCACACGACAGCGTAACATCCGCAGGCGAACAGCCTGGTGGAGCGGTTTCACAGTCAGCTCAAGGACGCCCTGAAGGCATGGCTCAATGATCCGGACTGGGTGGACGCCCTGCCATGTTTTTTGCTGGGGATCCGTACTGCACCGAAAGAGGACTTGGCCTCCTCCTCCACCGAGTTGGTGCATGGCTCTCCGTTGACGGTCCCCGGATGGTTCATCCTGCCGGCACAGGGCCAAGTGGAGCAGCTTTTGGACGCTCTGTGACGTCTTCGGGAGATGGTGGGCAAGCTGGCGCCGGTGCCCACGTCTCATCACGGGTCCTTCCATCCGCACGTTCCCTCTGCTCTGTAGGACTGCCAGTTCATCTTCCTGCGTAGGGATGCTCAACGAACACCTCTCCAGTGGCCGTACGAGGGTCCCTTCTGAGTCCTGGAACATGGCTCATCCACTTTCGTTCTGGACATGGGAGGTCGGCATGAGACTGTTTCTGTTGCGCGGCAGAAGCCAGCACATATTTACTTTGATCAGCCGGTGCTGGTAGCACAGCCCCGTCAGCGAGGGCGCCCTCTGTCTATGGTACCTCCCCCTCTGGCTACTCCATCTCCTGCACCTGCTGGTCAATTGCCCATTCCTGTGCCGAGCCTGGTGTACACCCGGGCTCGTCGCCATGTACGCCCTCCTGTCCATTTCGTGCCTCAGGTACTGGGGGGGGGGGGTCTTGTGGTGGTCACTGTGGTGTAGGCCACTCCTTGGATCATCCCCCTCGCTGATTAAGCGACAGGGGCATTGGTCTGCCACGGGGTTTCCTGACCACCCCTGGGTGTGTGCTGTCAGTTGGTCTGCCACGGGGTTTCCTGACCACCCCTGGGTGTGTGCTGTCAGTTGGTCTGCCACGGGGTTTCCTGACCACCCCTGGGTGTGTGCTGGCAGCTGGTGTGGTGTGCTTTCGCTGTGGGGATTAAAGGACTACTGTTTAAACCTACCTAGCGTCTGGTCTTTTCCTGACCTCGTCTAGGCTGCTACAGCTGCTCATTGCTCCGCTCCCGAAAATGTGCGATATTTCACGTTTAAATCGCGTCTGCTGGTCGGGACCAAATTAAAAAAACTCACCGGAGCCTCTGGACGTCGCGCTGCTGACGTCATCGGTAAGAGCTGTGAATTTAACGGAGGTGTAACGCACTTTAAATGCAAAATCCGTCCACTGGTCAGAGTCCTCAATGAATAGTCACAAAACACCTCTGGAGAAGCCAGACGAAGCCTGAAGAAATTACTTTTGAAGTGACTCCAGAAGAAGAAGTGCTCCCCGAAAGGGCTACAAGAACTAAGACAGATCTGGCTAAGGACAAAGAATTTTAGGAATTAAAACAATCGGTAAGAGAACTGAAAGATGAAAAGGTGGATGGAATGAAGATGGAACAGATGATGGGAGTGGTGAGGGAAAAGATAGAAAAGCTGACGGTGAATATGAATGCTCGTAATCAGAAAGTTATTGAGTTTGTGCAGGATTCAATTCGCACCATTAATAAACGAATTGATACTGTGAGAGATGAATTATCGGAGAGAATTGATAAGGGGGAAGTAGACACCACGAAGAAGTTTGATGCTGTGCTGGAAACTCTGCATACAGTGGCTTGCAAAAGTTGGCACGCCACACTTTCCAGTTTTTTATTTGTAAAATTTTGAAAACCATGTATCATTTTCCTTCCACTTCACAATTATGCGCCAATTTGTATTGGTCTATCACGTAAAATCCCAATTAAATACATTTACGTTTGTGGTTGCAACGTGACAAAATGTGGAAGGGGTATGAAAACTTTTGCAAGCCACTGTATGTGACAACAATGCGAGACATGGAGGGAGAGATGGCACGAATGGCTGAGGAGATGAAGAATATGAGGTCGGAACAATACCTCACTACAAGACAGATGGCGACTCAGCTGGCGAAAGTTTTGGTTAAATGCCTGGATTTGGAAGCTCGTTCGAGACGACAAAATCTAAGAAAAGTTGGAGTGCCAGAGGGAGCCGAAGGGGAGGACCCTCTGGAGTTCGCTGCGGGCGAGTTCTTAAGTTCTTAATCTCCCTAACGAACCGAAAATTGAATTGGCACATCCAGTACCGAGATTTAAACCAAGATCTCAAACAAGTCCAGACTATACACGACAGATCATTGTGAAATTTCGGGACATTTCTGCCCTTGAAGAGGTTATGAGGAAGATCAAATATGGAGTGCCATTGAAGTTCAGTGATGCATTTATCAAACTATTCAGGGACTCTCCTTATGAAATTGTGCAAAAGTGAAATCAGTTCTCAAAGGCAAAGCAGATTCTTCATGGAATTCAAACTGTCAGATATGGTGTTTTAACCCAGCTAAAATGAGAATTTCCTACAAGGGACAGGAAAAATCGTTTACAAATCCCGAGACTGCACACAAATATGCTCAAACCATCGTGGAAGAGAACAAGTAGTTGGAAGGGATGGATGGTATGGACAAATCTTTTTTTTTATTATTTCACCGTCAGCGGCTGAGCACTTGCAAGACGGAGAAATTCTACATGTTCGTCTGTCTAGACTTCTTATCGGTGGAATTTTAACTCAAGGGCATTCTGTGTTCCAAGCGACGCGAAAAAGGATAAACACCGGAATGAAGAACTGAAGAGCAGAATGCGGACAGAGCAATTACTGTTGTTTAAGAGATTAAATGAATAACCTAAATTGTATAGATCTAACATTTTTAACAATATTAACATAGAAATAGTAACGGATGTTAATCAGAATTGTAGAAAGGGGGTGATTTAAAAACTAACATTTATAATTCACCAAGTTTCAATGTTATCTAGAATTAGGGGGAGAAGTGGAGAAACGGCACCTGGCTCAGATCCAGGAGCCCGTTTCAGGTTAACCCTTCAACCAGCAGTTGGTTATTACCGAGGTAAAATCATACGTTTAAACAATTTGTAGATAAAATTGTTGGATATATATGGGAAGTCATAATGAAATGTATACATATATTGTAAATGGGTACTATATATTTGATTTTGAACCGGTCCCGTTCCATTAGGTTATGAGTAATTAAGGGAGCGGAGCTAATTGTTTAATATCGAAAACTGAAGTCGATACAATGTTTTCTGCCACCAACAGGTGGGTCACAGCGCCGACTAGTTCGGACACTGTATTTTCACTTTTTAATTAAAAAAAAAATTATTACAACAAGTTACGTGTGTGTGTTTTTGTTTAAGGATAATCGCAAAAGGAATCTACCAATTGAACTTTGTAGGGCAAATGCTCCCCCAATATCTAAAGACCTGAGGTATGGATGCACCGTAAGATACACAGGTACTAAAACCACTCAAAATGCAAGACGATAAACAAAATAAACTATGAGGAATCTCATTCTGCAGCTGGGTATTAATTAACGCATTAAAAGGGGTAAGATATTAGCTCAGTTGAAAGCATACAACACAGACATTTTTTTTTACACGAAACTCATCTTAAATTCCAAGATCAAGCTAGATTGAGGGCGAATTGGATAGGCCAAATCTTTCACTCCTCATATACGTCGAAATCTAGAGGTACATCAATCATTATTCGTAAAGGCATACCATTTAAACCAAAATGTACCTTAACAGATAAGGATGGGATATATTTGATAGTTACCGGTCAGATCCATGCTACCCCAATTACTTTGTAAATATATATGAGCCCAACTTTGACAATCCTCATTTTTTCAATAAAATCTTGAATACAATCGCATAATATAATTACCAAAATGTCATAATCGGAGGAGACTTTAATTGTGTTTTATATCCTTACTTAGACAAATCTAGCCCAAAACAGAGAGGTAATACGAAATCTAAAACTAGTGAACTTTTAAACACAAATATAACAGATGTTTGGAGGATCGAAAATCCGACCGGCAGGGAATGCTCGTTTTATTCAATGGTACACACGACATATTCATGTGTAGATTATTTCCTGGTGGATACAAAATTAATTCCTTATACTTCGAACCCAAAATACCATACCAACACGATTTCAGATCACTCCCCATTAACTTTCTTTTTAAAACTGGAAGGAATGTCTAAGAATAAATGGTTGTGGAGGTATAACCCTCAAATTTTAAAAGACCCACAAGAGAGTATGTATTTAAAACAATTGGATCTCTTTTTCGAAATAAATGACACTACAGACATATCGCCCACATTATCATGTGACTCTTTCAAAGCATTTATTAGAGGCGTTATAATTTAATACCAAGCTTTACAAAATTAAAAAAACACAAGAACGAACAAAGACAGTTAGAAGCACAAATTAGAAAACTGGATATAGATAATGCTAAAGACCCAACTATGGATAAACACAATAAAATATCAATATTGAAATTTAAATGAAATAACTTATTATCAGCTAAAGTTATAAGATTATTCCAAATCACAAGACAGGAACACTTTCAATTTGGGGATAAGCTCCATAAACTTTTGGCACGTCAGTTAAAAAAACGAGAAAGAGAACACACGATCCAAACGATCAAATCAGATAGAGGGGAAGTATTAATTTTACCGAATGATATTAATAAAATATTTGCGCAATTTTATGAGCATTTGCACACATCTGAAACGACAACGGACACCAATAAAGACACAGAGTCCTTTGATAATTGTAATCTTCCAAAACTAGAGTTGCAGAAACGAGAGGTATTGGGAGCACAAATCTCAATTAAGGAAATAGAAGAAACAATAATTTCATTAAAGAATGGAAAAACGCCAGAACCTGGTGGATTTAGTAATGTATTTTTTAAAGGTTTTAACGACATAATTACACCGCGCCTACAGAAAATGTATAGATATGCATATTGAGATTTTCAAAAATTATTTCCATAGCTTTAAAGACTACATTAATTCCTGACCCAAAATTAATTATATTTGGTGTTTCAGATTCAAACCAAACTTTAACAGCAAATCAAAGACATTTTCTGGATTATTGTTTAATAATTGGAAAAAAATTAATATTAAACTTTTGGAAGGGACCATTATCCGCTACAATTAAAATGTGGACAGTGGAAATGTTGGAGACGTTGCAATTGGAGAGAATTAGGTTTATCCTAATGGATAAACATGAGCTTTTTGAACAAATATGGTCTCCATTCACTGATTATATGAAGGGGTAGCTGGGCTCGGCATTGAAACTCAATAAGTACCCGGTGGTAAGATCAAATAAAAATGTTTAATCTGAGATTTATATACTTGTCTCCATATATTATAATTAGAAATTGTTCCATTCATTGATAAGATGTATACTGTTTTTTTCCCTTAAGTATAATAGTTGTTTATTAGTTATATGTTTTTTATTTTATTTTATTTTTTTTATTTTATTTTTTTTATCCCTTCTAATCAAGTATAATCATATTCTTTAAATTACTCACTATTCTTTCTTTATACTTTTTTCTTTTTCTCTTTTTCATACTATTTAAAAACATTGAGGCCCATATACATGGCTTGGTAATATTTATATAATTTTGGAAAGATGTAATAACTATCTCTGAAAAAATTATTATATTATTTGTAATATGCATGGCCTCTAATACAAATATATTTTAAAAAAATGATATGCCTTTGAAGAACAAACACTACCTGAAACACCAGCAGAATCAACGATTACATTAAGACTTAAGAAAGATAAAGATATAGAAGAACCTGGATAATATAGAGATACTGCGTTGTTAAACATAGATACAAAAATATTAGCAAAAATATTAGCTAGAAGATTAAGTAAGTATGTTAGTAAATCAATACATCCAGATCAAGCGGGGTTTATCCCTAAGAGACAATAATTTAATAAGTTGAGACGTCTGCTCAACATAATGCATTCACACCAAACTGAAGATCAAGAATTATCAATTATTTCGTTGGATGCAAAGAAAGCATTCGATCAGGTGGTATGCGATTATATGGTTAAAGTATTGCAAAAATTCCAACTGGGAGAGAATTTCATCCTATGGATTAAATTACTATATAATAGACCAACGGCTAGAATATTAACGAATGACGTTTTATCTACGAAATTTCAATTGTCAAGGGGTAATAGACAAGGATGTTCACTATCACCGTTGTTATTTGCTCTTATAATCGAACCCGTAGCGTAAAGTTTTAGAACACATCTGAATATCCATGGCTACAATACAAAATATTCAAATAATAAAATATTATACGCTGATGATGTACTACTGTACATCACAAAACCCATTATCACTCTACCAAATATATTACATTTAATTGAGGATATTTGATCATTCTCAGGATACAGAATAAATTGGAACAAAAGCGAAATCATGTCAATAAATCCGAAAGACTCAACACACCTCTTAACGGTTCCTTTTAAAATAGCTACAGACAACATTAAATACTTGGGTATTGAAATTACCAGAGGATAACAAGATATGTTTAAATGCAAATTATAAGCCTTTACTTAAGAAATTATATAATTTAATAAAATTCTGGAAAATAGAAATAATATATATAAGCATCTGGATAAACAGGGTCTGATCAGGAACAGTCAACATCGATTTGTGCCTGGAAGGTCATGTTTGACAAACCTTGAATTTTTTGAAGAGGTTACTAGGAAAATTGATGAGGGTAAAGCAGTGGATGTTGTCTATATGGATTTCAGTAAGGCCTTTGACAAGGTTCCCCGGGGAAGGTTGGTAAAGAAGGTTCAATCTTTGGGTGTTAATGGCGGAGTAGCAAGATGGATTCAACAGTGGCCGAATGGGAGATACCAGAGAGTAATGGTGGATGGCTGTTTGTCAGGTTGGAAGCCGGTGACCAGTGGGGTGCCTCATGGATCTGTGTTGTGTCCACTGTTGTTTGTCATGTACATCAATGATCTGGATGATGGGGTGGAAAATTGGATAAGTAAGTATGCAGATGATACTAAGATAGGTGGTGCTGTGGATAATGAAGTAGATTTTCAAAGTCTACAGAGAGATTTGGGCCATTTGGAAAAGTGGGCTTAAAGATGGCAGATGGAGTTTAATGCTGATAAGTATGAAGTGCTACATCTTGCAGGACAAATCAAAATAGGACGTACATGGTAAATGGTAGGGAATTGAGGAATGCTGTGCAACAGAGGGATCTAGGAATAACTGTGCATAGTTCCTTGGAGGTGGAATCGCATATAGATAGGGTGGTAAAGAAAGCTTTTGGTGTGCCTGCCTTTATAAATCAGAGCATTGAATATAGGAGTAGGGAAGTAATGGTAAAATTGTACAAGGCATTGGTAAGGCCAATTTCATTTCGGAGTCACGTGAGTGACTTCGTGAAGAGCCCGCGGGCACGCATGCGCGACTTATCGTCGCAACGCATTGCTGCCGACAGCTGGCGGTGGGGCGCGCTCCCCACCAGCCCTTCATAAGGAACCGCTTAGGTAAGTTAAACTAACCTTAAGTTGGTTGACCCTTGCTATCTGTTTTGTCTTTCAGCAAGGGTGTGGATTGGAGTTCAGAACGTCTGGTCGAAGTCGTCGTTCGACCGGCCCGGCGCCCTCATCATCGTTTACACCTGGGGCCGGGAAAAAGGCGGGGAAACCGTTGGCGTCTGCTTCTGCAGGTCGGGACCCGCTGAATCGCCACAGCTCCGAGGAGGAGTTCGTGGAGGACGACAACGGGGTGCCTCCCGAAAGGGTGGACCCTGCCACAAGTTCGCCAGTGGCGACCACGGGGAAGGGGTCTCGTGCTGCGGCCCGACCCCCCTCCGCTAGCCCTTCGTTGAAGGGCAGGGGAGGAGCCCGTAAGCCTAACCCGGTACGGGCCAAGGCTCCACCAGCCGCCATGGTGCGGTCTGGTGCAACGGCGGGACCTGGGTCTGTAAGGTCTGCTACCCAACTCCCAACCCCCGCCGCCGGGACGGGGGGCTTGGGTACGGTCCCGCCTCGGTCGCCGAGTCCCCCATGGATGGGTGGACGAGACCATGCGTCGGCACCGTCCAATATGTGGACAGCCGGCAAGCCCGCGCGGGCGTCGCTCCATGCTTCTGCTGGAGTCGACCCCAAGCCGTCAGGGCCCTTTGTGGCAACGGCTTCCGCTCCCGCTAAACGGAGGCGGTTGAACACCTCGCCCGCGCGGGAATCGCACGGTTTCGCTGCGGCGGCCGAAAGCGACAATTTCCGGCGGACTCCGACCACCCGAGTGTTCAGGGTGGTGGGCGTATGGAGCGGCTGCTGGAGCTGTTGCTCCATAATCAACAGCAGCTCGCATCCACGAACATCGACAGGCACAGGGCCGCCTCGACAGCCTCTATCATCAGCGAGCCACAGGAGGAAGAAGGGTTTGACCCTACACCAGCTCTTTCGGAGCCACCGACAGAAGAGCTACTGGATGTAGCGGCAAAATTCGGTGCTCCAGTCACAACTGGACTTCCACTTCAACCCAAACTGGCAGCCACGGTAGATTTTCTTACGAACCACCGGCTCCAGGAGGAAGTCCTTTCGCAGGCCATTCATCGCCACAAGCCTCCTTTCAACTGCAATGCCCTCAACGTGCCAGTGGTCAATACGCCCATATGGGGCAACATCGGCGTGGCTATCCGCCATCAGGAGGTGAAGCTCCAGCGGATTCTAAAACTCCTTACGGCCGGTATTACCGCCTTTGCGCGGTCAGTGGATGGTGGTGACCTTTCATTGGACCAAGAGGATGCATTGGCACTGTTATGTGCTACCCAACACGAAATTAATGATTTTCGGAAAAACAGCATCCGTCCTTCTATCAACCCAAAATTCGCTGGGTTGTGCAAAACACCACCGCCACCGCCGCCCCGACAACTCTTCGGAGAGGATCTTCCAAAGAGGGTCAAAGAGCTTGATGAGGTAGCCAAGGCGGTGGGACTTATGCGATCTCAGGTCGCCCCCAGACCGATGGTGCCAAAAGCTCCACCTGCTCGACCGCGAGGCTCGGTCACTTCAGCAACCAGACCATATGCTGCTACGCATCACTATTATCAACAGGGCCAGCAGCAGCGGTCTTTTTTGGGGTCAGGCCCACAACGACCCCAGTGGAAGATGAAGCCACCTCACCGTCAAACCAACCCAGCACCTCCACGGCCACCCAAGTATGTCAAGGACCGCCGGTGACCATGGAGGTAAGGCGGTCTGGGTTTCTTTCCCCTATCCCTTTAACATCACATGTTGGAGGGCGACTCCGGTTCTTTTCTGAAGCATGGAAGACTGTTACTTCAGATGAGTTTATTTTACAAAATATTCGGGGTCATTCTATTCAATTTATTCACGGGGACATCCCTCCATCCCAGCATATGCCTAAACGGAAGTTTACGCTGTCTGCCGTTGAGCAGGCAGCAGGCACAGCTGAAATTTTTCGTTTGGAACAAAAAGGCGTGATAGAGAAAACTATGCACGAACCCATTGAATTCGTCTCTAATATTTTTACCAGACGAAAAAAGGATGGAGGTTGTCGGGTGATTATTGACTTGACCCAGCTGAATACGTTTGTAACATACACCCATTTTAAAATGGACACTTTCGAGACAGCCAAATCACTGATTTCACATGGTTGCTTTATGGCATGCATTGATTTGAAAGATGCATACTATTCAGTATCCATTCGGAAACATCACCGAAAGGTTCTGAAATTTGTCTGGATGGATCAGCTCTGGCAATACAGGGCCTTGCCAAATGGGCTTACTACCGCCCCTAGGCTCTTTACTAAGTTGCTTAAACCTATTATGGCCCAATTACGTATACAACACCATGTTGTAATGGCCTATTTGGATGATATCCTGATTATTGGCAACACCCTGGAAGCAGCTGAAAGGGCAGTTTCGGCCACTGTCACTATATTTCAGCGGCTGGGGTTTATAGTCCATCCAGATAAATCCAAGTTCTGCCCATCCCAGGTTATGGATTATCTGGGTTTCACGGTGGATTCTATTCGAATGAGGGCCACCATACCATTTAACAAGGTTGAGGATGTCACCCTTGCATGTCAGGATCTTGCACTCGCCAGTATACCATCTATTCGGCAAACAGCTAAGGTGATTGGGAAAATCGTAGCTTTGTTTCCGGCAGCCCAGTTTGGGCCTTTGCATTATCAAAATCTACAAAGAGCCAAGATTGCCGCGTTGGAAAAGAACGCTGGTCATTTCGACAGACCTATGCGGCTGCCTTCTGATGCTGAGGTTGAGCTACAATGGTGGGTGTCCAATATTGGCAGGGCATTCAAACCCATTGTTGTACCCAATCCGGTGGTATATTTGCAAACTGACGCAAGCTCCCAAGGCTGGGGAGCTACGGACAGCTCTTCGAGTTGTGGGGGCAGGTGGGATGCCCTTGAAGCTAGCATGTTGCTAGTGCAAGGGATTAACTATTTGGAGCTGCTTGCAGCATTTCACGGACTGCGGGCTTATTGTTCCAATCTCAGTGGAACTCATGTCCGTCTCCAAATAGACAACACTACGGCGGTGGCATATTTAAACCATATGGGCGGTACCAGGTCAGTCTCTTGTGACAAATTGGCTAATACTATTTGGCTCTGGTGTATTGATAGGCATATTTGGATTTCAGCCACCTATTTGCCAGGTAGGCTTAATACTGTGGCAGACACCAGGTCACGCAAATTCAATGATAGTATTGAGTGGATGTTGCATCCTCAAATATTTGCCCAAATTACAGCGACATTTGGTCAACCGGATATAGACCTTTTTGCGTCCCGGTTGAACCATCAGGTACCGGCATATGTTTCATGGGAACCAGACCCTGGGGCATTAGCGGTGGATGCATTCTCGCTAGACTGGGGGAATTGGTTTTTCTATGCATTCCCCCCGTTTTGCCTCATCAGTCGGGTATTACAAAAAATCAAGGATTCTGCCAGAGGCATTCTTGTCATACCCGGCTGGCCCACACAGCCTTGGTATCCGGTGGTCTTTGACATGATTAGTCAACCTTGGGTCCCTTTAGAGGGTTGCCTGCATTTGGTTTCTCACCCTGTTTCAGGGGAGTTACACCCCTACCATGCCTATTTAAAATTACTGGCTTGCAGGTTCTGACCAGGCCATGGATGCAGTATGGCCTTTCCACCCGGACCATGAACACCATTGGAGCATCATGTCGAGAGTCAACCAGGCGAAGATATCTCTCCCACATCACCAAGTGGGAAGCCTACTGCAGCCGCTCTCGCATCACCTATGATGATGTCTCCATAGCCGACGTCCTGGAAGTCCTCGCGGGGTTGCACCACGATGAGCACTTGAGTTACAGTGCCATCAACAGCGCTAGGAGTGCGCTGTCATTCTACCTCAACATCGAGGTAGGATCAAACAGGCTAGTGTCCAGGCTTATGCGGGATATATTCAATCTGAATCCGCCTACACCACGCTATAACATCACCTGGGATGTCAGGGATGTACTAACCCTGCTCAGGTCGTGGTCACCCATGGAAGGGTTACAGCTGGACAAACTCACTATGAAATTGGTGATGTTACTAGCGCTGACTTCAGCACAGCGGGTTCAGACGCTCCACAAACTCCGTATTGACAGGATGACGTGTACCCCTGGAGAAGTAGTCTTTTTCATTGATGAGCTACTTAAGCAGCATGGACCTGGGTGCACAGGGCTGCAGCTGAAGTTCCCGGCATACCCCGCAGATGCTCGGCTATGTTTAGCCACTCATATCCGTTACTACGTCAAGGTGACAAGGAGCATCAGAGGAATGGAGTTGTACCTGCTTGTCACTCACAAAAGACCTCACCATCGAGTGACAGTCCAGACGATATCCAGGTGGCTCCGGATCGTCTTGGATAAGGCAGGTATTGACACTAATGTGTTTAAATCTCACTCCACCAGGGCTGCATCTACGTCGGCGGCGAGGGTCATGGAGGTACCCATGGACCATATCCTCGCCACAGCAGGATGGGCGAACGAAGCTGTGTTCCAGCGGTTCTATAACAAGCCTGCTGCTGCTCCCCTACAGTTCGCGGAGGCCGTGCTGAACGCCGGACGAGAACGTGGGGATGTCCCCGTTTAAAGGGGATTTTTTGCTGTGTTATTAATAAATCTTCTTTTGTTTCAGTATAACCTCGTTTCATCAACTTGTTTACTCCAATCCATCCTTGCTAGTGGTGTGTCAGCGTGGACGTGGTCCAGGGCGTGTAATCACAGAAGCTTTGAAGTCTTCACGAAGTCACTCACGTGACTCCGAAATGAAATAGTAAGATTGAACGAGAACTTACCAGTTCGAAGGTTGATCTTTATTTCATGAGGAGTTGCGGTGAGGGATTTCGTGCCCTCCGCTCCCAACCCTCGATCATCCTCAGCTGGTAATTAGAGTCTCTTTAAATCTTACTATGCCAAATCATTTCTGTGTTGTTTTCTGTGATTCCACACCGCTGCTTTGAAGAATGTCGCGCATGCGTGCCGGCGGGCTCTTCACGAAATCCCTCACCGCAACTCCTCATGAAATAAAGATCAACCTTCGAACTGGTAAGTTCTCGTTCAATCTTACTAGTCTGGAGTATGGTGTACAATTTTGGTCGCCTAATTATAGGAAGGATGTCAACAAAATAGAGAGTACAGAGGAGATTTGCTAGAATGTTGCCTGGGTTTCAGCAACTAAGTTACAGAGAAAGGTTGAACAAGTTATGTCTTTATTCTTTGGAGCGCAGAAGGTTAAGGGGGGGGGACATGATTGAGGTCTTTAAAATGGTGAAAGAGATATACCGAGTTGACGTGGATAAGCTTTTCCCATTGAGGGTAGGGAAGATTTAACCAAGAGGCCATGTCATGAGAAATAAGGGACAGAAGTTTAGGGGTGACATGAGGGGGAACTTCTTTACTCAGAGAGTGGTGGCTGTGTGGAATGAGCTTCTAGCAGAAGTGGTGGAGGCAGGATCGATTTTAACATTTTAAAGTAAAGTGGATAGGTATCTGGACGGGAAGAGAATGGAGGGGCATGGTCTGAGTGCAGGTAGATGGGAGTAGGGGTAAATAAATCGTCAGCACGGACTGGAAGGGCCGAGAGGGCCTGTTTCCGTGCTGTAATGGTTATATGGTTTGTTATATGGTTAAAACGCTTCTGATGTATTTAATAGGTCGAATAAATGGTATAAAAATGATTTTTCTACCACACGTGTTATACCTGTTCCAATCAATTCCAACATACCTACCAAAAAAGTTTTTAAAAAATGGATTCAAACATTACAAATGTTATGTGGGATTATAAATCCCATAGAATACAAATAATACACTTGAAGAAACCCAAAGCAGTAGGGGGGATTAGCACTCCCTTACTTTATGTATTATTACTGGTCTGTAAATATTAAAAATATGATTCAACTTCTGGACAATTCTGCTCAGCACCTGGATTGGATTATTATGGAGAGAGAGTACTGCTCCCCTTGTAATATTGGAGCGATCCTTCTCTCACTAATGAAGTTGAATAATACAAACTATAACAAAAATCTAATTATACATAGTACAATTAGAACTTGGAAACAAATAAAACATAACTTAAAATTAAGAAATGTGTCTCTCTTGTCTCCAGTAGTTAATAACCCTTCGTTTAAACTCTGAATTATAGATAAATCATTTATACAATGGGAAGAGTAGGAATTAAATCGTTTGGAGACTTGTATGAAACGGGTAAATTACTTTTATTCAACAACTACAACTAAAGTACAATTTGGGAAACAATCAGTATTTTAAATATTTTCAAATACGTGACTATCTGAAAAAATATGCACAAGGCTATTACAATATGCCATTAGATCAACTGGATGAAGCAATGAAGACAAAGGCAATCAGCAAACTTAATATCATATATATATAATATTATTCTAAATGTAGAAATACCAACAACTGGGAACACGAATTAGCTATCAAAATTTCAAAAGAGAGGTGGGATGAACATTTATTAAATGTGCACAAATGTTCAATTAACGTAAGGCACACTTTAATCCAATTTAAAATTTTACATAGATTATACTATTCAAACACAAAAATAAGTAAACTTTTCCCCAACATATCACCTATCTGTGATAAATGCCAGTCTCAAGAAGCTACTATAGCGCACTCATTTGTTTTTTGCATAACAATTCAAAAATGTTGGACTGAAATTTTTGAAATCTTCACAAAATTATTTAAAATGAAACGGACACCAAAAGCAGAATGGATTATCATTGGAACCACGGAAGGTAACCCCGAATTAAATGTGTATCAAAAGAACCAATTTGAATATGGGTTAATAACTGGAAAAAAGCTTATTTTAATATTTTGGAAAAACGCTCCTGTTCCAACAGTAAATATGTGGATTTCAACTATGTTTGAAACACTACATCTGGAAGATATGAGACTCCGCCTGGCAGGAAAATCAGATCGCTTTTATAAGTCGTTGGGTGCATTTATTGATTTACTACAAGGATAGGGTGCAATAGTACCTCAAAAAGGTTCCGGCGTCAGGTCTTGGTAAAGAGGGTTGAAAAATTGCCGAGTTGGTAAATTCCTTTTGCGTGATGTTTATAATAAAGCAACTGTCTTTTCCTCGTTTCCTCTTTCTCTCTCTTCTTTTCTATGGTCTATCTCTTAATTTCCTTTCTCTAATTCCTCGATTAAGGGTTCTCTCTTCTTTCCCTTTGTCACGTTTCTTCACCTTCACAATTATCTCTCAGTTTCTCTACTTTCTCTATTTCTATCCTTTTTTTAATAGCTTTAAAAAAACGAAGGGGTCCAAATACGGGGCGTACACTGATGCAATTTACTGTACCTCTAATTTAAAAAAAAAAAAATTTAAAAAAAAACTGTCATGATGCCCAATATGTAGTCCAAAACATAGCAGTCCAAAGCTTTACTAGCCTGAAACGTCTTCCTCCATTTCCGATCACCTCATGGATTTGTTGTAACAGCAATGTTGAAGTGCTAAAATCCTTCAAAAGAATAACAGGATTTTTTCCAATAAAGTTCACCGTTAGGTTTGATTTAGTTTCCGGATCATTAGCAGAGATTTCAAATCGTAGCTCAAGCTATGGCAATGCTCTGTCTAGCTTACAGAAAGAGGTTAGTTCATTGATCCATCTCTTATCGTGTAAGAAACGCTTCGCTGTCAGTTCTCTGGAAACTTCATCCGCAGGATTTTCTTTTGTGTTAATATATTTCAGTTGTGCAACATTAGTAACTCTCAATGCTCTTTCCATTGGCAAATTGTCTCTGTCCAAATCGAACTCTCTGGTTTCTTTGTCTCTGGCATCTAGTGGAATGCTTTCACAATTGTCGCCGGTCCACTTGGAAAGTGTGAATCATCTCTTATTGCAAGGATAAGTCAGATGTTCTACTGGTTGAATTACTTCCTGCTCAGTAGACATGGGTTTTAAACAGTCATCCTTGTAGACATTATTTTTCAAAGAGATTCTTACTTCATGAAATATAGTATTCTCGCCAAACTTGCGTTTCAAATTCTGGGTGCGTTGCTCTGCCATACGAACATTATTCGGCAGATTAACAATTTCTCGTTTGAAAGGCAAGTCCAGACAATAGTGTCTGTCAATCTTTACTGAGCAGTTCATACTATCCATGAACTTCAACTCTTCATTCGATATATTTTCAGATTATTTATTGGTACTTTCATCAAAGTCATGATTGTATTGCATCATCACCGACTTTTCTAATTTATCAGTAGATATTTGATTAACAGCAATGGTAGGATATTCTTCTGGTTCTCGTTTTCGTGATTCCTTTTCAAGGAGCCATAGAAAACCCATCCAAGTCTGGTTTTCGTAGCATAAGGTCCATCAGCTTGGCTCCCAACAATCTTTATAGGTTCCAATGCCTTCAAAACATTATTTCCGATTAGTAGATCAACACTAGAATTTATTTCATATATCTTGACATCCTTCAGATGAGGCAATTGTTTCAAGTCTTCATGTATTGGTATAATTTGACGGCCAACAGGCGTGGTTCCATGTGTAAACACTTCAGATATTGGTATAAAATTATCTTCATCCAAACTGGATATCTCCATACTCGTAATGTAAATACTCCTGCTCTCTTTATCTTTAGTCATGGTACGTAATCGAATCGTAGTCTTTTCTCCTGTGATTAGGTTTTCTCAGGTTTCTTGTGCAAAAGGTGGTCGAACTTCAGTGATCCAAAAAAGCATATGTTTGCAACACTGTCTTGCTATTCCTTATCTGTACTGCTAAGATAAAATAAAATCTAAGCTTCGATCCTGGCCCCAATATGAGCAGTTACGTGAGGTGAGGTGATAGCATCACTGGTAGTTGGTGTCTTCTTCTGTTCCGTTTGCCCCGTTCCTTCTTGAATTTGCTCAGATGTCTCTTCGTCTATTTGTTCCAGTTCTTCCACTTCCTAATGCTCTAGTAGCCCCTTTCCTTTTATTCCCCCTGCCGTTTCCGCAGGTCTGGTCCCTCGGCAGCAGTTTGACCACATTCACGTGGACATCGTGGGGCCACTGTCGCAGTCCCGGAACTTGACCTATTTACTCACCGTTGTCGACCACTTCATGAGGTGGCCTGAAGCCATTCCACTATCAGATTCTTCAACGGCCACTTCTGCTCAGGCCTTGGCGGTGCACTGGATCGCGCGGTTCGGGGTGCCACTGGACATAACATCTGACCAGGGGCCTCAGTTCATGTCGGAACTGTGGTCGGTCATGGCACGCCTTCTGGGTGTTTGGCTACATCACACGACAGCGTAACATCCGCAGGCGAACAGCCTGGTGGAGCGGTTTCACAGTCAGCTCAAGGACGCCCTGAAGGCATGGCTCAATGATCCGGACTGGGTGGACGCCCTGCCATGTTTTTTGCTGGGGATCCGTACTGCACCGAAAGAGGACTTGGCCTCCTCCTCCACCGAGTTGGTGCATGGCTCTCCGTTGACGGTCCCCGGATGGTTCATCCTGCCGGCACAGGGCCAAGTGGAGCAGCTTTTGGACGCTCTGTGACGTCTTCGGGAGATGGTGGGCAAGCTGGCGCCGGTGCCCACGTCTCATCACGGGTCCTTCCATCCGCACGTTCCCTCTGCTCTGTAGGACTGCCAGTTCATCTTCCTGCGTAGGGATGCTCAACGAACACCTCTCCAGTGGCCGTACGAGGGTCCCTTCTGAGTCCTGGAACATGGCTCATCCACTTTCGTTCTGGACATGGGAGGTCGGCATGAGACTGTTTCTGTTGCGCGGCAGAAGCCAGCACATATTTACTTTGATCAGCCGGTGCTGGTAGCACAGCCCCGTCAGCGAGGGCGCCCTCTGTCTATGGTACCTCCCCCTCTGGCTACTCCATCTCCTGCACCTGTTGGTCAATTGCCCATTCCTGTGCCGAGCCTGGTGTACACCCGGGCTCGTCACCATGTACGCCCTCCTGTCCATTTCGTGCCTCAGGTACTGGGGGGGGGGGGGTCTTGTGGTGGTCACTGTGGTGTAGGCCACTCCTTGGATCATCCCCCTCGCTGATTAAGCGACAGGGGCATTGGTCTGCCACGGGGTTTCCTGACCACCCCTGGGTGTGTGCTGTCAGTTGGTCTGCCACGGGGTTTCCTGACCACCCCTGGGTGTGTGCTGGCAGCTGGTGTGGTGTGCTTTCGCTGTGGGGATTAAAGGACTACTGTTTAAACCTACCTAGCGTCTGGTCTTTTCCTGACCTCGTCTAGGCTGCTACAGCTGCTCATTGCTCCGCTCCCGAAAATGTGCGATATTTCACGTTTAAATCGCGTCTGCTGGTCGGGACCAAATTTAAAAAACTCACCGGAGCCTCTGGACGTCGCGCTGCTGACGTCATCGGTAAGAGCTGTGAATTTAACGGAGGTGTAACGCACTTTAAATGCAAAATCCGTCCACTGGTCAGAGTCCTCAATGAATAGTCACAAAACACCTCTGGAGAAGCCAGACGAAGCCTGAAGAAATTACTTTTGAAGTGACTCCAGAAGAAGAAGTGCTCCCCGAAAGGGCTACAAGAACTAAGACAGATCTGGCTAAGGACAAAGAATTTTAGGAATTAAAACAATCGGTAAGAGAACTGAAAGATGAAAAGGTGGATGGAATGAAGATGGAACAGATGATGGGAGTGGTGAGGGAAAAGATAGAAAAGCTGACGGTGAATATGAATGCTCGTAATCAGAAAGTTATTGAGTTTGTGCAGGATTCAATTCGCACCATTAATAAACGAATTGATACTGTGAGAGATGAATTATCGGAGAGAATTGATAAGGGGGAAGTAGACACCACGAAGAAGTTTGATGCTGTGCTGGAAACTCTGCATACAGTGGCTTGCAAAAGTTGGCACGCCACACTTTCCAGTTTTTTATTTGTAAAATTTTGAAAACCATGTATCATTTTCCTTCCACTTCACAATTATGCGCCAATTTGTATTGGTCTATCACGTAAAATCCCAATTAAATACATTTACGTTTGTGGTTGCAACGTGACAAAATGTGGAAGGGGTATGAAAACTTTTGCAAGCCACTGTATGTGACAACAATGCGAGACATGGAGGGAGAGATGGCACGAATGGCTGAGGAGATGAAGAATATGAGGTCGGAACAATACCTCACTACAAGACAGATGGCGACTCAGCTGGCGAAAGTTTTGGTTAAATGCCTGGATTTGGAAGCTCGTTCGAGACGACAAAATCTAAGAAAAGTTGGAGTGCCAGAGGGAGCCGAAGGGGAGGACCCTCTGGAGTTCGCTGCGGGCGAGTTCTTAAGTTCTTAATCTCCCTAACGAACCGAAAATTGAATTGGCACATCCAGTACCGAGATTTAAACCAAGATCTCAAACAAGTCCAGACTATACACGACAGATCATTGTGAAATTTCGGGACATTTCTGCCCTTGAAGAGGTTATGAGGAAAATCAAATATGGAGTGCCATTGAAGTTCAGTGATGCATTTATCAAACTATTCAGGGACTCTCCTTATGAAATTGTGCAAAAGTGAAATCAGTTCTCAAAGGCAAAGCAGATTCTTCATGGAATTCAAACTGTCAGATATGGTGTTTTAACCCAGCTAAAATGAGAATTTCCTACAAGGGACAGGAAAAATCGTTTACAAATCCCGAGACTGCACACAAATATGCTCAAACCATCGTGGAAGAGAACAAGTAGTTGGAAGGGATGGATGGTATGGACAAATCTTTTTTTTTATTATTTCACCGTCAGCGGCTGAGCACTTGCAAGACGGAGAAATTCTACATGTTCGTCTGTCTAGACTTCTTATCGGTGGAATTTTAACTCAAGGGCATTCTGTGTTCCAAGCGACGCGAAAAAGGATAAACACCGGAATGAAGAACTGAAGAGCAGAATGCGGACAGAGCAATTACTGTTGTTTAAGAGATTAAATGAATAACCTAAATTGTATAGATCTAACATTTTTAACAATATTAACATAGAAATAGTAACGGATGTTAATCAGAATTGTAGAAAGGGGGTGATTTAAAAACTAACATTTATAATTCACCAAGTTTCAATGTTATCTAGAATTAGGGGGAGAAGTGGAGAAACGGCACCTGGCTCAGATCCAGGAGCCCGTTTCAGGTTAACCCTTCAACCAGCAGTTGGTTATTACCGAGGTAAAATCATACGTTTAAACAATTTGTAGATAAAATTGTTGGATATATATGGGAAGTCATAATGAAATGTATACATATATTGTAAATGGGTACTATATATTTGATTTTGAACCGGTCCCGTTCCATTAGGTTATGAGTAATTAAGGGAGCGGAGCTAATTGTTTAATATCGAAAACTGAAGTCGATACAATGTTTTCTGCCACCAACAGGTGGGTCACAGCGCCGACTAGTTCGGACACTGTATTTTCACTTTTTAATTAAAAAAAAAATTATTACAACAAGTTACGTGTGTGTGTTTTTGTTTAAGGATAATCGCAAAAGGAATCTACCAATTGAACTTTGTAGGGCAAATGCTCCCCCAATATCTAAAGACCTGAGGTATGGATGCACCGTAAGATACACAGGTACTAAAACCACTCAAAATGCAAGACGATAAACAAAATAAACTATGAGGAATCTCATTCTGCAGCTGGGTATTAATTAACGCATTAAAAGGGGTAAGATATTAGCTCAGTTGAAAGCATACAACACAGACATTTTTTTTTACACGAAACTCATCTTAAATTCCAAGATCAAGCTAGATTGAGGGCGAATTGGATAGGCCAAATCTTTCACTCCTCATATACGTCGAAATCTAGAGGTACATCAATCATTATTCGTAAAGGCATACCATTTAAACCAAAATGTACCTTAACAGATAAGGATGGGATATATTTGATAGTTACCGGTCAGATCCATGCTACCCCAATTACTTTGTAAATATATATGAGCCCAACTTTGACAATCCTCATTTTTTCAATAAAATCTTGAATACAATCGCATAATATAATTACCAAAATGTCATAATCGGAGGAGACTTTAATTGTGTTTTATATCCTTACTTAGACAAATCTAGCCCAAAACAGAGAGGTAATACGAAATCTAAAACTAGTGAACTTTTAAACACAAATATAACAGATGTTTGGAGGATCGAAAATCCGACCGGCAGGGAATGCTCGTTTTATTCAATGGTACACACGACATATTCATGTGTAGATTATTTCCTGGTGGATACAAAATTAATTCCTTATACTTCGAACCCAAAATACCATACCAACACGATTTCAGATCACTCCCCATTAACTTTCTTTTTAAAACTGGAAGGAATGTCTAAGAATAAATGGTTGTGGAGGTATAACCCTCAAATTTTAAAAGACCCACAAGAGAGTATGTATTTAAAACAATTGGATCTCTTTTTCGAAATAAATGACACTACAGACATATCGCCCACATTATCATGTGACTCTTTCAAAGCATTTATTAGAGGCGTTATAATTTAATACCAAGCTTTACAAAATTAAAAAAACACAAGAACGAACAAAGACAGTTAGAAGCACAAATTAGAAAACTGGATATAGATAATGCTAAAGACCCAACTATGGATAAACACAATAAAATATCAATATTGAAATTTAAATGAAATAACTTATTATCAGCTAAAGTTATAAGATTATTCCAAATCACAAGACAGGAACACTTTCAATTTGGGGATAAGCTCCATAAACTTTTGGCACGTCAGTTAAAAAAACGAGAAAGAGAACACACGATCCAAACGATCAAATCAGATAGAGGGGAAGTATTAATTTTACCGAATGATATTAATAAAATATTTGCGCAATTTTATGAGCATTTGCACACATCTGAAACGACAACGGACACCAATAAAGACACAGAGTCCTTTGATAATTGTAATCTCCCAAAACTAGAGTTGCAGAAACGAGAGGTATTGGGAGCACAAATCTCAATTAAGGAAATAGAAGAAACAATAATTTCATTAAAGAATGGAAAAACGCCAGAACCTGGTGGATTTAGTAATGTATTTTTTAAAGGTTTTAACGACATAATTACACCGCGCCTACAGAAAATGTATAGATATGCATATTGAGATTTTCAAAAATTATTTCCATAGCTTTAAAGACTACATTAATTCCTGACCCAAAATTAATTATATTTGGTGTTTCAGATTCAAACCAAACTTTAACAGCAAATCAAAGACATTTTCTGGATTATTGTTTAATAATTGGAAAAAAATTAATATTAAACTTTTGGAAGGGACCATTATCCGCTACAATTAAAATGTGGACAGTGGAAATGTTGGAGACGTTGCAATTGGAGAGAATTAGGTTTATCCTAATGGATAAACATGAGCTTTTTGAACAAATATGGTCTCCATTCACTGATTATATGAAGGGGTAGCTGGGCTCGGCATTGAAACTCAATAAGTACCCGGTGGTAAGATCAAATAAAAATGTTTAATCTGAGATTTATATACTTGTCTCCATATATTATAATTAGAAATTGTTCCATTCATTGATAAGATGTATACTGTTTTTTTCCCTTAAGTATAATAGTTGTTTATTAGTTATATGTTTTTTATTTTATTTTATTTTTTTTATTTTATTTTTTTTATCCCTTCTAATCAAGTATAATCATATTCTTTAAATTACTCACTATTCTTTCTTTATACTTTTTTCTTTTTCTCTTTTTCATACTATTTAAAAACATTGAGGCCCATATACATGGCTTGGTAATATTTATATAATTTTGGAAAGATGTAATAACTATCTCTGAAAAAATTATTATATTATTTGTAATATGCATGGCCTCTAATACAAATATATTTTAAAAAAATGATATGCCTTTGAAGAACAAACACTACCTGAAACACCAGCAGAATCAACGATTACATTAAGACTTAAGAAAGATAAAGATATAGAAGAACCTGGATAATATAGAGATACTGCGTTGTTAAACATAGATACAAAAATATTAGCAAAAATATTAGCTAGAAGATTAAGTAAGTATGTTAGTAAATCAATACATCCAGATCAAGCGGGGTTTATCCCTAAGAGACAATAATTTAATAAGTTGAGACGTCTGCTCAACATAATGCATTCACACCAAACTGAAGATCAAGAATTATCAATTATTTCGTTGGATGCAAAGAAAGCATTCGATCAGGTGGTATGCGATTATATGGTTAAAGTATTGCAAAAATTCCAACTGGGAGAGAATTTCATCCTATGGATTAAATTACTATATAATAAACCAACGGCTAGAATATTAACGAATAACGTTTTATCTACGAAATTTCAATTGTCAAGGGGTAATAGACAAGGATGTTCACTATCACCGTTGTTATTTGCTCTTATAATCGAACCCGTAGCGTAAAGTTTTAGAACACATCTGAATATCCATGGCTACAATACAAAATATTCAAATAATAAAATATTATACGCTGATGATGTACTACTGTACATCACAAAACCCATTATCACTCTACCAAATATATTACATTTAATTGAGGATATTTGATCATTCTCAGGATACAGAATAAATTGGAACAAAAGCGAAATCATGTCAATAAATCTGAAAGACTCAACACACCTCTTAACGGTTCCTTTTAAAATAGCTACAGACAACATTAAATACTTGGGTATTGAAATTACCAGAGGATAACAAGATATGTTTAAATGCAAATTATAAGCCTTTACTTAAGAAATTATATAATTTAATAAAATTCTGGAAAATAGAAATAATATATATAAGCATCTGGATAAACAGGGTCTGATCAGGAACAGTCAACATCGATTTGTGCCTGGAAGGTCATGTTTGACAAACCTTGAATTTTTTGAAGAGGTTACTAGGAAAATTGATGAGGGTAAAGCAGTGGATGTTGTCTATATGGATTTCAGTAAGGCCTTTGACAAGGTTCCCCGGGGAAGGTTGGTAAAGAAGGTTCAATCTTTGGGTGTTAATGGCGGAGTAGCAAGATGGATTCAACAGTGGCCGAATGGGAGATACCAGAGAGTAATGGTGGATGGCTGTTTGTCAGGTTGGAAGCCGGTGACCAGTGGGGTGCCTCATGGATCTGTGTTGTGTCCACTGTTGTTTGTCATGTACATCAATGATCTGGATGATGGGGTGGAAAATTGGATAAGTAAGTATGCAGATGATACTAAGATAGGTGGTGCTGTGGATAATGAAGTAGATTTTCAAAGTCTACAGAGAGATTTGGGCCATTTGGAAAAGTGGGCTTAAAGATGGCAGATGGAGTTTAATGCTGATAAGTATGAAGTGCTACATCTTGCAGGACAAATCAAAATAGGACGTACATGGTAAATGGTAGGGAATTGAGGAATGCTGTGCAACAGAGGGATCTAGGAATAACTGTGCATAGTTCCTTGGAGGTGGAATCGCATATAGATAGGGTGGTAAAGAAAGCTTTTGGTGTGCCTGCCTTTATAAATCAGAGCATTGAATATAGGAGTAGGGAAGTAATGGTAAAATTGTACAAGGCATTGGTAAGGCCAATTTCATTTCGGAGTCACGTGAGTGACTTCGTGAAGAGCCCGCGGGCACGCATGCGCGACTTATCGTCGCAACGCATTGCTGCCGACAGCTGGCGGTGGGGCGCGCTCCCCACCAGCCCTTCATAAGGAACCGCTTAGGTAAGTTAAACTAACCTTAAGTTGGTTGACCCTTGCTATCTGTTTTGTCTTTCAGCAAGGGTGTGGATTGGAGTTCAGAACGTCTGGTCGAAGTCGTCGTTCGACCGGCCCGGCGCCCTCATCATCGTTTACACCTGGGGCCGGGAAAAAGGCGGGGAAACCGTTGGCGTCTGCTTCTGCAGGTCGGGACCCGCTGAATCGCCACAGCTCCGAGGAGGAGTTCGTGGAGGACGACAACGGGGTGCCTCCCGAAAGGGTGGACCCTGCCACAAGTTCGCCAGTGGCGACCACGGGGAAGGGGTCTCGTGCTGCGGCCCGACCCCCCTCCGCTAGCCCTTCGTTGAAGGGCAGGGGAGGAGCCCGTAAGCCTAACCCGGTACGGGCCAAGGCTCCACCAGCCGCCATGGTGCGGTCTGGTGCAACGGCGGGACCTGGGTCTGTAAGGTCTGCTACCCAACTCCCAACCCCCGCCGCCGGGACGGGGGGCTTGGGTACGGTCCCGCCTCGGTCGCCGAGTCCCCCATGGATGGGTGGACGAGACCATGCGTCGGCACCGTCCAATATGTGGACAGCCGGCAAGCCCGCGCGGGCGTCGCTCCATGCTTCTGCTGGAGTCGACCCCAAGCCGTCAGGGCCCTTTGTGGCAACGGCTTCCGCTCCCGCTAAACGGAGGCGGTTGAACACCTCGCCCGCGCGGGAATCGCACGGTTTCGCTGCGGCGGCCGAAAGCGACAATTTCCGGCGGACTCCGACCACCCGAGTGTTCAGGGTGGTGGGCGTATGGAGCGGCTGCTGGAGCTGTTGCTCCATAATCAACAGCAGCTCGCATCCACGAACATCGACAGGCACAGGGCCGCCTCGACAGCCTCTATCATCAGCGAGCCACAGGAGGAAGAAGGGTTTGACCCTACACCAGCTCTTTCGGAGCCACCGACAGAAGAGCTACTGGATGTAGCGGCAAAATTCGGTGCTCCAGTCACAACTGGACTTCCACTTCAACCCAAACTGGCAGCCACGGTAGATTTTCTTACGAACCACCGGCTCCAGGAGGAAGTCCTTTCGCAGGCCATTCATCGCCACAAGCCTCCTTTCAACTGCAATGCCCTCAACGTGCCAGTGGTCAATACGCCCATATGGGGCAACATCGGCGTGGCTATCCGCCATCAGGAGGTGAAGCTCCAGCGGATTCTAAAACTCCTTACGGCCGGTATTACCGCCTTTGCGCGGTCAGTGGATGGTGGTGACCTTTCATTGGACCAAGAGGATGCATTGGCACTGTTATGTGCTACCCAACACGAAATTAATGATTTTCGGAAAAACAGCATCCGTCCTTCTATCAACCCAAAATTCGCTGGGTTGTGCAAACCACCACCGCCACCGCCGCCCCGACAACTCTTCGGAGAGGATCTTCCAAAGAGGGTCAAAGAGCTTGATGAGGTAGCCAAGGCGGTGGGACTTATGCGATCTCAGGTCGCCCCCAGACCGATGGTGCCAAAAGCTCCACCTGCTCGACCGCGAGGCTCGGTCACTTCAGCAACCAGACCATATGCTGCTACGCATCACTATTATCAACAGGGCCAGCAGCAGCGGTCTTTTTTGGGGTCAGGCCCACAACGACCCCAGTGGAAGATGAAGCCACCTCACCGTCAAACCAACCCAGCACCTCCACGGCCACCCAAGTATGTCAAGGACCGCCGGTGACCATGGAGGTAAGGCGGTCTGGGTTTCTTTCCCCTATCCCTTTAACATCACATGTTGGAGGGCGACTCCGGTTCTTTTCTGAAGCATGGAAGACTGTTACTTCAGATGAGTTTATTTTACAAAATATTCGGGGTCATTCTATTCAATTTATTCACGGGGACATCCCTCCATCCCAGCATATGCCTAAACGGAAGTTTACGCTGTCTGCCGTTGAGCAGGCAGCAGGCACAGCTGAAATTTTTCGTTTGGAACAAAAAGGCGTGATAGAGAAAACTATGCACGAACCCATTGAATTCGTCTCTAATATTTTTACCAGACGAAAAAAGGATGGAGGTTGTCGGGTGATTATTGACTTGACCCAGCTGAATACGTTTGTAACATACACCCATTTTAAAATGGACACTTTCGAGACAGCCAAATCACTGATTTCACATGGTTGCTTTATGGCATGCATTGATTTGAAAGATGCATACTATTCAGTATCCATTCGGAAACATCACCGAAAGGTTCTGAAATTTGTCTGGATGGATCAGCTCTGGCAATACAGGGCCTTGCCAAATGGGCTTACTACCGCCCCTAGGCTCTTTACTAAGTTGCTTAAACCTATTATGGCCCAATTACGTATACAACACCATGTTGTAATGGCCTATTTGGATGATATCCTGATTATTGTCAACACCCTGGAAGCAGCTGAAAGGGCAGTTTCGGCCACTGTCACTATATTTCAGCGGCTGGGGTTTATAGTCCATCCAGATAAATCCAAGTTCTGCCCATCCCAGGTTATGGATTATCTGGGTTTCACGGTGGATTCTATTCGAATGAGGGCCACCATACCATTTAACAAGGTTGAGGATGTCACCCTTGCATGTCAGGATCTTGCACTCGCCAGTATACCATCTATTCGGCAAACAGCTAAGGTGATTGGGAAAATCGTAGCTTTGTTTCCGGCAGCCCAGTTTGGGCCTTTGCATTATCAAAATCTACAAAGAGCCAAGATTGCCGCGTTGGAAAAGAACGCTGGTCATTTCGACAGACCTATGCGGCTGCCTTCTGATGCTGAGGTTGAGCTACAATGGTGGGTGTCCAATATTGGCAGGGCATTCAAACCCATTGTTGTACCCAATCCGGTGGTATATTTGCAAACTGACGCAAGCTCCCAAGGCTGGGGAGCTACGGACAGCTCTTCGAGTTGTGGGGGCAGGTGGGATGCCCTTGAAGCTAGCATGTTGCTAGTGCAAGGGATTAACTATTTGGAGCTGCTTGCAGCATTTCACGGACTGCGGGCTTATTGTTCCAATCTCAGTGGAACTCATGTCCGTCTCCAAATAGACAACACTACGGCGGTGGCATATTTAAACCATATGGGCGGTACCAGGTCAGTCTCTTGTGACAAATTGGCTAATACTATTTGGCTCTGGTGTATTGATAGGCATATTTGGATTTCAGCCACCTATTTGCCAGGTAGGCTTAATACTGTGGCAGACACCAGGTCACGCAAATTCAATGATAGTATTGAGTGGATGTTGCATCCTCAAATATTTGCCCAAATTACAGCGACATTTGGTCAACCGGATATAGACCTTTTTGCGTCCCGGTTGAACCATCAGGTACCGGCATATGTTTCATGGGAACCAGACCCTGGGGCATTAGCGGTGGATGCATTCTCGCTAGACTGGGGGAATTGGTTTTTCTATGCATTCCCCCCGTTTTGCCTCATCAGTCGGGTATTACAAAAAATCAAGGATTCTGCCAGAGGCATTCTTGTCATACCCGGCTGGCCCACACAGCCTTGGTATCCGGTGGTCTTTGACATGATTAGTCAACCTTGGGTCCCTTTAGAGGGTTGCCTGCATTTGGTTTCTCACCCTGTTTCAGGGGAGTTACACCCCTACCATGCCTATTTAAAATTACTGGCTTGCAGGTTCTGACCAGGCCATGGATGCAGTATGGCCTTTCCACCCGGACCATGAACACCATTGGAGCATCATGTCGAGAGTCAACCAGGCGAAGATATCTCTCCCACATCACCAAGTGGGAAGCCTACTGCAGCCGCTCTCGCATCACCTATGATGATGTCTCCATAGCCGACGTCCTGGAAGTCCTCGCGGGGTTGCACCACGATGAGCACTTGAGTTACAGTGCCATCAACAGCGCTAGGAGTGCGCTGTCATTCTACCTCAACATCGAGGTAGGATCAAACAGGCTAGTGTCCAGGCTTATGCGGGATATATTCAATCTGAATCCGCCTACACCACGCTATAACATCACCTGGGATGTCAGGGATGTACTAACCCTGCTCAGGTCGTGGTCACCCATGGAAGGGTTACAGCTGGACAAACTCACTATGAAATTGGTGATGTTACTAGCGCTGACTTCAGCACAGCGGGTTCAGACGCTCCACAAACTCCGTATTGACAGGATGACGTGTACCCCTGGAGAAGTAGTCTTTTTCATTGATGAGCTACTTAAGCAGCATGGACCTGGGTGCACAGGGCTGCAGCTGAAGTTCCCGGCATACCCCGCAGATGCTCGGCTATGTTTAGCCACTCATATCCGTTACTACGTCAAGGTGACAAGGAGCATCAGAGGAATGGAGTTGTACCTGCTTGTCACTCACAAAAGACCTCACCATCGAGTGACAGTCCAGACGATATCCAGGTGGCTCCGGATCGTCTTGGATAAGGCAGGTATTGACACTAATGTGTTTAAATCTCACTCCACCAGGGCTGCATCTACGTCGGCGGCGAGGGTCATGGAGGTGCCCATGGACCATATCCTCGCCACAGCAGGATGGGCGAACGAAGCTGTGTTCCAGCGGTTCTATAACAAGCCTGCTGCTGCTCCCCTACAGTTCGCGGAGGCCGTGCTGAACGCCGGACGAGAACGTGGGGATGTCCCCGTTTAAAGGGGATTTTTTGCTGTGTTATTAATAAATCTTCTTTTGTTTCAGTATAACCTCGTTTCATCAACTTGTTTACTCCAATCCATCCTTGCTAGTGGTGTGTCAGCGTGGACGTGGTCCAGGGCGTGTAATCACAGAAGCTTTGAAGTCTTCACGAAGTCACTCACGTGACTCCGAAATGAAATAGTAAGATTGAACGAGAACTTACCAGTTCGAAGGTTGATCTTTATTTCATGAGGAGTTGCGGTGAGGGATTTCGTGCCCTCCGCTCCCAACCCTCGATCATCCTCAGCTGGTAATTAGAGTCTCTTTAAATCTTACTATGCCAAATCATTTCTGTGTTGTTTTCTGTGATTCCACACCGCTGCTTTGAAGAATGTCGCGCATGCGTGCCGGCGGGCTCTTCACGAAATCCCTCACCGCAACTCCTCATGAAATAAAGATCAACCTTCGAACTGGTAAGTTCTCGTTCAATCTTACTAGTCTGGAGTATGGTGTACAATTTTGGTCGCCTAATTATAGGAAGGATGTCAACAAAATAGAGAGTACAGAGGAGATTTGCTAGAATGTTGCCTGGGTTTCAGCAACTAAGTTACAGAGAAAGGTTGAACAAGTTATGTCTTTATTCTTTGGAGCGCAGAAGGTTAAGGGGGGGGGACATGATTGAGGTCTTTAAAATGGTGAAAGAGATATACCGAGTTGACGTGGATAAGCTTTTCCCATTGAGGGTAGGGAAGATTTAACCAAGAGGCCATGTCATGAGAAATAAGGGACAGAAGTTTAGGGGTGACATGAGGGGGAACTTCTTTACTCAGAGAGTGGTGGCTGTGTGGAATGAGCTTCTAGCAGAAGTGGTGGAGGCAGGATCGATTTTAACATTTTAAAGTAAAGTGGATAGGTATCTGGACGGGAAGAGAATGGAGGGGCATGGTCTGAGTGCAGGTAGATGGGAGTAGGGGTAAATAAATCGTCAGCACGGACTGGAAGGGCCGAGAGGGCCTGTTTCCGTGCTGTAATGGTTATATGGTTTGTTATATGGTTAAAACGCTTCTGATGTATTTAATAGGTCGAATAAATGGTATAAAAATGATTTTTCTACCACACGTGTTATACCTGTTCCAATCAATTCCAACATACCTACCAAAAAAGTTTTTAAAAAATGGATTCAAACATTACAAATGTTATGTGGGATTATAAATCCCATAGAATACAAATAATACACTTGAAGAAACCCAAAGCAGTAGGGGGGATTAGCACTCCCTTACTTTATGTATTATTACTGGTCTGTAAATATTAAAAATATGATTCAACTTCTGGACAATTCTGCTCAGCACCTGGATTGGATTATTATGGAGAGAGAGTACTGCTCCCCTTGTAATATTGGAGCGATCCTTCTCTCACTAATGAAGTTGAATAATACAAACTATAACAAAAATCTAATTATACATAGTACAATTAGAACTTGGAAACAAATAAAACATAACTTAAAATTAAGAAATGTGTCTCTCTTGTCTCCAGTAGTTAATAACCCTTCGTTTAAACTCTGAATTATAGATAAATCATTTATACAATGGGAAGAGTAGGAATTAAATCGTTTGGAGACTTGTATGAAACGGGTAAATTACTTTTATTCAACAACTACAACTAAAGTACAATTTGGGAAACAATCAGTATTTTAAATATTTTCAAATACGTGACTATCTGAAAAAATATGCACAAGGCTATTACAATATGCCATTAGATCAACTGGATGAAGCAATGAAGACAAAGGCAATCAGCAAACTTAATATCATATATATATAATATTATTCTAAATGTAGAAATACCAACAACTGGGAACACGAATTAGCTATCAAAATTTCAAAAGAGAGGTGGGATGAACATTTATTAAATGTGCACAAATGTTCAATTAACGTAAGGCACACTTTAATCCAATTTAAAATTTTACATAGATTATACTATTCAAACACAAAAATAAGTAAACTTTTCCCCAACATATCACCTATCTGTGATAAATGCCAGTCTCAAGAAGCTACTATAGCGCACTCATTTGTTTTTTGCATAACAATTCAAAAATGTTGGACTGAAATTTTTGAAATCTTCACAAAATTATTTAAAATGAAACGGACACCAAAAGCAGAATGGATTATCATTGGAACCACGGAAGGTAACCCCGAATTAAATGTGTATCAAAAGAACCAATTTGAATATGGGTTAATAACTGGAAAAAAGCTTATTTTAATATTTTGGAAAAACGCTCCTGTTCCAACAGTAAATATGTGGATTTCAACTATGTTTGAAACACTACATCTGGAAGATATGAGACTCCGCCTGGCAGGAAAATCAGATCGCTTTTATAAGTCGTTGGGTGCATTTATTGATTTACTACAAGGATAGGGTGCAATAGTACCTCAAAAAGGTTCCGGCGTCAGGTCTTGGTAAAGAGGGTTGAAAAATTGCCGAGTTGGTAAATTCCTTTTGCGTGATGTTTATAATAAAGCAACTGTCTTTTCCTCGTTTCCTCTTTCTCTCTCTTCTTTTCTATGGTCTATCTCTTAATTTCCTTTCTCTAATTCCTCGATTAAGGGTTCTCTCTTCTTTCCCTTTGTCACGTTTCTTCACCTTCACAATTATCTCTCAGTTTCTCTACTTTCTCTATTTCTATCCTTTTTTTAATAGCTTTAAAAAAACGAAGGGGTCCAAATACGGGGCGTACACTGATGCAATTTACTGTACCTCTAATTTAAAAAAAAAAAATTTTAAAAAAAAACTGTCATGATGCCCAATATGTAGTCCAAAACATAGCAGTCCAAAGCTTTACTAGCCTGAAACGTCTTCCTCCATTTCCGATCACCTCATGGATTTGTTGTAACAGCAATGTTGAAGTGCTAAAATCCTTCAAAAGAATAACAGGATTTTTTCCAATAAAGTTCACCGTTAGGTTTGATTTAGTTTCCGGATCATTAGCAGAGATTTCAAATCGTAGCTCAAGCTATGGCAATGCTCTGTCTAGCTTACAGAAAGAGGTTAGTTCATTGATCCATCTCTTATCGTGTAAGAAACGCTTCGCTGTCAGTTCTCTGGAAACTTCATCCGCAGGATTTTCTTTTGTGTTAATATATTTCAGTTGTGCAACATTAGTAACTCTCAATGCTCTTTCCATTGGCAAATTGTCTCTGTCCAAATCGAACTCTCTGGTTTCTTTGTCTCTGGCATCTAGTGGAATGCTTTCACAATTGTCGCCGGTCCACTTGGAAAGTGTGAATCATCTCTTATTGCAAGGATAAGTCAGATGTTCTACTGGTTGAATTACTTCCTGCTCAGTAGACATGGGTTTTAAACAGTCATCCTTGTAGACATTATTTTTCAAAGAGATTCTTACTTCATGAAATATAGTATTCTCGCCAAACTTGCGTTTCAAATTCTGGGTGCGTTGCTCTGCCATACGAACATTATTCGGCAGATTAACAATTTCTCGTTTGAAAGGCAAGTCCAGACAATAGTGTCTGTCAATCTTTACTGAGCAGTTCATACTATCCATGAACTTCAACTCTTCATTCGATATATTTTCAGATTATTTATTGGTACTTTCATCAAAGTCATGATTGTATTGCATCATCACCGACTTTTCTAATTTATCAGTAGATATTTGATTAACAGCAATGGTAGGATATTCTTCTGGTTCTCGTTTTCGTGATTCCTTTTCAAGGAGCCATAGAAAACCCATCCAAGTCTGGTTTTCATAGCATAAGGTCCATCAGCTTGGCTCCCAACAATCTTTATAGGTTCCAATGCCTTCAAAACATTATTTCCGATTAGTAGATCAACACTAGAATTTATTTCATATATCTTGACATCCTTCAGATGAGGCAATTGTTTCAAGTCTTCATGTATTGGTATAATTTGACGGCCAACAGGCGTGGTTCCATGTGTAAACACTTCAGATATTGGTATAAAATTATCTTCATCCAAACTGGATATCTCCATACTCGTAATGTAAATACTCCTGCTCTCTTTATCTTTAGTCATGGTACGTAATCGAATCGTAGTCTTTTCTCCTGTGATTAGGTTTTCTCAGGTTTCTTGTGCAAAAGGTGGTCGAACTTCAGTGATCCAAAAAAGCATATGTTTGCAACACTGTCTTGCTATTCCTTATCTGTACTGCTAAGATAAAATAAAATCTAAGCTTCGATCCTGGCCCCAATATGTGCAGTTACGTGAGGTGAGGTGATAGCATCACTGGTAGTTGGTGTCTTCTTCTGTTCCGTTTGCCCCGTTCCTTCTTGAATTTGCTCAGATGTCTCTTCGTCTATTTGTTCCAGTTCTTCCACTTCCTAATGCTCTAGTAGCCCCTTTCCTTTTATTCCCCCTGCCGTTTCCGCAGGTCTGGTCCCTCGGCAGCAGTTTGACCACATTCACGTGGACATCGTGGGGCCACTGTCGCCGTCCCGGAACTTGACCTATTTACTCACCGTTGTCGACCACTTCATGAGGTGGCCTGAAGCCATTCCACTATCAGATTCTTCAACGGCCACTTCTGCTCAGGCCTTGGCGGTGCACTGGATCGCGCGGTTCGGGGTGCCACTGGACATAACATCTGACCAGGGGCCTCAGTTCATGTCGGAACTGTGGTCGGTCATGGCACGCCTTCTGGGTGTTTGGCTACATCACACGACAGCGTAACATCCGCAGGCGAACAGCCTGGTGGAGCGGTTTCACAGTCAGCTCAAGGACGCCCTGAAGGCATGGCTCAATGATCCGGACTGGGTGGACGCCCTGCCATGTTTTTTGCTGGGGATCCGTACTGCACCGAAAGAGGACTTGGCCTCCTCCTCCACCGAGTTGGTGCATGGCTCTCCGTTGACGGTCCCCGGATGGTTCATCCTGCCGGCACAGGGCCAAGTGGAGCAGCTTTTGGACGCTCTGTGACGTCTTCGGGAGATGGTGGGCAAGCTGGCGCCGGTGCCCACGTCTCATCACGGGTCCTTCCATCCGCACGTTCCCTCTGCTCTGTAGGACTGCCAGTTCATCTTCCTGCGTAGGGATGCTCAACGAACACCTCTCCAGTGGCCGTACGAGGGTCCCTTCTGAGTCCTGGAACATGGCTCATCCACTTTCGTTCTGGACATGGGAGGTCGGCATGAGACTGTTTCTGTTGCGCGGCAGAAGCCAGCACATATTTACTTTGATCAGCCGGTGCTGGTAGCACAGCCCCGTCAGCGAGGGCGCCCTCTGTCTATGGTACCTCCCCCTCTGGCTACTCCATCTCCTGCACCTGTTGGTCAATTGCCCATTCCTGTGCCGAGCCTGGTGTACACCCGGGCTCGTCGCCATGTACGCCCTCCTGTCCATTTCGTGCCTCAGGTACTGGGGGGGGGGGGTCTTGTGGTGGTCACTGTGGTGTAGGCCACTCCTTGGATCATCCCCCTCGCTGATTAAGCGACAGGGGCATTGGTCTGCCACGGGGTTTCCTGACCACCCCTGGGTGTGTGCTGTCAGTTGGTCTGCCACGGGGTTTCCTGACCACCCCTGGGTGTGTGCTGGCAGCTGGTGTGGTGTGCTTTCGCTGTGGGGATTAAAGGACTACTGTTTAAACCTACCTAGCGTCTGGTCTTTTCCTGACCTCGTCTAGGCTGCTACAGCTGCTCATTGCTCCGCTCCCGAAAATGTGCGATATTTCACGTTTAAATCGCGTCTGCTGGTCGGGACCAAATTAAAAAAACTCACCGGAGCCTCTGGACGTCGCGCTGCTGACGTCATCGGTAAGAGCTGTGAATTTAACGGAGGTGTAACGCACTTTAAATGCAAAATCCGTCCACTGGTCAGAGTCCTCAATGAATAGTCACAAAACACCTCTGGAGAAGCCAGACGAAGCCTGAAGAAATTACTTTTGAAGTGACTCCAGAAGAAGAAGTGCTCCCCGAAAGGGCTACAAGAACTAAGACAGATCCGGCTAAGGACAAAGAATTTTAGGAATTAAAACAATCGGTAAGAGAACTGAAAGATGAAAAGGTGGATGGAATGAAGATGGAACAGATGATGGGAGTGGTGAGGGAAAAGATAGAAAAGCTGACGGTGAATATGAATGCTCGTAATCAGAAAGTTATTGAGTTTGTGCAGGATTCAATTCGCACCATTAATAAACGAATTGATACTGTGAGAGATGAATTATCGGAGAGAATTGATAAGGGGGAAGTAGACACCACGAAGAAGTTTGATGCTGTGCTGGAAACTCTGCATACAGTGGCTTGCAAAAGTTGGCACGCCACACTTTCCAGTTTTTTATTTGTAAAATTTTGAAAACCATGTATCATTTTCCTTCCACTTCACAATTATGCGCCAATTTGTATTGGTCAATCACGTAAAATCCCAATTAAATACATTTACGTTTGTGGTTGCAACGTGACAAAATGTGGAAGGGGTATGAAAACTTTTGCAAGCCACTGTATGTGACAACAATGCGAGACATGGAGGGAGAGATGGCACGAATGGCTGAGGAGATGAAGAATATGAGGTCGGAACAATACCTCACTACAAGACAGATGGCGACTCAGCTGGCGAAAGTTTTGGTTAAATGCCTGGATTTGGAAGCTCGTTCGAGACGACAAAATCTAAGAAAAGTTGGAGTGCCAGAGGGAGCCGAAGGGGAGGACCCTCTGGAGTTCGCTGCGGGCGAGTTCTTAAGTTCTTAATCTCCCTAACGAACCGAAAATTGAATTGGCACATCCAGTACCGAGATTTAAACCAAGATCTCAAACAAGTCCAGACTATACACGACAGATCATTGTGAAATTTCGGGACATTTCTGCCCTTGAAGAGGTTATGAGGAAAATCAAATATGGAGTGCCATTGAAGTTCAGTGATGCATTTATCAAACTATTCAGGGACTCTCCTTATGAAATTGTGCAAAAGTGAAATCAGTTCTCAAAGGCAAAGCAGATTCTTCATGGAATTCAAACTGTCAGATATGGTGTTTTAACCCAGCTAAAATGAGAATTTCCTACAAGGGACAGGAAAAATCGTTTACAAATCCCGAGACTGCACACAAATATGCTCAAACCATCGTGGAAGAGAACAAGTAGTTGGAAGGGATGGATGGTATGGACAAATCTTTTTTTTTATTATTTCACCGTCAGCGGCTGAGCACTTGCAAGACGGAGAAATTCTACATGTTCGTCTGTCTAGACTTCTTATCGGTGGAATTTTAACTCAAGGGCATTCTGTGTTCCAAGCGACGCGAAAAAGGATAAACACCGGAATGAAGAACTGAAGAGCAGAATGCGGACAGAGCAATTACTGTTGTTTAAGAGATTAAATGAATAACCTAAATTGTATAGATCTAACATTTTTAACAATATTAACATAGAAATAGTAACGGATGTTAATCAGAATTGTAGAAAGGGGGTGATTTAAAAACTAACATTTATAATTCACCAAGTTTCAATGTTATCTAGAATTAGGGGGAGAAGTGGAGAAACGGCACCTGGCTCAGATCCAGGAGCCCGTTTCAGGTTAACCCTTCAACCAGCAGTTGGTTATTACCGAGGTAAAATCATACGTTTAAACAATTTGTAGATAAAATTGTTGGATATATATGGGAAGTCATAATGAAATGTATACATATATTGTAAATGGGTACTATATATTTGATTTTGAACCGGTCCCGTTCCATTAGGTTATGAGTAATTAAGGGAGCGGAGCTAATTGTTTAATATCGAAAACTGAAGTCGATACAATGTTTTCTGCCACCAACAGGTGGGTCACAGCGCCGACTAGTTCGGACACTGTATTTTCACTTTTTAATTAAAAAAAAAATTATTACAACAAGTTACGTGTGTGTGTTTTTGTTTAAGGATAATCGCAAAAGGAATCTACCAATTGAACTTTGTAGGGCAAATGCTCCCCCAATATCTAAAGACCTGAGGTATGGATGCACCGTAAGATACACAGGTACTAAAACCACTCAAAATGCAAGACGATAAACAAAATAAACTATGAGGAATCTCATTCTGCAGCTGGGTATTAATTAACGCATTAAAAGGGGTAAGATATTAGCTCAGTTGAAAGCATACAACACAGACATTTTTTTTTACACGAAACTCATCTTAAATTCCAAGATCAAGCTAGATTGAGGGCGAATTGGATAGGCCAAATCTTTCACTCCTCATATACGTCGAAATCTAGAGGTACATCAATCATTATTCGTAAAGGCATACCATTTAAACCAAAATGTACCTTAACAGATAAGGATGGGATATATTTGATAGTTACCGGTCAGATCCATGCTACCCCAATTACTTTGTAAATATATATGAGCCCAACTTTGACAATCCTCATTTTTTCAATAAAATCTTGAATACAATCGCATAATATAATTACCAAAATGTCATAATCGGAGGAGACTTTAATTGTGTTTTATATCCTTACTTAGACAAATCTAGCCCAAAACAGAGAGGTAATACGAAATCTAAAACTAGTGAACTTTTAAACACAAATATAACAGATGTTTGGAGGATCGAAAATCCGACCGGCAGGGAATGCTCGTTTTATTCAATGGTACACACGACATATTCATGTGTAGATTATTTCCTGGTGGATACAAAATTAATTCCTTATACTTCGAACCCAAAATACCATACCAACACGATTTCAGATCACTCCCCATTAACTTTCTTTTTAAAACTGGAAGGAATGTCTAAGAATAAATGGTTGTGGAGGTATAACCCTCAAATTTTAAAAGACCCACAAGAGAGTATGTATTTAAAACAATTGGATCTCTTTTTCGAAATAAATGACACTACAGACATATCGCCCACATTATCATGTGACTCTTTCAAAGCATTTATTAGAGGCGTTATAATTTAATACCAAGCTTTACAAAATTAAAAAAACACAAGAACGAACAAAGACAGTTAGAAGCACAAATTAGAAAACTGGATATACATAATGCTAAAGACCCAACTATGGATAAACACAATAAAATATCAATATTGAAATTTAAATGAAATAACTTATTATCAGCTAAAGTTATAAGATTATTCCAAATCACAAGACAGGAACACTTTCAATTTGGGGATAAGCTCCATAAACTTTTGGCACGTCAGTTAAAAAAACGAGAAAGAGAACACACGATCCAAACGATCAAATCAGATAGAGGGGAAGTATTAATTTTACCGAATGATATTAATAAAATATTTGCGCAATTTTATGAGCATTTGCACACATCTGAAACGACAACGGACACCAATAAAGACACAGAGTCCTTTGATAATTGTAATCTTCCAAAACTAGAGTTGCAGAAACGAGAGGTATTGGGAGCACAAATCTCAATTAAGGAAATAGAAGAAACAATAATTTCATTAAAGAATGGAAAAACGCCAGAACCTGGTGGATTTAGTAATGTATTTTTTAAAGGTTTTAACGACATAATTACACCGCGCCTACAGAAAATGTATAGATATGCATATTGAGATTTTCAAAAATTATTTCCATAGCTTTAAAGACTACATTAATTCCTGACCCAAAATTAATTATATTTGGTGTTTCAGATTCAAACCAAACTTTAACAGCAAATCAAAGACATTTTCTGGATTATTGTTTAATAATTGGAAAAAAATTAATATTAAACTTTTGGAAGGGACCATTATCCGCTACAATTAAAATGTGGACAGTGGAAATGTTGGAGACGTTGCAATTGGAGAGAATTAGGTTTATCCTAATGGATAAACATGAGCTTTTTGAACAAATATGGTCTCCATTCACTGATTATATGAAGGGGTAGCTGGGCTCGGCATTGAAACTCAATAAGTACCCGGTGGTAAGATCAAATAAAAATGTTTAATCTGAGATTTATATACTTGTCTCCATATATTATAATTAGAAATTGTTCCATTCATTGATAAGATGTATACTGTTTTTTTCCCTTAAGTATAATAGTTGTTTATTAGTTATATGTTTTTTATTTTATTTTATTTTTTTTATTTTATTTTTTTTATCCCTTCTAATCAAGTATAATCATATTCTTTAAATTACTCACTATTCTTTCTTTATACTTTTTTCTTTTTCTCTTTTTCATACTATTTAAAAACATTGAGGCCCATATACATGGCTTGGTAATATTTATATAATTTTGGAAAGATGTAATAACTATCTCTGAAAAAATTATTATATTATTTGTAATATGCATGGCCTCTAATACAAATATATTTTAAAAAAATGATATGCCTTTGAAGAACAAACACTACCTGAAACACCAGCAGAATCAACGATTACATTAAGACTTAAGAAAGATAAAGATATAGAAGAACCTGGATAATATAGAGATACTGCGTTGTTAAACATAGATACAAAAATATTAGCAAAAATATTAGCTAGAAGATTAAGTAAGTATGTTAGTAAATCAATACATCCAGATCAAGCGGGGTTTATCCCTAAGAGACAATAATTTAATAAGTTGAGACGTCTGCTCAACATAATGCATTCACACCAAACTGAAGATCAAAAATTATCAATTATTTCGTTGGATGCAAAGAAAGCATTCGATCAGGTGGTATGCGATTATATGGTTAAAGTATTGCAAAAATTCCAACTGGGAGAGAATTTCATCCTATGGATTAAATTACTATATAATAGACCAACGGCTAGAATATTAACGAATAACGTTTTATCTACGAAATTTCAATTGTCAAGGGGTAATAGACAAGGATGTTCACTATCACCGTTGTTATTTGCTCTTATAATCGAACCCGTAGCGTAAAGTTTTAGAACACATCTGAATATCCATGGCTACAATACAAAATATTCAAATAATAAAATATTATACGCTGATGATGTACTACTGTACATCACAAAACCCATTATCACTCTACCAAATATATTACATTTAATTGAGGATATTTGATCATTCTCAGGATACAGAATAAATTGGAACAAAAGCGAAATCATGTCAATAAATCTGAAAGACTCAACACACCTCTTAACGGTTCCTTTTAAAATAGCTACAGACAACATTAAATACTTGGGTATTGAAATTACCAGAGGATAACAAGATATGTTTAAATGCAAATTATAAGCCTTTACTTAAGAAATTATATAATTTAATAAAATTCTGGAAAATAGAAATAATATATATAAGCATCTGGATAAACAGGGTCTGATCAGGAACAGTCAACATCGATTTGTGCCTGGAAGGTCATGTTTGACAAACCTTGAATTTTTTGAAGAGGTTACTAGGAAAATTGATGAGGGTAAAGCAGTGGATGTTGTCTATATGGATTTCAGTAAGGCCTTTGACAAGGTTCCCCGGGGAAGGTTGGTAAAGAAGGTTCAATCTTTGGGTGTTAATGGCGGAGTAGCAAGATGGATTCAACAGTGGCCGAATGGGAGATACCAGAGAGTAATGGTGGATGGCTGTTTGTCAGGTTGGAAGCCGGTGACCAGTGGGGTGCCTCATGGATCTGTGTTGTGTCCACTGTTGTTTGTCATGTACATCAATGATCTGGATGATGGGGTGGAAAATTGGATAAGTAAGTATGCAGATGATACTAAGATAGGTGGTGCTGTGGATAATGAAGTAGATTTTCAAAGTCTACAGAGAGATTTGGGCCATTTGGAAAAGTGGGCTTAAAGATGGCAGATGGAGTTTAATGCTGATAAGTATGAAGTGCTACATCTTGCAGGACAAATCAAAATAGGACGTACATGGTAAATGGTAGGGAATTGAGGAATGCTGTGCAACAGAGGGATCTAGGAATAACTGTGCATAGTTCCTTGGAGGTGGAATCGCATATAGATAGGGTGGTAAAGAAAGCTTTTGGTGTGCCTGCCTTTATAAATCAGAGCATTGAATATAGGAGTAGGGAAGTAATGGTAAAATTGTACAAGGCATTGGTAAGGCCAATTTCATTTCGGAGTCACGTGAGTGACTTCGTGAAGAGCCCGCGGGCACGCATGCGCGACTTATCGTCGCAACGCATTGCTGCCGACAGCTGGCGGTGGGGCGCGCTCCCCACCAGCCCTTCATAAGGAACCGCTTAGGTAAGTTAAACTAACCTTAAGTTGGTTGACCCTTGCTATCTGTTTTGTCTTTCAGCAAGGGTGTAGATTGGAGTTCAGAACGTCTGGTCGAAGTCGTCGTTCGACCGGCCCGGCGCCCTCATCATCGTTTACACCTGGGGCCGGGAAAAAGGCGGGGAAACCGTTGGCGTCTGCTTCTGCAGGTCGGGACCCGCTGAATCGCCACAGCTCCGAGGAGGAGTTCGTGGAGGACGACAACGGGGTGCCTCCCGAAAGGGTGGACCCTGCCACAAGTTCGCCAGTGGCGACCACGGGGAAGGGGTCTCGTGCTGCGGCCCGACCCCCCTCCGCTAGCCCTTCGTTGAAGGGCAGGGGAGGAGCCCGTAAGCCTAACCCGGTACGGGCCAAGGCTCCACCAGCCGCCATGGTGCGGTCTGGTGCAACGGCGGGACCTGGGTCTGTAAGGTCTGCTACCCAACTCCCAACCCCCGCCGCCGGGACGGGGGGCTTGGGTACGGTCCCGCCTCGGTCGCCGAGTCCCCCATGGATGGGTGGACGAGACCATGCGTCGGCACCGTCCAATATGTGGACAGCCGGCAAGCCCGCGCGGGCGTCGCTCCATGCTTCTGCTGGAGTCGACCCCAAGCCGTCAGGGCCCTTTGTGGCAACGGCTTCCGCTCCCGCTAAACGGAGGCGGTTGAACACCTCGCCCGCGCGGGAATCGCACGGTTTCGCTGCGGCGGCCGAAAGCGACAATTTCCGGCGGACTCCGACCACCCGAGTGTTCAGGGTGGTGGGCGTATGGAGCGGCTGCTGGAGCTGTTGCTCCATAATCAACAGCAGCTCGCATCCACGAACATCGACAGGCACAGGGCCGCCTCGACAGCCTCTATCATCAGCGAGCCACAGGAGGAAGAAGGGTTTGACCCTACACCAGCTCTTTCGGAGCCACCGACAGAAGAGCTACTGGATGTAGCGGCAAAATTCGGTGCTCCAGTCACAACTGGACTTCCACTTCAACCCAAACTGGCAGCCACGGTAGATTTTCTTACGAACCACCGGCTCCAGGAGGAAGTCCTTTCGCAGGCCATTCATCGCCACAAACCTCCTTTCAACTGCAATGCCCTCAACGTGCCAGTGGTCAATACGCCCATATGGGGCAACATCGGCGTGGCTATCCGCCATCAGGAGGTGAAGCTCCAGCGGATTCTAAAACTCCTTACGGCCGGTATTACCGCCTTTGCGCGGTCAGTGGATGGTGGTGACCTTTCATTGGACCAAGAGGATGCATTGGCACTGTTATGTGCTACCCAACACGAAATTAATGATTTTCGGAAAAACAGCATCCGTCCTTCTATCAACCCAAAATTCGCTGGGTTGTGCAAACCACCACCGCCACCGCCGCCCCGACAACTCTTCGGAGAGGATCTTCCAAAGAGGGTCAAAGAGCTTGATGAGGTAGCCAAGACGGTGGGACTTATGCGATCTCAGGTCGCCCCCAGACCGATGGTGCCAAAAGCTCCACCTGCTCGACCGCGAGGCTCGGTCACTTCAGCAACCAGACCATATGCTGCTACGCATCACTATTATCAACAGGGCCAGCAGCAGCGGTCTTTTTTGGGGTCAGGCCCACAACGACCCCAGTGGAAGATGAAGCCACCTCACCGTCAAACCAAACCAGCACCTCCACGGCCACCCAAGTATGTCAAGGACCGCCGGTGACCATGGAGGTAAGGCGGTCTGGGTTTCTTTCCCCTATCCCTTTAACATCACATGTTGGAGGGCGACTCCGGTTCTTTTCTGAAGCATGGAAGACTGTTACTTCAGATGAGTTTATTTTACAAAATATTCGGGGTCATTCTATTCAATTTATTCACGGGGACATCCCTCCATCCCAGCATATGCCTAAACGGAAGTTTACGCTGTCTGCCGTTGAGCAGGCAGCAGGTACAGCTGAAATGTTTCGTTTGGAACAAAAAGGCGTGATAGAGAAAACTATGCACGAACCCATTGAATTCGTCTCTAATATTTTTACCAGACCAAAAAAGGATGGAGGTTGTTGGGTGATTATTGACTTGACCCAGCTGAATACTTTTGTAACATACACCCATTTTAAAATGGACACTTTCGAGACAGCCAAATCACTGATTTCACATGGTTGCTTTATGGCATGCATTGATTTGAAAGATGCATACTATTCAGTATCCATTCGGAAACATCACCGAAAGGTTCTGAAATTTGTCTGGATGGATCAGCTCTGGCAATACAGGGCCTTGCCAAATGGGCTTACTACCGCCCCTAGGCTCTTTACTAAGTTGCTTAAACCTATTATGGCCCAATTACGTATACAACACCATGTTGTAATGGCCTATTTGGATGATATCCTGATTATTGGCAACACCCTGGAAGCAGCTGAAAGGGCAGTTTCGGCCACTGTCACTATATTTCAGCGGCTGGGGTTTATAGTCCATCCAGATAAATCCAAGTTCTGCCCATCCCAGGTTATGGATTATCTGGGTTTCACGGTGGATTCTATTCGAATGAGGGCCACCATACCATTTAACAAGGTTGAGGATGTCACCCTTGCATGTCAGGATCTTGCACTCGCCAGTATACCATCTATTCGGCAAACAGCTAAGGTGATTGGGAAAATCGTAGCTTTGTTTCCGGCAGCCCAGTTTGGGCCTTTGCATTATCAAAATCTACAAAGAGCCAAGATTGCCGCGTTGGAAAAGAACGCTGGTCATTTCGACAGACCTATGCGGCTGCCTTCTGATGCTGAGGTTGAGCTACAATGGTGGGTGTCCAATATTGGCAGGGCATTCAAACCCATTGTTGTACCCAATCCGGTGGTATATTTGCAAACTGACGCAAGCTCCCAAGGCTGGGGAGCTACGGACAGCTCTTCGAGTTGTGGGGGCAGGTGGGATGCCCTTGAAGCTAGCATGTTGCTAGTGCAAGGGATTAACTATTTGGAGCTGCTTGCAGCATTTCACGGACTGCGGGCTTATTGTTCCAATCTCAGTGGAACTCATGTCCGTCTCCAAATAGACAACACTACGGCGGTGGCATATTTAAACCATATGGGCGGTACCAGGTCAGTCTCTTGTGACAAATTGGCTAATACTATTTGGCTCTGGTGTATTGATAGGCATATTTGGATTTCAGCCACCTATTTGCCAGGTAGGCTTAATACTGTGGCAGACACCAGGTCACGCAAATTCAATGATAGTATTGAGTGGATGTTGCATCCTCAAATATTTGCCCAAATTACAGCGACATTTGGTCAACCGGATATAGACCTTTTTGCGTCCCGGTTGAACCATCAGGTACCGGCATATGTTTCATGGGAACCAGACCCTGGGGCATTAGCGGTGGATGCATTCTCGCTAGACTGGGGGAATTGGTTTTTCTATGCATTCCCCCCGTTTTGCCTCATCAGTCGGGTATTACAAAAAATCAAGGATTCTGCCAGAGGCATTCTTGTCATACCCGGCTGGCCCACACAGCCTTGGTATCCGGTGGTCTTTGACATGATTAGTCAACCTTGGGTCCCTTTAGAGGGTTGCCTGCATTTGGTTTCTCACCCTGTTTCAGGGGAGTTACACCCCTACCATGCCTATTTAAAATTACTGGCTTGCAGGTTCTGACCAGGCCATGGATGCAGTATGGCCTTTCCACCCGGACCATGAACACCATTGGAGCATCATGTCGAGAGTCAACCAGGCGAAGATATCTCTCCCACATCACCAAGTGGGAAGCCTACTGCAGCCGCTCTCGCATCACCTATGATGATGTCTCCATAGCCGACGTCCTGGAATTCCTCGCGGGGTTGCACCACGATGAGCACTTGAGTTACAGTGCCATCAACAGCGCTAGGAGTGCGCTGTCATTCTACCTCAACATCGAGGTAGGATCAAACAGGCTAGTGTCCAGGCTTATGCGGGGTATATTCAATCTGAATCCGCCTACACCACGCTATAACATCACCTGGGATGTCAGGGATGTACTAACCCTGCTCAGGTCGTGGTCACCCATGGAAGGGTTACAGCTGGACAAACTCACTATGAAATTGGTGATGTTACTAGCGCTGACTTCAGCACAGCGGGTTCAGACGCTCCACAAACTCCGTATTGACAGGATGACGTGTACCCCTGGAGAAGTAGTCTTTTTCATTGATGAGCTACTTAAGCAGCATGGACCTGGGTGCACAGGGCTGCAGCTGAAGTTCCCGGCATACCCCGCAGATGCTCGGCTATGTTTAGCCACTCATATCCGTTACTACGTCAAGGTGACAAGGAGCATCAGAGGAATGGAGTTGTACCTGCTTGTCACTCACAAAAGACCTCACCATCGAGTGACAGTCCAGACGATATCCAGGTGGCTCCGGATCGTCTTGGATAAGGCAGGTATTGACACTAATGTGTTTAAATCTCACTCCACCAGGGCTGCATCTACGTCGGCGGCGAGGGTCATGGAGGTGCCCATGGACCATATCCTCGCCACAGCAGGATGGGCGAACGAAGCTGTGTTCCAGCGGTTCTATAACAAGCCTGCTGCTGCTCCCCTACAGTTCGCGGAGGCCGTGCTGAACGCCGGACGAGAACGTGGGGATGTCCCCGTTTAAAGGGGATTTTTTGCTGTGTTATTAATAAATCTTCTTTTGTTTCAGTATAACCTCGTTTCATCAACTTGTTTACTCCAATCCATCCTTGCTAGTGGTGTGTCAGCGTGGACGTGGTCCAGGGCGTGTAATCACAGAAGCTTTGAAGTCTTCACGAAGTCACTCACGTGACTCCGAAATGAAATAGTAAGATTGAACGAGAACTTACCAGTTCGAAGGTTGATCTTTATTTCATGAGGAGTTGCGGTGAGGGATTTCGTGCCCTCCGCTCCCAACCCTCGATCATCCTCAGCTGGTAATTAGAGTCTCTTTAAATCTTACTATGCCAAATCATTTCTGTGTTGTTTTCTGTGATTCCACACCGCTGCTTTGAAGAATGTCGCGCATGCGTGCCGGCGGGCTCTTCACGAAATCCCTCACCGCAACTCCTCATGAAATAAAGATCAACCTTCGAACTGGTAAGTTCTCGTTCAATCTTACTAGTCTGGAGTATGGTGTACAATTTTGGTCGCCTAATTATAGGAAGGATGTCAACAAAATAGAGAGTACAGAGGAGATTTGCTAGAATGTTGCCTGGGTTTCAGCAACTAAGTTACAGAGAAAGGTTGAACAAGTTATGTCTTTATTCTTTGGAGCGCAGAAGGTTAAGGGGGGGACATGATTGAGGTCTTTAAAATGGTGAAAGAGATATACCGAGTTGACGTGGATAAGCTTTTCCCATTGAGGGTAGGGAAGATTTAACCAAGAGGCCATGTCATGAGAAATAAGGGACAGAAGTTTAGGGGTGACATGAGGGGGAACTTCTTTACTCAGAGAGTGGTGGCTGTGTGGAATGAGCTTCTAGCAGAAGTGGTGGAGGCAGGATCGATTTTAACATTTTAAAGTAAAGTGGATAGGTATCTGTACGGGAAGAGAATGGAGGGGCATGGTCTGAGTGCAGGTAGATGGGAGTAGGGGTAAATAAATCGTCAGCACGGACTGGAAGGGCCGAGAGGGCCTGTTTCCGTGCTGTAATGGTTATATGGTTTGTTATATGGTTAAAACGCTTCTGATGTATTTAATAGGTCGAATAAATGGTATAAAAATGATTTTTCTACCACACGTGTTATACCTGTTCCAATCAATTCCAACATACCTACCAAAAAAGTTTTTAAAAAATGGATTCAAACATTACAAATGTTATGTGGGATTATAAATCCCATAGAATACAAATAATACACTTGAAGAAACCCAAAGCAGTAGGGGGGATTAGCACTCCCTAACTTTATGTATTATTACTGGTCTGTAAATATTAAAAATATGATTCAACTTCTGGACAATTCTGCTCAGCACCTGGATTGGATTATTATGGAGAGAGAGTACTGCTCCCCTTGTAATATTGGAGCGATCCTTCTCTCACTAATGAAGTTGAATAATACAAACTATAACAAAAATCTAATTATACATAGTACAATTAGAACTTGGAAACAAATAAAACATAACTTAAAATTAAGAAATGTGTCTCTCTTGTCTCCAGTAGTTAATAACCCTTCGTTTAAACTCTGAATTATAGATAAATCATTTATACAATGGGAAGAGTAGGAATTAAATCGTTTGGAGACTTGTATGAAACGGGTAAATTACTTTTATTCAAACAACTACAACTAAAGTACAATTTGGGAAACAATCAGTATTTTAAATATTTTCAAATACGTGACTATCTGAAAAAATATGCACAAGGCTATTACAATATGCCATTAGATCAACTGGATGAAGCAATGAAGACAAAGGCAATCAGCAAACTTAATATCATATATATATAATATTATTCTAAATGTAGAAATACCAACAACTGGGAACACGAATTAGCTATCAAAATTTCAAAAGAGAGGTGGGATGAACATTTATTAAATGTGCACAAATGTTCAATTAACGTAAGGCACACTTTAATCCAATTTAAAATTTTACATAGATTATACTATTCAAACACAAAAATAAGTAAACTTTTCCCCAACATATCACCTATCTGTGATAAATGCCAGTCTCAAGAAGCTACTATAGCGCACTCATTTGTTTTTTGTATAACAATTCAAAAATGTTGGACTGAAATTTTTGAAATCTTCACAAAATTATTTAAAATGAAACGGACACCAAAAGCAGAATGGATTATCATTGGAACCACGGAAGGTAACCCCGAATTAAATGTGTATCAAAAGAACCAATTTGAATATGGGTTAATAACTGGAAAAAAGCTTATTTTAATATTTTGGAAAAACGCTCCTGTTCCAACAGTAAATATGTGGATTTCAACTATGTTTGAAACACTACATCTGGAAGATATGAGACTCCGCCTGGCAGGAAAATCAGATCGCTTTTATAAGTCGTTGGGTGCATTTATTGATTTACTACAAGGATAGGGTGCAATAGTACCTCAAAAAGGTTCCGGCGTCAGGTCTTGGTAAAGAGGGTTGAAAAATTGCCGAGTTGGTAAATTCCTTTTGCGTGATGTTTATAATAAAGCAACTGTCTTTTCCTCGTTTCCTCTTTCTCTCTCTTCTTTTCTATGGTCTATCTCTTAATTTCCTTTCTCTAATTCCTCGATTAAGGGTTCTCTCTTCTTTCCCTTTGTCACGTTTCTTCACCTTCACAATTATCTCTCAGTTTCTCTACTTTCTCTATTTCTATCCTTTTTTTAATAGCTTTAAAAAAACGAAGGGGTCCAAATACGGGGCGTACACTGATGCAATTTACTGTACCTCTAATTTAAAAAAAATTTTTTTTTTTTTAAAACTGTCATGATGCCCAATATGTAGTCCAAAACATAGCAGTCCAAAGCTTTACTAGCCTGAAACGTCTTCCTCCATTTCCGATCACCTCATGGATTTGTTGTAACAGCAATGTTGAAGTGCTAAAATCCTTCAAAAGAATAACAGGATTTTTTCACCGTTAGGTTTGATTTAGTTTCCGGATCATTAGCAGAGATTTCAAATCGTAGCTCAAGCTATGGCAATGCTCTGTCTAGCTTACAGAAAGAGGTTAGTTCATTGATCCATCTCTTATCGTGTAAGAAACGCTTCGCTGTCAGTTCTCTGGAAACTTCATCCGCAGGATTTTCTTTTGTGTTAATATATTTCAGTTGTGCAACATTAGTAACTCCCAATGCTCTTTCCATTGGCAAATTGTCTCTGTCCAAATCGAACTCTCTGGTTTCTTTGTCTCTGGCATCTAGTGGAATGCTTTCACAATTGTCGCCGGTCCACTTGGAAAGTGTGAATCATCTCTTATTGCAAAGATAAGTCAGATGTTCTACTGGTTGAATTACTTCCTGCTCAGTAGACATGGGTTTTAAACAGTCATCCTTGTAGACATTATTTTTCAAAGAGATTCTTACTTCATGAAATATAGTATTCTCGCCAAACTTGCGTTTCAAATTCTGGGTGCGTTGCTCTGCCATACGAACATTATTCGGCAGATTAACAATTTCTCGTTTGAAAGGCAAGTCCAGACAATAGTGTCTGTCAATCTTTACTGAGCAGTTCATACTATCCATGAACTTCAACTCTTCATTCGATATATTTTCAGATTATTTATTGGTACTTTCATCAAAGTCATGATTGTATTGCATCATCACCGACTTTTCTAATTTATCAGTAGATATTTGATTAACAGCAATGGTAGGATATTCTTCTGGTTCTCGTTTTCGTGATTCCTTTTCAAGGAGCCATAGAAAACCCATCCAAGTCTGGTTTTCGTAGCATAAGGTCCATCAGCTTGGCTCCCAACAATCTTTATAGGTTCCAATGCCTTCAAAACATTATTTCCGATTAGTAGATCAACACTAGAATTTATTTCATATATCTTGACATCCTTCAGATGAGGCAATTGTTTCAAGTCTTCATGTATTGGTATAATTTGACGGCCAACAGGCGTGGTTCCATGTGTAAACACTTCAGATATTGGTATAAAATTATCTTCATCCAAACTGGATATCTCCATACTCGTAATGTAAATACTCCTGCTCTCTTTATCTTTAGTCATGGTACGTAATCGAATCGTAGTCTTTTCTCCTGTGATTAGGTTTTCTCAGGTTTCTTGTGCAAAAGGTGGTCGAACTTCAGTGATCCAAAAAAGCATATGTTTGCAACACTGTCTTGCTATTCCTTATCTGTACTGCTAAGATAAAATAAAATCTAAGCTTCGATCCTGGCCCCAATATGAGCAGTTACGTGAGGTGAGGTGATAGCATCACTGGTAGTTGGTGTCTTCTTCTGTTCCGTTTGCTCCGTTCCTTCTTGAATTTGCTCAGATGTCTCTTCGTCTATTTGTTCCAGTTCTTCCACTTCCTAATGCTCTAGTAGCCCCTTTCCTTTTATTCCCCCTGCCGTTTCCGCAGGTCTGGTTGTGATACCAAATCTACTTATCATAGGTTCTGATATTTCTGCAGTTTTGGTAAAGGTAGAACCTTTGTTAGTTGCAATTGGTTTATAATCGTCAATAGTCCCGTAATGTGGCTCCAACATGTACCGTACTTCTGTTACCAAGAATTACACCAGGTCTGGTATCCTGTCTGCTTGGTTCTTCTCATCCATTATTCCTCCTCCTTCGACTCTCCACTTTTCTCTCAGTCTTATGGGCAAGTTGATATTGATGATTCTAGTATTAGTTGGAAGATTCATTTCCTCCATATGGCCGAGATTTCTCATCGAGCTGCAACAATCTCTCAGAAATATTGCATATTTACTCAATGCCTTCCCATCTTCTGGATTGATTTCTTTCCAAGAATGCGCCTTCACCATGTATGCGTTACCAATCCTCTGTTCAGTGCAAACATGTTTTTTAAGTAATCTTCTCGGCTTTTTATAGGCATGGATGCCTCGCTCAATTTGACAACTTTCTACCAGTGTCTAAACATCTCCGCTTGTGTACTTCACTAGAAATCGTAAGCTCTCCTTTTCATCCGTAACTCTCGTTTCTAATACTTCTTCTAATGCCCTTACAAAAGTTCATACCGCAAAGGATCTTCATCATAGGTAGGAATTTCTGCTGGTCGTGGAATGAGAGAGGTGTTTTGTCGAGCTATGAATTTAGCTTCACTTTTCACTAATGCCAATAATCCAGCCTGATAACATTGGCTTGGCTTCACCTGTTGATAAACAGGCCTCTGTGACTCAAATTGGCTTGCTAGAGCCTGTGCACCAGGGCTCGGAAAAGTGTGGTCCGCTATTGGTTTGTTTCGAGCATCCACAGGTGCTCCATTAGTAGTTTGTTTCGATCTAGCACTCATTTTCTGAGAAGAAGTTTTACCCATCATATTATGTTCTAATGGGTTTTCAAAGCCAAGAAATCCGGTGGACCTCGATTGTGGAATCGATGCAACTGCTAATTCAATTGGATTCGGTTTTTTTCTCGTGGTCCAGAGCTCATCGTCTTCGATGATCTAGAGCTGCATCTTGAACCTTTTCTTTCCAATATCTCCTTCTTAGATTTAGCCACCGCCATTTTTGTGTCTTGTTCCAGTTGTTCCTTTCGTCGCCTCATCTCTTCTTTCCTCTGTTCTCCCCGTCGTTTCATCACTTTTTCTGCTCGTCTTATCCCTTCTTCTTCTTCTTCTTCTTCTTCTCGTCTTATCTCTTATTTCCTCTGATCATTCCGTTGTCTCACCTCTTCTTCTTGTTGCTCAATATCATGTTTCATCTTCAAGGCATCCGCCTCTGTTGAGAGAGCGGCTAAATCAACTTCAATTCCCAATCGAGCACACGGGGAATTACAGACTAGTTACAGGGCTCTCGCTTAACTTATTTTCCCTGTTGCCAGCCGGGCAACATTGGCAGGTTTTTTGGTTGCCAAATGACAGGTTAGGTAGTCATTTAAGATGGCTTGCATGACGCGTGCGGTAATGTGCTCGGACGAAGTGCGTAGTTACCAGTCGGAATTATACTCAATGAAGCATTCACATATTATTTCTGCTTCAAATAAAGTCACAAATTAAACATATTCACCAATTAAAACATGAAATATACCACAATGACATGCAGCAAAATTATTAGACAGTATCTTCTGTAATAACGTGTCAACGGCAGCAGTGACAATCGAACCATGCGGTTTTAATGTTTCACGTGTTCACAATTTAATTAATCCATCTTTATGGATTGAAACAAACAATAACATTGGGAATTAAAACACATTTTATTGCATTCCGTTATCAAACATAGTCAATGTTCGCTCTGAAGACATTTCCAGCACAATAGTGTCAGGGAGGGGGATGTGTGTGAATCAGTGCGGGGTGGATAGATGGCGGGGGTGGGGGGGGGGGGGGGGTAGAAGGCAGTCAGTGCAGAATGGATGGATTGAGGCAGGTGAATTAGTACGTGTTGGTTGGAGTAGGTAAAATTGTGAGGGGAGAGCACCGGGGATGTCAGTGGTGTTGAATGGGGCGAGGGTTCAGTACGGGAATGGACGGGGGTAGACAAAAGTGCTGGAGAAACTCAGCGGGTGAGGCAGCATCTATGGAGCGAAGTTGTGTTCACGGAAACACAACTTATTGTCACTATTGATAACATCACAAGGGCATTAGATAAGGGCCTATACATATGGAATCCTGGACTTTTCGAAAGCGTTCGATAAAGTTCGTCATGAAAGGCTCTTGGGAAAGCTGGATTACTATGGCATCAGAAATAGTCTACATTGGGTCTGTCCCAAATTGTACCAATACTGGACAGACATCCAGGTAGAGATTAAATTAATTCTGGGAGTGTATCTACCTTTGGAACCGGCTTGTTTCATATTAGGAGGCACTCCAGCAGCGACAGATATTCAAAATCAGAAATATTTGCTTGGGGTGACGCTGTTGATTGCTAAAAAGATGAGAACAGTGCTATGGAGAAAGGAAATGCCACCAAATGTTCAACAGTGGAGGGAAAGTTCGAAAAATGTATACTTGATGGAAAGCACTACTGCTAAAAACCAGTTGAGGACTGATGCCAGTCCATCATCGGCTCTGACCTTCCTTCCATCGAGGGGATTTACCGCAGTCGCTGCCTCAAAATGGCTGGCAGTATCATCATAGACACACACCATCCTGGCCACACACTCATCTCCCCGCTACCTTCAGGTAGAAGGTACAGGAGCCTGAAGACTTCAACGACCAGGTCAGGAATAGCTACTTCCCCACAGCCATCAGGCTATTAAACCTGGCTTGGACAAAACTCTGAACATTAATAACCCATTATTTGTTATTTGCACTTTATCAGTTTATTTATTCATGTGTGTATATTTATGTCATGGTATATGGACACTCTGATCTGTTCTTCTAGTCAATGCCTAATATGTTCTTGCAAAGCAATAATTTAATTGTCCTATCAGGGTCACATGACAATAAACTCACTTGAACTTGAACTTAATATTATATGCAAACCAGTATTGTTACAAATGCCAAGATTGATTAAGGATATGAATGGACGAGCTTGCTCTGGTGCCTGTGAATAAGATGTGTCTATGATAGAATGTTAAGAGGATCTGATGCGATGCTAATAGAGGTTATGTGGTCTGTATTTTGTCATTTTGCGATTGTCTTTTGTGTGTCTCTTTGTTTTATCTGCATGATTATGTTGTTATGTCAATAAATGTTGAGTTCAAAAAAAAGAAATAGTCTACATAACTGGATTAGGGACTTTCTGACAAACCGGACGCAGAGGGTGTCCTGTGAAGGAAACATTTCTTTAGAAGTACTGTCAGGAGTACCGCAAGGCACGATCCTCGGGCCACTGTTCCTTACGTACATTAATGATCTACCTGAACACATAAATTGTAAAACAAGATTATTTGCAGATTATTGTCTTGTGTATACACCTGCCACTGATGTAGAGGAGGGTGCACAAAATGTACCGCCTTACTTTCTCCTCCCCTTCTCAGCTCTCCCTGAGCCCACTGGTTCCCCCTCTTCCTTTCATCTTGCCGCCTCACGCTCCCTCACATCAGTCTGAAGAAGTTGCCTATTTCCTTCCCACCACAGATGCTGCCTCACCCACTGAGTTTCTCCAGCATTTTTGTCTACCTAGCTATCCAGTATGCAGCGCAGTCTAGCTAGCTGTCCAGTGTGCAGCCATCTAGCTAGCCAGCTATCTAGCCAGATATGTAATCCAGTTATCCAAATGTAGATCAGACTAGCTGGCAATTTATCTATTCTGTATGCAGCTCAGACTGGCTAGCTATCTAGCCATCCAGTATGCAATCATCCAGCTAGCTTTCTAGCTATCCAGTATGTTGGTCAGTCGAGTTAGCTATTTAGCAGTCCAGTATGTAACCATCCAGCTAGCTATCTAGTGACCCATTATCTACGCATCTAGATGGTTATCAAGCTATCCAGTATGTAGCCCAATTATGTATCTCAAACCAGCAGCTACCTAGCTAACCGGTATGTAGTGATCTATGTAGCTACCTAGCTATACTGTATGTAGCCATCAAGCTAGCTATCTAGCTACCCAATATGTAGTTCAGTTTAAGGTACACAAAAATGCTGGAGAAACTCAGCGGGTGCAGTAGCATCTATGGAGCGAGGGAGATAGGCAACGTTTCGGGCCGAAACCCTACTTCAGACTGATGGGGTGTGGGGGGAGGCGGGAGAAGAAAGGAAAAAGGAGGAGGAGGAGGGGCCTGAGGGCTGTGGGCGAGGTAGGAAGGGGAGGAGACAGCAAGGGGTAACAGAATTGTGAGAATCCAATGTTCATGCCAAGAGGACTCCCCAAGCGGAATATGGGATGCTGTTGCTCAAATTAGCGGTGTTGCTTACTCTGGCCGTGGAGGAGGCCCAGATCACAGGTAGGATACGGAATGGGAGGGGGAATTGAAGTGTTGAGCCACCGGGACGTCGGGTTGGTTATTCCGGACCGAGCAGAGGTGGTCGGCAAAACGATCGCCAAACCTCCGCTTGGTCTCACCGATGTAGATCAGCTGACATCTAGAGCAGCGGATGCAATAGATGCGGTTGAAGGAGGTGCAGGTGAACCTTTGTCGCACCTGCAACGACGTTTCGGCCTGTAGCGTTGCCTATCTCCTTCGCTCCATAGATGCTGCTGCACCCGTTGAGTTTCTCAATCATTTTGGGTGCCCTTGATTCTCCAGCATCTGCAGTTCCTTCTTTAACATTGACGTGGAGGATATGAACTCCTTACAAGAAAAGTTTCAGTCATTGGAATTATGGCAAAACACATAGAAACATAGATAATAGGTGCAGGAGTAAGCCATTCGGCCCTTCGAGCCTGCACCGCCATTCAATATGATCATGGCTGATCATGCAACTCCGTATCCTGTACCTGCCTTCTCTCCAAGGCCCCCTGATCCCTTTAGGCAAAAGGGCCACATCTAACTCCCTCTTAAATATAGCCAATGAACTGGACTCAACTACCTTCGGTGGCAGAGAATTCCACATATTCACCACTCTCTGTGTGAAAAATTCTTTCCTCCTCTCGGTCCTAAAGATTTTAAATTGAATTAAATTATGTGTTACATTAATCGAACATTTGTGTATATATATCCAATACTTTTCCCTTGTTTTCTTCGTGGTTTTTATCATTAATTCTGGTTCCCACTCTTCTCTAAGTGCCTCTGTCGATGGTAAGTCTATATTTAAAATACTATTATATAATATAATTATATAAATATGATATTAATTTCTGTGAGTCAGCCTTAATATTCATCGCTTCTTCCAGTGGATCTAAAGTCATGTTTGATATCTTAGTATGTATTTCTTCATGAAGTCGCAGATCTGAAGATATTTAAATTATTTGTCGATAATGTCCTTAG